>JANRMT010062792.1:39598495-39657600 GCA_026402145.1 Polypterus bichir lapradei
TTTCTTCTTAATAAAAATTTTAAGGCAGTACTTCACCGCTGCGAAGCGCAGGTACTTTGCTAGTTTACTAATAAAAAACATTATTACGCTGTCCTGTTCCATTTAATAACAAGTAAATTTTGAATCTCTCAAATTTTAAAATGTTCTATCTAAGTACATCCAACTTGTGGAAATTTGACACACAATGTCTTTATCATTCCTTATTACACTGCACAGAATAAAATTTACTTCACTATCCTTTTATCCTCTGTGTGCAAGTACCACAATTCAGGAAGCTGTACTTCCACCCGATGTCATTCCTAAACGTTGTTTTCGCTGAATGCTATGCTAACATTAGATACTGTTGTAAATAAAACTTCAGAAGGTTGAGCTGTTTTAATCCCTT
Source organism: Polypterus bichir lapradei (assembly GCA_026402145.1). Lineage (NCBI taxonomy): Eukaryota > Metazoa > Chordata > Cladistia > Polypteriformes > Polypteridae > Polypterus > Polypterus bichir. The sequence continues at coordinate 39,598,881 of JANRMT010062792.1, forward strand.
AAATTTCTGTCAAAATAACTACAACTGTTGACACCATTTTAAAGTTGCAGTGGTATTCTAGTAATGTGATAACTACGGAAAGCAAGGCACATGTAACACTTTATACCATTATATATGATTCTGAACATGATTGAAGTTAACTGATTAATTCACTTGTGTGCAAATGTACAAACAACATGCATATTCAGATGTTCCCTTAAAGACTGTTAGAGGTTTTGATTTAATCTATCTTATTAGATTTATTTCAGCATTAAAAAGTGATATTAAAAATGCTTTTGCTACTTCTCTTATAATAGAAAAGGAATTAAAATTTTTATTGGCTAATACTTTCTAACCAGAAACAGTAGCTGGAAAAGATTTTTACAGTGGTGTTTGGGCAAAGAGAAAGCACCTTTTATTTCAGGGAAATTTCTAGGTACCCACTATTGTGTTGATGTTTTGTCAGCTTCCATAATCCTTTATGCTTACCCTATCTGCAGTAAAATATCCATTTTATCACTCATTTCCTTCTGAAGGTGTATACACTCATTAACGTCACAGACTGTCCTATTGGATTTTATATGAAAGATGGCCATAGTGGCTCAGCTCAGAAAATGTATGTTTAACAGATCTAAGATGACCTCATCTCTGTAAGCAGTGTAATCCTTGGTAGTTCCATAGAGCTTTGAATTAAAGAAAAACTAACATTTGGATTTTTGAGTTTTGGTTTTATTTAATTTCCTGTCATTGTAGGTATTCCTAATTATTTATTAATTTTTAATGTTTAAATCTCATGTGTATGGCTTACTCCATCATACCATATGTTTTTAGAAAAGACACTGCAAAATCTATCCATCCATCCGTCCGTCCTTTCTGTATATCATATCTCCATCAAGGATTACAAGTTTACAAAATCATTCATTTTAATAGTATTGAAATGCTACACAAAATAATTAATTATTTAGGTGTACTTTCACCTGAGGCTCCATGTGTAAAATTAATTCTAAAAGGAAGACACCAAGGCAACAAATTTTATTCTAACATGTCTACTAATGCAGCAACAGTTGCTTCAGAATGTTTGATAATGATTTGTTATACTGGGTTGTTGCAGGCTATGTTTTTACTGTTATGTGATCGGTTTTCATTTCACATCTTGCTGATATTTCACGCTAAATATGATTCTGAAAATGAAAATGCTCAGTCGTCAGTTGCTATTACCACATGTTCCTTCTTTGCAATCAATGCAGGAAATCATTTCACCATATCATTGCGTATGTCAGGAAAATCAAGCATGCAAAACAATGAGCACAGATCTCCTGAGTCGCTTAGTTTTAGCAACAACAGAGTCAAAAAATGTATAAGATGCACATGGTATGCAATACAAAAAATGCCTTATCTCTTCTCTGAAAAAGAACATTAAAACTGGATAACTAGGTAGAGTTCAAAAGTGGTTCATTTACCTTCTGTCTCTGTGTATGCAGCAGCACATGCAAGCTGTGGTTCAGCATAAAGCCTAAATGCTACCAAGAATGCCTAATGCCTTGTCATAGAATTTAATGTAATGCCTCTTGAGGCTCAGCAATGGTTCCTGTTCAAAATCCTTTGCTATAGGAGATCTACAGGAAGACAACAAGCGATCCAATGTGCTTTTCTTGGCTGTTTAAACTAGACAATTTAACTTTATTGGCAATTGATAGGAATTTCTCTTGGTGTCCCTAGTGTGTGCTTGGTGTGTGTGTGTGCCCTGCGGTGGGCTGGCCCCCTGCCCAGGGTTTTTTCCTGCCTTGCGCCCTGTGTTGGCTGGGATTGGCTCCAGCAGACCCCTATGACGCTGTGTTAGGACATAGTGGGTTGGATTATGGATGGATGGATGGATGTTATATCCATACACATGACAAGGTAAATACAAACAAAGCAAGTCAAAGTACAAAACATGACATATTTAAAATTCATAAACTTATAAAGACATATAAAAATGACAGCCAGAAATTAATAATCTTATAAATTGTGGAAAGTTAACTACAATAGTTAGAAACTTAAAATAAACAACTATCACATTACTGAATCAGAACCATTTTTATGGCAGCAATCCTCTGTCCTACAGAATGTAATGTTTAAATATATACATATATAGAGAAAAATATATTTTCTTCACTGCCTACACCCTCAAAAAGGACCTGACACTTACAAATTCACTTATAGGGAGAGGGGAACATACAAAATCCCTTGTCTAAATTAACATGCATTTTATTAAATTAATAAAATAAAACACTTAAAATTTAAAATAAAGTGTCTCAAAGAAAAAAAAAAGATCCAAATATCACATACTAAGTAGACAATGAAAGGCTATCTAAAAACAACTAAATCAAATCCTCAAAAAAATAAAACAGGAAATGAAGAAGAAAATCAAAAATGAAGGCAAATCGAGAAAATGCAAATGATTATGGTGCCAGCCAAACCAGATATAAGGACAAACTAGTTTGGACTAGGCCAAGCCAGTTTGTTTGAAATGTGATAGGATGAATCTGTTTGGCCTTAGCCCAAACTAGATTATCCTGAAATCAATGTAGAGCTCCCAGGACAAACTGCTTTGGCCTAATCTAAACTAGTTTGGTCTGCAGTTGTACTTTCCTCTACAAACCAAAATGACCAACAATGCAACAAATGTAAGAAAAGAACATACAAGGTAGTGGGGAAGATTACAATTTTTCCAAAAAATTAAAAACACTAAAAATCAAATAAACAATCCTAACACTGCATAAAAACAAATTAAACTACATAAGCGTTAAAAAAAACATTGTTCTAAGGAATAAAAAAGGCACCAACCTTAAAAAAATAATTGAACAGGCACACACAACTATAAAATGTACTCTAAAGCTCCAAAAAATCAAGTGTATTAAAATGTTAGTAAAGCTGAATTACAAAACCAAACCTTGGCAATTCCAGCTTATTAAAAGAGCAGACAACCTGTTTTACTATACTTTCTCTGTGACTGTCCCTAAATGACTTCCAAAACCAAGAGGCAATGCTTAATTCATTTCACATGTTCAAAGCATGACCATAAAAATCATGTCATGTGGACACACCTATGGAGCATTAGGAGGTGGTGGCTAAGTTGGTTCCATGGAAATGATAAGAGTTTGCCAGCAAACAACACAACAGAGAACTAAAGAAAAATAAACTAAAAAGCAATGCAAAAATTGCTGTCAGTCATGTGCAGAGCCTGACAATATGTTGCAAAATCGAAAATAATATACTGATTTTTCTTTTGTTTTGGATTTTTACACTCTGCTAAGTTATGTTAAAACAATAGATAGTTATTCTCAGCCAATATGTTTTTTTACCGTAAGGTATTTTTTATATTTTTGTTCTTTACTCCTTTCCCAGGTAAATTTTAGTTACTGGTCTTCTTTGAATCTGCCAAACACATTGCAATTACAAGGGTTTATAGTCACAATATATAAACAGAAATGATTTTCTTCTTTTCTCAAATAAAATATTTCCAGTTTTTTTGCAATAAAAGCATTGTCCTTTGCTTCATTGAATGGCTAATGTTCTTTAACATTTTTATTCTGCTTTACAACTGTAATAAAATTTTTAAAATGACCCTACGCTTCATGATTACTGGAGACAATTAGAAAAAAAAATGCACTGTTAGACTTGTTAAATATCTGACAACAGGCTCTTTCTTTAATCGTATTGATTCATCACAAGATCTTGACACAGCAGTACAATGCATACAGCTGCCTGACTGTGCTAATGAATGTGCTTTGAGGTCTCTTAAAAAGAGTTAGATTGATTTTTTTCCCTTATTGACTGAGTGACTTTGGAAAATATTTCTTTTTCATTGGGTTTTTATGGTCCTTTGGTTTTAGGGATGAATGTAGCGTTATGGATTGTAACTATTTCTTCACTTTTGTTAGTGTGAAATTGCTTTGTTATCATTTCTAGAACAGCAACAATAAAACTAACAATAAAATCTTGACCATGGATTAAGTAAACTTTATTACAATATACTGTACAATTTTCAACCATACAAAGAAATCAATTATTTTAATTAGTTTAAAATACTATATTCAACTCAGTAAGCCTATTAACTTCAAACAGTCATGTACATATGCCCTAAAGGTAATTTAGAATGTAAGCAAGTGGCTTGGTAAATCACTTAATCTTCTTTTTTATTACCTTTTCCTGTAAGTGCAAAACAGTCAGAAATGTTACTAACATTCCTTGGAAACAATAGACACTGCAGAAACAAGTTATATTAATCTTGGGACAATATAGCAAGAACATCAGAAATACAATGAAGTAAAACATAAACATGCTACAAGAAGAAGGAAATATTGTCATATGCAGACAATGTGTTTGCAGGTTAAAAATGCATTAAATAATTCTGATTCTGTGATATTTCCAAAAAATGTGTCTAATGTTGAGAAAATGAAGATTTTCTGAAAATGTATTCTCAAAACCTCAGATATAATCTGCTTATTGCTACATTGTATTGCTCATATTTCAGATTGCATATAAACTCTATTCAGAATAAATGCTGTATTGGTACTGTATTGGCTGCCTTGTAGCAATGCCCACAGCATGGCAACACTTAACACCAAGGGATGTCAGTCCAGCCATCCATCTATTTTCAAACCCACTTATCCTGAGCAGGGTCATGGGGAACCTGGAGCCTATGCCATCAACTGAAAATGCCGTAAATGCTAAAACACAAAATAGTCAATATAAATGCATAAGCCAAACCACTGTCTTGTTTTTCATGCTGCCTCCCTACATGTTTTAGAATACTCAAACTTTAATTTTCTGTGAGGCATATGATTATGCCAGTAAGATTCAAAGAGGTGCCAATTTCAATTGTTGAAGGCCATAAAAAGTTATGGAAGAGGACATTTCTGCTAATTGGTTCTTTCCACAGTCGATCAGCCTTGTTAATGTGTCTTCTTTTTTGTTTCCAAAGAAAGAAGAAACTTTCCAGACATGTAGTGATTAACAGAAACTTAATGAAATAACTATACAAGTTTCCCTAGCTTACAAACAACTGCATTAAGACAATTCAGGTATATGCCTTTTAATATCCCTTTTTGACTTATAAACCACAATAAAGCAGAATTTTCATGGTTGCATGGACCATGTCTCTGAAGATTGTTAATCTCACATCTTTGGTCACAGCAGGTTGGGTATGGGTGACATGCAATTGGGGCCATAGTCATTCTCACAGCTGATGCTGCGTTCACATGCTATGGGTCAGTCAAATTGTCACATGTGTTGCATGGGTTTCTTCTCAAATTATATGGTGGATTGTGGCTACAAAAATAAAGTGAAGTGGAGAGGATCTGTAGCTGGTACCAAAAGGTTGTCAGTTCAAATCCAATTACTACCAGTGGACCCTTGAGCAAGGCCCTTCAAGGGCTCCTGTAAAATGGCTAACGCATGCTCTGACTACCAAAGGTCAAGTAAAAAGACTATTTCCCCTCGAGGATTAATAAACTATATCCAAAAAAAATGTTGGGAAAGCCCCAAACAGTATTTGAAAAGCCATTCTTTTGAATGTGAAGTAAAAAGCGTAGGTAAACTACTTTATTAAACAATATTTAATGAATAGAAATGTCCAATTATGACTTTTATTATTATTAACCTATTTCTGCTCACCATTTATGTGTTTTGGTGTTATTTGAACAGAAATTTGGCTCAATTTTTGTGGCTTAGGAAATGCTTCAATGTTCTTTTTTTACTTAATGTTCATTATATGTTCATGTCATAATTCACCTTATGAAGGGAAATTGACAAACAAGATAACAATGGCAATAGCAATAGAAGTCAGTATGTTGTAGAAATTATCCAGTGTGCTTATAATATGATTCAGATGAAAGACGGGATTGAGTGGAAAAAATGGGTTTAATAAGGCTACTGACCACTTTAAGTACCCTGTCATCCTAATATTGCACCTGCAATTTTTCAGTTAATAGTAAGCAAAATTGTTCATAATATCTTAAAGGTACTTGTGATAGAATATATTGTTGACTATTTAATATATTCCCCTGACTTCAGCTCTCACATTTGTCATGTCAGTAAAGTCTTCAGAAGGCTTAGAGAAAAAGTCCATTTTCCAATTTAAACAAGTACGTTTGGTTCACAAATGCTCCGTCCTATTTATGGGTTATGAATTTTCAAGCAGGGGATTTGTGAAGGATTTAGCTAAAGTTGAAGCAGGTAATTACACTGTCCCCTCATCAATAAAGTCAAAGCAGAGATTTGGAAGATCTTTCCTGAAAGTCTGCATTTCAGGCAACGGTGCAGGGAATCTGGCCTGAACTGAAGGAATGAAGACTGCAAAAAAATATTTAAAAATTTTGATTCATCATGCAGTACTTTAGGAAAAATGATTGCTAATGAAAGTATTTTTAATATGATAATAACCCTAAACACACTACAAACAAAATTAAGAACTACTGCAAAAACCTGCAGATACTAAACTGGTCACCTCAGAACCACTACAACATGCTTCTTTAAAATTGACAGTGACTTGTCCAAAGCAGAGATATCTTTAGGTGTTATTTTCAAGTACGACCCTAGGGAAAGTGCACATTTAGTTTCCATGTCTCATGAGTGGGAAGCATGAGAACAAACTACCACATGAGCAGTGGAAGGCATGCTATTCTGATTTTATTCTTGAGCGATATACTAGGTGAGACACAAAAATAACCGGACTGGGCTTGGGGCTTTCCTGGAAAAGCGTCTGGAGGTTGGCCGGACATGAATCATAGAACTATATCCCCTCCTACACAAAAACATTCCTGTCCTCGATCATCCACCCTATTTGCCCGATTTAGCTCCCTATGATTTTTACTTGTTCCCGAAAATCAAAAGTGATCTAAAGGGAACACATTTTTGTTCAATGGATGAAATGAAGACAAAAACGACAAGTCTGTTGAAGAGCCTCAAGCAAGAAGACTTCCAGCACAGTTTCAATCAATGTAAGATACATATGGAGCGGTGTAGATATCAGGTGGGGGAGTATATAGAAGATATAGAAGTATATAGAAGATGACAATGTTTAGAATACTGTAATTCATCAATAAATATATATTTTTTTTAACAATCTGATTATTTTTGTGTCTAACTTCGTATGTCATTGTATTGGATGTTTCTAAGCAATGCTGAACTATAATCTAAGCTGACAACTGATTGTACTTTCTTATTTTGCACTTCAGCTCAAAAGTAATGTCTGTTATTATTGTACTTTGACAACAGCACCAATTCTTTAAATGTTTTCTCCAGCTTCTGCCTGAAGATCCACAGTAGCAACTGCAGGAAAGAATAATTAATATTCTGGCTGAGACTCCTGCATGGGCTTAATGAGAACATAAGAAAAAGTTTGACGTGAGTAGGCTATTCAACCCTACATAGCTTGTCAATCCCTGTTCACTTAATTTATGTAATATACAAAGCTGAACTTTAAAAGTCCTAAAAGTATTATCTGCCAACAAATCTTGTATCTTATTCTACTTATTTATTGTCCTTTATGTGCAGAAAACATTTCTAGCTTTCTTATGACTTGTGCAGATCCTTTATATCTCCTTCTGAATTCTCTATTTGATTTCACTTGCATCCTGCCTCTCCATACCAGACCAGTTGCCAATTTGTGTACATGCTGCTCTGGGTAAAGCTACTATTCTGCAATTTGAGTTGAAATGTGGTAGGCCACGAGGACAATGAAAAAGTGACCAAAAGATAAATGTTTGTCAAAGTATATAAAACACACATTAAAAATCATAGTTAAATAGAATCAGAGCCATCATAGTTAAATAGAATCAGAGCTTTAGATTAAAACACCAACAAGCTCAAATAATTTGAAATTATTTGTATCCACAATCATGACCACCAAAAATTGAACAGTGCTGAGCTTTATATCATTGTTATGTTTTCTGTTGCAGAATGGTGATGACCATAAAAAACAAAACATCTTTGCTTGGAAGACCTGAAACTAATTTAGCATCAAAAATAAAAACTAATAGAAAAATCTATATCATCACCTTAAAAAGCCCTAACGCAAAACAACAAAATGGAATTTTTCATTCATTCTCCGCATTGTTAAACAAAATGGAGTCATAATAGATGTCTTCAGGGCTTTATGTTTATACCCAATTTAAAAATGTGTCTTCCCTCCAACCCATTCTGTCCTGGAATATTATTTTCAAAAATGTCCCATTTTCGTTCAAAAACCCTAGGCACCATCATATTCAATTTAATTTGAGCGGCCTGCCCTGAGAGGGAAGTCTTTCTCCAAGAGGACGTTCTGGTCGAGCCTTGACTAATCCTCATATCTTGTTCCCTGGAGAGTCTAGGGGGAATATTAGTCCAATTCGACAGCTTGTCCCCTTCTCTCCAAGGACAGTTTCGCCAAATGTGGCCCAACCTTCGGCATCCGTAACACTGCCTCCGTCCTCCTGGTATTCTCCCCCTATGGGACTGAAAACATTTGGGAAACGTTAGGTCCGCCCCTTTTCTTGCTGGGAAAGAAACCCCCGCCGCCTCTAATCGTTCTCTTTCCAACTTGTCAGGAGACCCCTGTTTTCCTTTAATAATCTCCTGTTTCATCTGGGGCTTGTCCACAGTCTGAGTCTCTCTATGAGATAAAGAGAGACCCTTTACTGTCTGCACCCCTTTTGTTTTATAAATGACCGGTGGCGGCGTCTTTAGGGCCACCTCGCTCCGGAAGTCAGCACTGTCTAGCTGCTCCGGATTGATTGGCCCTTCCCCCGACCACTCGGTCAACGATCCAAGCTCTCTTGTAGGGCACGCATTTGTCTGGCACCCGCTATTGATTAAACGCTTTTCACTCTGCGTCCCTATTTCTTTATTTACGGTACCAGCTTGACTCACCTGTACCGCCACATCATGTATTACGGGAGGCTTCCGTCCGATTCTCTGTAAACACGTCATTACCTTTCGGATGGGCGCCTCAGCCGTTTCTCCCAGATCCCGGATGATCTTCTCAATGGTCGCCAGCATCTGGAAAATACCTCACACGGGCTCGATTAATTCTTCGAGTTCCCGCACATTAACAGATTTAATTAATTCGGCCGGAAGTATACTTACTTCCTCGTTTGTCATACCTACCGGCCGGGAGCCAATGAGCCTGTCCGCTGATGGCACGTGCGCTGACGGGTCTCGCGGAGGCTTCTGGGAACTGTAGTTCTTTTTGGCCGAGGGCCGGGTTGCCTTCTCCGGCGAACTGCGGTCTGTCTTTATTACTTTTCCGACAGCCCGATCAGCTATTTCCCGACCCTCTTTACCTTCTCGCCGGGTGAGCGGTGCTTCGCTCGTCTCCCCCTTCCCCTTCGGAAAGTCCAGGACCGTCTCTTCGATGGTGACGTCGCAAGCAGCGGGACCTAGACCTTCTCCTTCCCACAATGCACTGGGCGCGGTCACGTGTCCCTCGCCAGCCGCCGACATGCGGAAATCCTTCTGGCTTGTCAGCTGGACGGAGAACAGAGCCTCTTCGTCGGGTTTTTTTTCTCGCATCCCGCAGGACCTCCAGAGGATCTTCCTTGAGGTATGTGCACGGAACAAAGTGTGTTATTTTAAAGATGTTATTCATCGAATCCCCGGCACATACCTCTTGGTAGTCACTCTTCTCCGAAGGCCATTCCCGACTCGTGCAGCCGCTCTTCAGCTCATCCCGAGCGTCCTCTGTGACGAGCCTGGTACCTCCACTGGTGCTCTGCTTGCATTTTTTCTTCCCCATTACGGACCTGAAAAACAGGTTCTCTGGCGATGATGCTGTGTGTCTAGATGTCGTCTTCTCGGGGTTCTCTGCCCACAGAATATTTATGTACAGGTCCTTTGCCAAAAGGACGGCCAGAGAATCCTGCCGACTACGCCACTGTGACAGATAGAGGGCAGTATCGCTCCCTTCAACCCCTGTCCAATACACCAGGCACCAGATAAAAGTCCACAAGTTGACTTTATTAATACAGCACAGTGCACAAAGCACCCTCTCCTCCACTATACTCATTAAATTACTCCAAACAATCACAATAAACAATCCTCCACTCCCAGACGCGTTGCCCTCCTACCACCCAGCTCAGCTCGCCGTCTGGGAGCTCCCACAATCCTTTTATTGTCCCTGACCCAGAAGTGTTCCAATTCCCAGTCCATGTGATCTCCTATCACTTCCGGGTCAGATAAAAAGTCCTTTTTCTTCACCCTGGAAGCACGTCATTCCCCTTGTCCATGTGACTTGGACGTACTTCCGGGCCGTAGGGTAAAGAACCGTTGTTTCTCCCTGCAGCGTCACCTAGTGGCCCCCATTGCATCCAGCAGGGCTGTGTATAAAAACTGCAATGTCCATGATGCACTGCTGGTCTTCGGAGAACCTCTATACTGCAGGGAGGGCTCCACCTGATGGCTTTGGGGTATTGGCCGGGATAAACGGCCGGCCATACACCACAATAGATATATATCCTTATATATAATTTGATACTATCCATATGTATGGTGTTCGCAGCAATACCTCGAGCAGCCACAAGAGCAGCGGCCGCGGGAAGGATACATAGGAAACAAAGTCACATGACTGACACGGAATGTAGACTTGCTAATGTGACCACACATACACAACAACCACAACAAACGGATGAGCAGCGTACAGCTACAAATGCTACTAACGCTGAAAGAAATTGTGCAAATCGGACACAAAGGACAGATGAAGAACATGCGCTACAGAATGCAACTAACGCTGACAGACATCGTGCCAGCCGTGCACAAGTGACTGAAGAAGTTCGAGCAGCCACAAATGCAGCACGGGTTGAAAGAAATCGAGCAGCCCGTGCCTTGCGGTGGCCAAAAAGTTCTATTTTAACCACAAATCAGTGCCATGATAACAAAATCATTTCAAGGACTTAACAAAGCAAATAATTCTTTGCAGAGGAAGTATGGATTTCACAAACATTGAATTCGATCGGGATCCCAGTCGCGGGCTGAATGGGCATCCTGGCCAGAAAAGGGGATGGTTCCTTACCCGGATGGGAGGACCAAAAGGGATGGACGGACAGCCCACTAGGAAAGAAAGACACAGCCAGAAACTTTTTATTCCCCCCAACACACAAGATGGTAGCAGTCTCGGATGTCGGTGGCCCCTAGGAAACCAGCAAGGCATGCCGGGGTAGTTCGGCAAGGCAGACCTGCTGGAATCACTGAGGGCCACGAGAGGGTGTTGCAGGGAGACAAGCTCCCTGTTTTGATGGACTTCTGTGTGACCCGGTAGTGCTTCCATCGGGCAATCACCCTGGCACTTGAAGTATTCCTGGGTTTGTCATAAAAGGGACTGCACTCCCTTATCCAGTGGAGGGAGGTGGGAGCTGGGAGGTAGAGGAGCAATGCTTGAGTGGAGGAGGGCAGTGCGGTAGGAGGAAATTTTTAAAGGGAAAGAAACTGATATTTTGTGCATGTGGTGAAATGTAAAAGAATATTTAGTGCGTGTGTGTTCGTGTTGGAGTTAAGGCTGGTATCTATCACAAAATATATATATTTATGTGTGTGTATGTGTTTGCGTAACCTTTAACTAATTTTAATTGACAATATTTTTAACACCAGTGCACATGGGGGTTTATATGTTTACATGCATAAGTATTTATATATTATTATACAGACATATTATACTTAGTTGGAAGAATCCCAACCCACCTTTTGTAACTTAGTGGTTCCTCTTGTTCTATTTTATCTAAAATTGGAAAAAATCTAATCATTTACAGAATTTGTCCAAATCAAAAGTTTGATTAAGCAGTCTACTTTTGGCTCTCCCCTTTTTCTTTTTCTGATGCAATTGTTTCTTTGTTTTTTGCACTTTTTTAGGGAAAAACAAGCACAAAATCACCTCAGCCACGTGAACTTTTATACAAGGACATAGTAGGCAGAATATACAAGCGGAGCTCAAAATCTAAATGGCACAACTGAAATCTGTAATGATTACCACAGACAGAAATCAATTAAATTAAGGCTAAGCGTCAGTAAACTTTACGACCTAAAAAGACTGAGCCTTGATGTATATCCTACATCATATACTGTATATGGCATTAAGCAGACATACCCGCTTCTTATGCCAGTTTAAACTTAACCTAGGTTTATCAATAAAGATATCCGTATTTGCACTAGAGAAATTAATTAGTCAAAGATTTGGCAGGAATAGACATTGTTAACTAAATATATAGATGTCAAATTTTTGAGTTTTGCTTGTCTTCTTAGAGAGTCAAGGCTGGGTGGGCTGTCAAAAGGCAGGGCCTGTTAAAGCCCATTGCAGTACTCCTTGTGTGATTTTGGGCTATACACAAATAAATTGTATTGTATCGTATTGTAAATTGTGTTATTTGTTAGATTGAGGGTTAATTTTTACAATTAATGTAGCCAGATTAAAGTGTTAAAAAATACTGCCACATCCAGGACAGGCAACAAGGCAATCGCCTCATACTTGTGTTCATTTTCTTGATTCATATATACCGACATAGATGCTGGAAGGAAATAGGGAGATGTAAGAAGATCAAATCAATGTCATACCACCTAAGTGCAAAATAACTTCTTTGAGTGCCACTAAAATGAAAGTAAGTTCCTAGTACCTCTGTAATTTAACTCTCCAGTCTGTCAGGTAGCTTTCAGTGCTGACTGTCCTAATATAATGACAAAATTCAATGACATAAAAGTGTAATGATTATCCCTACCCATTATTCCAGTGTGCAGTATCTTTGCTAATTTATACAAAGAACGCAACATAACCATGCAAGTAATGCACATTGTCAGTTTTTAGGTGAGATAGCTGCTACAGAGAACTTTTTGCATGTCAGAAGCAAAGGTGTACATCAGGGTTTTCCAACCTTTATTCTGTGGTGGTACCCTTTTCGTAACCCTAAAAATCCCAAGGCACACCACAGTTCTACCAGCTACAAAAACATTAGATGTCATATACACTGTTTGAAGAATCTTGACTACCGGAGATGATTTCAAAAAATCAGTTTGGAGATTGGCACCCACAGACACAGCACTCAGTGAGCACTCATATGCCCACTATCCTTCAACTCTGCCAGAGTTGCTGGTAAACATGCACCCTAGCAGTTGGCTCTCCAACACATCTCCTGGCTGCTACAGTGTACTCTAAGTGCTATGTCTGCAAAACGGAGATTGTGGAGCTACTTGTACGTCAGCTTCTCCAGGTAGTTCTGTCCTTCTCAGACAGGTCTCCACTACCTGCGGTGTGGGTTTCTTTCACATCAGGACCCAAGAGCACTACACTGTTATTTCCCTAGTGTACCAGTTAAATTTTTGATGATGAACAATTGAGGATAGTATTTATGGAGTTTTAACACAATTTTAATGTATGCGGATTTGGAAATGCTTTTAATTAAATCAGTTTTTAGATTTTAAATTCACTGTTAAAGTCGTTTGGATCATTTACAGTGAGTTTTATACTCTAGGCCAATTTGAGAATTAACACAAGATTTTATTTGTTGTTATTTTTGTAGGTGCTTATAATACTTTGGCCTCATTTTCTTATTGCCTTCTTTTCAATTTACCTTTTAGGAAGGCATTTAAATTCAGGTTGTAGTATTTTGTTAAAAGTTCAGGTTTAAGGTCATTGTTTAAGTTTAAGCTATGCCATTACAGTGTGGGGTACAGCCCGGACACAGACAGGCAGACATGTTCTTTCTCCACACACGTGTTTATTTACAGCTTATTTACGGTGCACAACCCAGTGCCGCAGCACCAATCACCCTTTAAAGTCCTGGCCACACAACAATGCCTTGCTCAGTCCTTCTGACCGCCTCCACTCCTCTCCTCCGAGCTCCGTCCTCTTCCACCCGACTCTTGCTGTCGACTGGAGGGAGGCGGTCCCTTTTATCCGCTCCCGGATGAGCTCCAGGTGCTTCCCGACAATCTTCCGCTGACACGCCCCAGTGTGGCGGAAGTGCCGGCTGTTCTCCCAGAAGCTCTCCGGGTGTCCCTGCTTCTCTTCCCCCCAGCACTTCCTGGTGTGGCGGAAGTACTGGGGTCCAGGGTTCCCAAGGCATTGGGGCGCCTCCTGGTGGTGACCACGAGGCCTTACAGGGTGGGGCTTCCATGCCCTGCAGCTGTGGCCCCCAATGCAACCAGGAAGGCGGCCCCCACGTGATCCCAGCTGGGCGCACGCCCACTTCCGGTCCTCCAAGGCGTCCCAGCCAGGTCGTGGTCCCTGGCATCCTTGACAACAGTTTTTAAATTCCTTTGTGTTCATTCTACATTACGTTTTTGATTCAGTGTGTATTTACTTCATAATTTAAGTATTTATTTTATGATTACATTTTTTAATATTAGATGCAATTAATCTCAATTAATTACATACAATGATGCAATTAAGAAGTACATTTTTTAATTTGATTCCCAGCCCTAGTGTTTGTGTAGCTCTCTTCTTAGAAGACTGACTCCAAGTATGTGCATATATTCACAAACATAAAAAACTAAGAAAAAACAGTAACTAAACCTAACATACCTGGCAAGTGTGAATGTCATTATGTGATATGCTTGGAAGTTACCAGCTAAAATGAGACAGTAGAAAGAAATGGTTCTAACACATATATTATGTGACCAACAGGGTATTCAAAAACTGTGTTGTCAGCAAAATTTACATGGCTGGAAACTGTATGATATTATTTAGAAAAAGAAAGACCACTTTTGTTGCTTTATGTCATAAATGGTTAATACAACATGGGAAGATGAGAAAAGCAGAGGTAAAGCTTAAAGCATTAGTGAAATGAAGGAACATAGGAGTTGTCATATGGAATTAGTATCATTACACAAAAACTATGTACGCATAAATTTAGTATAAAAATTACTTTGTGCATACCTGAAAAAATAAACAATTCTGGAAAAGGTTAATTAGCATTAGTTGCTCAGAGTCAGATATATTGCTAGGACATTGTCATAACCAAAGACTGCCTCTGTGTTAGAAGTACATGGACTTGGCAAATATAATTGTTACCTCAATTTTTGGAGAAGCCAGTGGTCAAGGACCACTGAATATAAATTAACAAAACCTTATATTATATGACTTAAATCAGATAAACAACATGTGGCATGTATGTACACATTTGTTGGGTTTAAAAATATAGGGCTGCCCCAGGCTCATTAAAATTAGGTCAGACATATATACGCATTATTCTACACAGCCCCTGTGGTTAGCTAAATTCAAAACACTTCTTTCAGCAATTAAACAAAGAACTTTTCAAATAACATCTCAAATAATAACTCACAATCTCTCTGACAGTGGAGCAAGATTCTGACTACACAAAAAAGGAAATGTTTTTTGGATGTGCTTTTATGTGAATGATCAGTAGAGAAAAATGATGAAATCAGTTATCATATGGGTCAGAGGGATCGGGGAGATGTTTCATTGCTGAAATACAGCCTGACATTTTTTTTTCTGCAGCAACAGCATTGTAGAACCATAATACCCAAAGGGCACAGGATTCACAAAACTATCAATAATATGTATTACTTCTAATGCTTTTCTGAAAAGGCATTTGCCAAACAGTTGTACCGTAGCTCCACTGGGTATTAAACACAACATTACAGTCACATTAAAGCAGTTAATATATATGCAATTGCTATCTGGGGCTGCCCAGTGGCACAGTGTTAGCAATGCTGTCTCAGGATACCAGCATCATGGTTTTGAATTCTTCAGCTGTCCCAAACCTGCATCTCCCTGTGAGTTATCACATTCTCCCTATGTCTACATGGATTTTTCCTCTAGGTACACCCACTTTTCTCCCACATCGCCAAACAGGTAAGTGTTAGGCTAACTGGTGTCACAAGAATGACAAAAAAGACATTGCGAAGGTTTGGGGCAGCCACCCGTATAATATTTCCTGGCTGCAAAAATGATTAGCATGAACAGACATGTTCACACAACTGAGTCCAAAACAGAACTGATATACTGGAAGCAAGATGGTGGATTTAAAGGCCAGTAAAGGAAGTGATGTCATCAGGTTTGGAACCAGAAGTGATGTCGTTGGCTGCCCCAAAAAAAGGCGGGATTTCCCGAGAATGGTCTGCAAGGGATTGAGAAAAGGGGTCAGTACACTTCGCCACCCCCTGGCCCGGCATGGAATTACGTCTATTCAAGCCCTTTAGTTGTCTCCTAAACACGCGTGTGTGACATTGGACAGTCTAACTTGTCTAATGGCATCCATGTAGATGCATGGAACAAAAGCCTGAAGTTCTCTGATGACGCCATTACAATATGATGAAAAGACATTCAGAACACAAACAACAATGAAAAGAAGCTTAACAAATCAAGAAAACGTACAAAAAGAATACAACGCTGTGGTGTCCATATAGTTAAGTTTTTCTTTTCTTTTAACTCTCATGAAAATGTTTTTTTTCTAAATATTTGCTAGAAAAAAAGTTTGAAAAAAATGCATTCTTCTGCTGCTTTTGTATAAAGTGGCACACTTTCTGGTAATGCCATTAAAATAACAAAAAGTTTTCTGTTATAAATTTGAAAAGACCACGAAAGCACAATGACAAGTTTTAAGGAAAAAACTTTTCTCCATTTTCAAAGAAGTAATTCATGGAGATCAGATTAGAATGCAGAAAAAATCTTTATTTGCACATAGATAAGCACAACTGTCTCAGTTCATTGAGTGAGCAATCAATTCATTTGCTTTTTTGCTGCCATTACCTCATCTAATAAATCACATCATCTGACTCTTAATATGCATAGCTTTATTATTTCATCCAATTATACAGTCCCACTAGTACTTTCTAACTCCTTTCGACGTTTCTATTTACCTCAATGTTGTTTTGCTTATAGGGGTGATTTGAGGATTGTACTATTGATCTTAGCACCACTTCATAGGAAGGGTATTTGGGTTTTCTCATTAGTTTATCCACACTTTCTATGGGGGTGTTCATTACTCACTTACCACATTCTAACCCTGGAAAATCAAGCTGGTGGTTTCTCTAAGATTAGACAGTCCTCACAAGCTCAAGCTTTAAGCCACATTTAGTTAACTGTTTAGTTACGTTCACTCCTTTTTCCATATGTTTTAATACTTCATTGAAGTATATGCTTGCAATAAATTGTAAAACATTATATATTAACTAAAATTTCCATATATTTCCCCACTTTGTGGTTTCTTAAAGTCCCACTAAAACTGTAAGGTCTAGTTTCCTACTTTAACTCCATTACTAATCTTTATAAAACTTGTGTATACTAAATATGTCCACTTTGGGGCTAAAAAGAAGTAAAAGATGCAAAATCAATAGCAGTGAACATGGAAAATCAAAGTGAAACAAAATTTGTGTTAAAGAACTTTTATTTCATCTGACTATGTTGGCATTACATGTGTTCCTCTGTAATTCTCAGATTTGTGTGCCATAACCTCATAACTTCTAAGTATGATAATAAAACATTGTAATCAACTACCTAATCAATGCTACCAACTACCATTGCTTTCCCTAAATTAACTTTTTAATTTCTTTCTTGACCAATAAACTTTAACTATGTTAACTTATGAAAATGTACCAAGCACTGTATTTTCTACAATCAGCGTAGAATGACCTTCATTTGGTCCTTTTAGCTGCCTCCCATGCGTACGTGTGTGACAATATATACCAAGGGAAAAGTATTCAGTTGTCTCAAAATATTCAAACTGTTGGCTCACAAACTTTGCTGTTATGAAATTCAACTTTGAAAACTAAAATTAATCTAAAATTAATATACTATAAAATATCATAATAATTATTATTTTATGTTTAGAGGAAATGTGGAGTTGGATGGTATCGGTCAGTAAGGACCCTGAAACTGACCCCATTAATATGACACCTTGACAAGAGGCGAATGTTTTAATTCTACATACAGATAAAACAAATACATCCAGAGATAAGAAACAACAACAAAAGAGAATGCAGAGTAAAAGTGTGGAGGTTATTAGTTAAAGAGCCATGTTCTAATGAGGTTCCTATAGAAAATATGAATATTCTAGTTGATTATTCTAAAGTACAAATTTGTTTATCTTTATGTTCACTGTACCCTTTTCCTAAATGGGCAGCAATAGAATACCAGTGTCCTTCAGAGAACATCTATCAGTCAACATAGTAGGCAGAAATCAAGAAAGAAATTTCACATGCTGGACTGGTAAATTCCTAATTATTTTAGAAATAAGATCAAAATAACTCAAAACATTTCAGCTCCACATGAACTTCTACTATTTTTTAATTACAAAATATTATTCAAGTATATTCAGTCTTAGAATTTAAATCATTTACAAAAGAAGTTTATATTTCACTATATAAGAATATCAGCGTAGTTCATATAAAATGTAATCATTTTTCTAAGCAAAATCCCTTAATTGTTTCAAAGATTACTTAGATCAGTAGAAATTATTTAAAAACATCTATTTTCATCTCTCAACATTTAATCTTAAAGCTAAATAATTTCTTTATACATATCCTAGATGTGTTTCTGTAAGCTAATATTTTACTAATTAAATTGACACTTGCATGGCTTCACAATTTTAACAAAGTGTACGGAATGTTTCATTAGAACATCAAATTATCTATACTAATAAAAGGCAAAGCCCTCACTGACTGACTGACTCACTGACTGACTCATCACTATTTCTCCAACTTCCCGTGTAGGTAGAAGGCTGAAATTTGGCAGGCTCATTCCTTACAGCTTACTTACAAAAGTTAGGCAGGTTTCATTTCGAAATTCTACGCGTAATGTTCATTACTGGAACCTACTTATGTACATATATACGGCCATAGCCTGCAGCTTGGTTGCCGTGTGAGGCGGAGTTGCGTCCCTCATTGTCGTGCCTCCCACGTAATTGAGTGTCTGCCCATATAAGGCAGTCCGTCGGCAGCAATCCAATAGACATGCTGCCACCAAATATTCGCGGGTGAAGGTCTGTGCTTATGCAAATGAAGATGAGATAGTCAGGGATAGACTAGTGTTTGGCACAAACTCAGCGAAAGTGCGAGAGAAACTTTTAAGTGCCGGGTCTTAGCTAACATTAAATAAAGCCATGGACAACGCAAGATTGCATGAGATAGCACAAGCACAGCTGAGAACCTTCGATGCATGTACTCCGAGCGGCTCACGTGAACTGATTGTGAACGCAGTACGCAGAGAACAAGGAAGAGCTCTAAAGAGCGCTGAACAAAAAACGCATTACACAATTGAGAAGGCAGCAAAAGAATATGAAGCGGTGACGCATACAAGCATATTCATAAGTGCAGCTACTGCGGAAACAAAGCATGGTGTAAACCTTAAGTTTAAATTAAGTTCATAGACAGGCTGCCGTTGGCGTTTGTCATGCCTATGACGAATACGATATTCGGGAGATACAAGTTTAATGAGAAGACGCAGGGTATAAACGAGACTTTTGATCACTTTGTAACGAAGTTAAAATTGCTGTAACGGAGTTAAAATTGCTAGTGAAGGACTGTGCTTATGCATACAAATAGGAAAGCAAAGTGTAAAGCTTAACTTTAAATTAGGTTCATAGACACACTGCTACTGGCGTTTGTCATGCCTAAGATGAATACGATATTTGCAAGATATAAGTTTAATGAGAGAACGCAGGGTATAAACGAGACTTTTCATCACTTTGTAATGGAGTTAAAATTGCTGGTGAAGGACTGTGCTTATGCAAACGAAGATGAGATGGTCAGGGATAGAATAGTGTTTGGCACAAACTCAGCAAAAGTGCGAGAGAAACTTTTAAGTATGAGCTAACATTAAATAAAGCCATGGACATTGCAACATCGCACGAGATAGCACAAGCACAGCTGAGAACCTTCGATGCATGTACTCCGAGCGGCTCACCTGAATTGACTTTGCAGCACTGGGAAAGGTAAACCCGTGCATGCAGTGTGTGATGTCTCAGATAAAGAGGAAGACGAGCTATTTATTGATGCAGTAAAAAAGGAACAACCCTCTGAATCTGAACAAGCCTTTGTAGACATATCAATAGGAAAGCAAGGTGTAAAACTCAAGTTTAAATTATTGTAAGTTCATAGACACGCTGCCTCTAAATATTCGCAGGCAAATCCACAACTTAATACTGGGAATACCTGTTAAACATCTTAGATTCACGAGTACCGATTTGGGTAGTGAACACTTCGATGAATGAAACCTGTTATCTTTACAACGGTTGACAAACACGGAATATAACTTGAACACAACACATTCTCCAAATACGAACCTGATTGAAAGAAATAATGATAATCAAATCCTTGATGACAGCAACACTCATAACAGTGACAAAACACATTGACAATCATGTTACGTTATTTTTAAAATGTTTCCTTCTCTTTTTCATAACTTCTTTAACACACTACTTCTCCGCTGCGAAGCACGGGTATTTTGCTAGTAGGAAATAAAGCTGAACATTCTATCAGCTATTTAGTTTCTCCAACAGAAACATTTTATTCTATTTCACATGTAAAGTATACAAGTTATTTATAGCACAAGAAGTGGATGGAGGGAAAAAGAAATCAGTATATCTCATTGTATCAAATACCTTATAATTTAAAATCTATTTGTATTTAAAATGCTTTCAGTGCATTACACCATTGCGTACAGTAGTGTAAAGAAAATATATTTAGCTATGCTTAATAACATCGATTTCTTTTACCCATAACTTCCTACTAAAGGTAGTTGTTCTTGCACACTCTTTGAGGATATCGTCTGTGATGTTTTTTGCATCTTTTCCAGAGTGTTGATTCTGTAGAAAAAGCTTTTTTTTTGTTAGTTAACCCCCCACCCTTTCCTACAGCATATCTTGGTATGGAACACTGCCTAGACTGGAAGCAAGTGCTCATCACCAGTTTTCTCACTGTTTTAAAGAATATGTCTACTTTTACTTTAAATTTAATTTTAAAATTACTAAAATAATCTCCTTCCATGTTAAGTGTGGCTGGTACTCAAAAGAAAGATAAAATCTAGAAACTTTCATTGGACCTAATCATATTATTTGCAATTTAAACTTAAAACATATACATTTACACACTTCTTCAGAAATAGACTCCTTTGTATTTTGTAATTATCGAAAGAACATTTTTCCCTAAGACTTTATCAGAGTCTGAAAGAAAGATGTTTTGCACATTTATACATATTGTTATAAGCAAAAATGGAGACGTTTTCATTTTGCCAAATATTGCACATATTCAAAATTAATTTTAACCCAATTTAATTCAGAGCTCTGGACATTTATATTAGATATTTCTAAATTTATGTGTGCAATATATTTTCAGTAAACACTTTGAACAGTCAGTTTAATACTAGTACATTTCAAATAAAGAAGTCCCATTCGAACATGAATTTTAGACACAGTATGACATTTTATTTTTTTTTATATTTTATTGATTTTATTGTAATCATTCCATACAAATAGATCAATTTTTACAAAAAAATAGGATTGAAAACAAATCAAGCCCCACCCCTGATAAAGAGAACATGGGCAGCAGAGTAAAACATAGAGCTAGCAAAAATAAGTATATTGATGAGTTTAATAAGCGGATAAAGATAATTGGAGAAGAAAAAGAAATGGGAAACGAATCTGCTTCCTCAGTGCTTTAAAAGCATATTCTAAAATGTTGTTGATTAGATCCTAGGTTTTGAAAAAATTCTGCACAGATCCTCTAAGTGAGAATTTGACTTTTACAAATTTCAAATAGTATAAAACATCAGTTAACCACTGACTTAAAAGAGGAGAGTTAGGACTCTTTTAGTTGAGAAAGATAAGTCTATGTGCCAATAGTGTAGTAAAGGCAATCACAGTTTGTTTGTCTTTCTCAACTTTAAGGCCATCTGGAAGAACACCAAACACAGCTGTTAATGGGTTAGGAGGGATTGTGACACCAAGGCTGTCTGAAAGGCACTTAAACATTTTTGTCCAGAATGATGTTAATTTGGTGTAGGCCCAAACATGTGACCCAGTGAGGCTGTAACTTGATTGCAGTGTTCACAGGTTGGATCTTGCCCTGGAAACATTTTGGACAGTTTTAAATGAGACAGATGTGCTTGATATATAATTTTGAGTTGAATAATTGTATGCTTTGTGCATATGGAGCTTGAGTGAATTCTCTGCATTGCTATCTTCCACTTCTTTTCTGATATGTTGAGTGAGAGATCCTTTTCCCACTGTCCTCTTGGATCTTTCAAAGGGAGGGACGTAAAATGGTTTTATATATTCCATAAATGCTGTCTGAGTACTCGAAAATGAGCAATATTTTTTCCAACATAGGGAAATGTGGCAGTTGAGAAAAATCCGGCAGGTTCTGTTTAACAAAGTTTCTGATTTGAAGATAGTGAAAGAAATGTGTTGCTGGAAAGTTAAATTTGGAATGTAATTGTTCATAGGATGCAAAGACATTGTCTATGTAAAGATCTCTATGTGATTTAATCCCAAACTTTTTACAGATATTAAAAACTGCATGTTTGCGAGGGTTGAAAAAGGTGGTTCTCGTGCAGAGGTGCCACAGATAAAAGATTCTCTATCTTAAAATGCTTCCTACATTGGTTCCATATTCTGAGTAAGTGAAGCACAATTGGGTTGTTAGTATATTGGCGATAACTTGCATTTATAGGGGCACAAAGCAGGAAATATAAAGAAGTACTGCAGGATTTTATTTCTATTGCGGACCAGGGGCCTCATGCATAACGCCGTGTGTAGAATTCACACTATAACATGACGTAAGCACAAAAGAGGAAATGTGCTTACGCACAAAAAAAGCTAGATGCAGGAATCTGTGCATACTCCAACTTCTATGTTCTTCTGCTCAATAAATCCCGGTCAGCGTGAAAAGTAACGCTCGTGCATGCGCCTTCTGTCCCGCCTCCAACTCCACCCAGAATTACGCCTCTATGAATATGCAAATCAATATAAATCGCCCTTAAGCTCAGCCTTCTGTGAAAAAACAATGACAAAAGCAAGAGGGAAAATGGAAGAATTTCAGCGAATACTAAGTGGAGGCAAGGAAAAACATATTATTTGTTGGTTTAAACAGTGGTATAAACAACAAAAGGAAGCTGATCGCCTGACATAGTCGCACAGTGCTCAAAATAAAAAAGAAGTTGTCACATATCAAAGTCTCCGTGAAAAGGTGAGTTGTAGCCCACCGTCTGAGTGTCATATGAAAGCTTATTAGGGTACAGAGAAAAAAAAAGGCACACAGTAGGAAGAAAGCACGAAATGTCAACTTCAATCTCGAAATTTCCACTTTAATTACATAGTTTATTTTGTCATTAAAGTAGAACATCATAAACTTCATCTTAAAATCGTTTAATTAACCAGTTTCTCAAATCACATCGTAACTAAAGTAGCATGTTAAATGCTTTGTTTTGTATTTGATCTTTCATGTGCTCTATGTGTGTGAATCAATACGTGCTTCCGCTTTCTCTTTCTCCGACAGTACACAGAATCCATTACATTTGTGATATTACAGCTCTGAATAATTAAAATACTGAGATGTATATGTGATATCTTTTTCATGATGATAGGAGTTGAAGCATGTTATTAAACAGGGGAATACGGTGCATGATTGTGTGCGACCTTCGATGAAATTATTGTAGCAGTACTGTCTCTTTCAAACGTACTAATCTCCAATTCCTGTCCTTACTTTTCTTTCTCCACATACCCATTCGCCACACAATCAGCTCTGTAATCGAAGTTAAGCCATCTGTATGCGACGATTCTTGAAAACTTTTAAGGAACATTGAAATATCTTTGTAGTACAAGTTTAATTATTCTATCCATCTATCCTTCCAGTGTCGCATCAGCCCCAGAAAGAATACAGCACAAGGTAGGATCAATCCTTGAACTAGCTAGCGCTGCAGAACCGTGTCCTCCCATGTTTAATTATTATACAGATTATTTAAATGAAGTTAAAGTTTTATCTATATAATATAATCAACATATTTTGCTGCATTTCATCATAAAAATTATATCGTCATCATATGTAAATACACACTTTATAAAGTGGTGCAGGTTGTGCAATATTATAACTGTAGTGCAAGTTTACAGCGGGGTAATTGTACTTATAAGTACAAACAGTTCTACAAGGAGCACTTGATGGACTGATTGACTGTTTAAAGTTCTTGGGATGAAACTGTTTGTAAACCACGAGGTCCGTACAGGAAAGGCTTTGAAACGTTTTGCCTTGTTTGAGGCAGAGTGGTCTTGATGCTGTATACTGATATTTCTCTTTCCGATCAGCTGCTGCTGTGATTCACACTCAGATACAATGATATAAATACTCTGAGTGGTGTACCATATCATCTCCATATAGAGAAATTTTCTGTTCAAGTCCTTCTCTGATAGTCCCCTTTATCTGATAAGCATTTCAACAGTGAAGTGCCAGTGGCTCAATGGCGATTGCAAAAAGGTGACAAGAGGCATCCTTGTCTGGTACCCCATTCTAGTTTAAAGTAGTGTAAATTAATTTTATTTATACATGTTCAGGCCAAATCCAAATTTCTCTAATGTAGTGGAAAGGTAGTTCCATTCAATCATATCAAATGCTTTTTCTTCATCCAACGATAGTAATATCGCTGAGGTGTTTAACTTTGCGGGTGAATATTTTACATTAAACAGGCGTCGAACATTGGAAGCTAAGTGTCGGCCTTTAATAAATCCAGTTTAATCTTGTGATATTACCGAAGGCAGCACTTTCTCCATCCTTCTAGCTAGGACTTTGGAGAGTATCTTATTATTAAGAAGTGAAATTGGTCTATATGATGCACATTGTAATAAGTCCTTATTTTGTTTAGGAAAGACGGTGAGTAATGCTTGCCGAAATGTTTAAGGTAGAATTTGATTGTCTCTAGCTTCTGTGAATGTTGCTAATAAGAGGGGAGCTAGCTGAGTGGAGAATTTCTTATAAAATTCGACAGGGTAGCCATCAGGGCCTGCTGCTTTCCCACTCTGAAGTGACTTTATAGCATCTAGTAATTCTGATAGTGCCAATGGTTTATCTAATTCCTCTGCACTGAGAGTATCTATTTGTGGTATCTGTAATGCATCCAGAACTACATTAGATTGTGTGTTGTCTTCTTTTAACTCAGTAGAATATAAGGATTTATAGTAGTCTCTAAATAATAATAATGTGTGCATTATATTTTTATGGTCAATGATTTTGTCTCGTTCGTGTTCGTGATTGCTGGGATTGCATTACGGACTTCTTGCTTGTGGATTTGTTGAGCTAAGAGCTTATTAGCTTTCTCTCTGTGTTCACAGTAATGATGTCTTGATTTAAAAATGAGTTGTTCAGTTTCTTTAGTTGTTAAGAGGTTGGCTCTCAATGCAGAGCCTGCCTTTTCCTATGAAGAGCCTCACTTGGACACCTGGGGCCTCATGTATAAATGGTGCGTACGCACAGAAATGTTGCGTAAGAACTTTTCCACGTTCAAATCGCAATGTATAAAACCTACACTTGGCGTAAAGCCACGCACTTTTCCACGGTACCTCATACCTTGTCGTACGCAAGTTCTCCGCTTGGTTTTGCAGACTCGCGGCATCCAGCGTCAAAGCAATGCTACTGTTCCTGTGTGGTTATTCCTTATTTTCCTGACGCGGCTTTATAAATACACTGAAACTAACCGCATATTGTTTATTAGTCTAATGCATCTGATTGTAATTAACTTGTAACAATATAATGGTCCAGGGAATAGCCATAGTACTCCAAATACCATAACTGCTTTAGTGTTGTTACTCTCACTGCACCTTCTTCTTCTTCTTCTTTCAGCTGCTCCCATTAGGAGTTGCCACAGCGGATCATCTTTTTCTATATTACTCTCACTGCACCACTTGGAGTATTTATATCACTGTATCTGAGTGTGAATCACAGCAGCAGCTGTTTGGAAAGAGAATTATCGGTATACGGCATTAAGCACACGCTGTCTCAGCCACGGCAATACGTTTCAAAGCCTTTCCGGTATGGTTCAGAAACAGTTTCATCCCAAGAACTACAAACGCACTCAATCAATTGCTCCTTGTAGAACTGTTTGTACTTATAAGTACAATTACCTCACTGTAAACTTGCACTACAGTTATAATATTGCACAACCTGAGCCACTTTATAAAGTGCGTATTTACATATGATGACGATATCATTTTTATGATGAAATGCAGCAAAATATGTTTATTATATTATACAGGTAAAACTTTAACTTCATTTAAATAATCTATATTCTTCACTGGGACTGGCGTGAAGGATAGAAAAATTAAACATGTACTAAAGATAGTTCAATGTTCCTTAAACGTTTTGAAGAATCAGCGCTCTAAGCTTACAGATGGCTTAACATCTATTACAGAGCTGATTGTGTGGCAATCTGTTACTTGGAGAAAGAAAAGCAAGGACTGCAGGGGAGGCCACAACAATATATATTGAATATAAAACAGAAAGAGAAAATAACAACACAGCTAAAAACGCAGTGGCAAATTTCGACAAAAGATAAACGCTTGTGTCATGAGCACGAAGCGGCTATGCAATGTCCGCAACGGACATGGCAATCCACCGTGCATAAGATACCATATTGACATTGGCGGGCGAAGGAGCCACCAATTCTTTCTCTGCCCAGAGCCGCCACAAACCTAGAGCTGCCCATGAGTACTGCTGCAATAAATGATTTCATCGAAGGTCGCTCACAATCACTGCGCCATAAAACCCATGTTTAATAACGTGCTTTAACTCCTATCAACATAAAAATGATATCACATATACATCTCAGTATTTTAGTTATTCAGAGAGCTGTAATATCACGAATGTAATGGATTCTGTGTCCAGTCGGAGGAAGAGAGCCGGTTTAAGAAGCAAGTACTGATTCACACACATAGAGCACATAGAAGATCACATACAAAACAAAGCATTTCACATGCTACTTTAATTACGATGTGATTTGAGAAACTGGTTAATTAAACGATTTTAAGATGACGTTTATGATGTTCTACTTTAATGACAAAATAAACTACATGATTAAAGTGGAAATTTCGAGATTGAAGTTGACATTTCGTGCTTTTTCCCCCACTGTGTGCTTTTTTTTTTCTCTGTACCCTAATAAGCTTTCATATGACACTCATATGGTGGGCTAACGTGCTTTTCACTGCGACTTTGATATCTGAGCTTTCAAGTTTCTCCAACATGCTATGTCACTCGATCAACTTCCTTTTGTTGATTATACCACAGTTTAATTAAACAAATAGTATGTTTTTCCTTTGCCTCCACTTAGTATTCGCTGAAATTCTTATATTTTCCCCTGTGCTTTTCTCATTGTCTTTTCATAGAAGGCTGAGCTTAAGGGCGATTTATATTGATTTGCATATTCAAAGAGGCGTAATTCTGGGAGGAGTTGGGGCTGGACAAAAGACGCGTGCACAAGCGTTATTTTTCACGCTGACCGGGATTTATGTAGCGGAAGTACGTGGAGTACGCACAGATTCGGCTTTTGTGCTTACGTCATGTTATAGTGCGAATTCTACGCACGGCGTTATGCATGAGGCCCCTGGCATGTTCTTGTCTATTCTAGTAATTTCGCTGGTTAGCTCTGATACCTTCTTAGTTTCTAATTTATTTCTGTGGGAAAGATATGAAATAATCTGTCATCTTAAGAAGGCCTTTAGGATTTCCCAAAGTATTCCTGCAGAGACCTCTGAGGATGTATTTTTCTCTAGAAAAAAACTGATTTGCTTTGATATAAATTCTGTACAGTTCTCATCTGCTAATAAAAGTGGGTTAAGACGCCAACTGCGAGATGAGTATGTGGGGAATAATGATTTTAGCTCCAAGGTCAGAGGGGCATGGTCGGAAATAACAACAGCGTCGTACTTGCAAGATTTAATCGTAGGCAAGATATTATTATCTATAAAGAAATAATCAATTCTTGAGTAGCAATGATGCACTGGTTAGTAGAAGGAATATGTTCTTGAGTTTGGGTTTAGAAACCTCCAGGGGTCTGATAAGTTGTGGTCAGTTACAAACTGTGTAATTGTCTTTGCAATGTTAGATGTCATCACCCCTGTGACAGGAGACATATCCAAGACTGGATTTAAAACACTATTAAAGTCCCCAGCCATTATAATTTTATGAGTGTTGACATTGGGAATGGATGTAAATACATTTTGCATTAATTCCCTATCATTTACATTTGGTGCATAAACATTTATCAAAATCACTTTAAAGTTAAATAAATTACCTATGACAATCACATATCTCCCTTCAGGATCAGATACTACATCTGATACCACAAATGAGACCATTCTATGTATAAGAGTTCCCTCATCTCTAGTTTTCTTTATAGAAGTCAGAAGGGACTATGTCTCCCGGCTGGCCTGGGAACGCCTTGGGATTCTCCCGGAAGAGCTGGAAGAAGTGGCCGGGGAGAGGGAAGTCTGGGCCTCTCTGCTTAAGCTGCTGCCCCCGCGACCCGACCTCGGATAAGCGGAAGAGGATGGATGGATGGATGGATGGAAAAAGAAAAAAAAACAAAGAAAACAAACTACAGTGGAACCTCGGTTTGCGAGCATAATTCGTTCCGGAAACGTGCTCGCAATCCAAAGCACTCGTATATCAAAGCGAATTTCCCCATAAGAAATAATGGAAACTCAGATGATTCGTTCCACAACCCAAAACTATTCATATAAAAATGATTAATATAAAATATAAAGTAAAATACATAATACAAATTAACCTGCACTTTACCTTTAAAAAGAATCATGGCTGGTGTGAGTTTCTAAACTCATGTGG
This sequence comes from Polypterus bichir lapradei, assembly GCA_026402145.1. Lineage (NCBI taxonomy): Eukaryota > Metazoa > Chordata > Cladistia > Polypteriformes > Polypteridae > Polypterus > Polypterus bichir. The sequence goes on from JANRMT010062792.1 coordinate 39,627,645, forward strand.
GATTCCACCCAACGGGACAACATGCGGAAGAGTGTCCCAAAGCAATCGCAGTCTCCCAGCGCTGTAGCAGTTCGCTGTATAAGCGCATCCAAAAAGATTGCAAACATGCTATAAGCGCCTGTCGTCAGTGGGTCATACAAGGAACATTATAAAGATCCCGGTACAATAAATAAAAGCGCTGTTGCTGTTTCAAGCTGAATAAAGCTGGTGTTAAAGTACTGAGACTCAGCTTTGTGTTTTGGGGAGCAAGATGGGGACTCGCACTTCACAGCGCACACACACACAGTCACAATGCTGTAGTATACAGATGTTGACTATATGAGTGAGGCACACAGACTCAGACGGAAAATAGGAGACGATTGCCAGAGAGAGAGAGAGAGAGAGATGCGCTGGGCGAGCGAGCGAGATAAGGAGAGAGAGAGAGAGGCGGCTTGGCGAGCGAGTGAGATAAGGAGAGAGAGAGAGAGAGAGACGCGCTGGGCGAGCGAGCGAGATAAGGAGAGAGAGAGAGAGACGCGCTGGCCGATTGAGATAAGGAGAGAGAGAGAAGAACCATCAGCTCAGTTGTGATCACATGACGCTCAGCAGACAAAGTGTATCCATACTACCTTGTATTGCAAGACATCGCTCGTTTATCAAGTCAAAATTTATTAAAATTTTTTGCTCGTCTTGCAAAACACTCGTAAACCAAGTTACTCGTAAACCGAGGTTCCACTGTACTTTAATTTCTTCCACACACATCTTCCACGTGTACAGTAAAGGCCAAAAGTTTGGACACACCTCCTCATTCAATGTGTTTTCTTTATTTTCATGACCATTTACAGCACTCCATCACTCTCCTTCTTGGTCAAATAGCCCTTACACAGCCTGGAGGTGTGTTTGGGGTCATTGTCCTGTTGAAAAATAAATGATCGTCCAACTAACCTGACTTCTGCACAACACAACTGCTGGTCCCAACCCCATTGATAAGGCAAGAAATTCCACTAAATAACCCTGATAAGGCACACCTGTGAAGTGAAAACCATTTCAGGTGACTACCTGTTGAAGCTCATCGAGAGAATGCCAAGAGTGTGCAAAGCAGTAATCAGAGCAAAGAGTGGCTATTTTGAAGAAACTAGAATATAAAACATGTTTTCAGTTATTTCACCTTTTTTTTGTTAAGTACATAACTCCACATGTGTTCATTCATAGTTTTGATGCCTTCAGTCATGAAAATAAAGAAAACACATTGAATGAGGAGGTGTGTCCAAACTTTTGGCCTGTACTGTATATTTGTAATTAAAACATACACAGAAAGAGGCCAAGATGAAAAAAGAATGTATAATTATGGTACCCGTATCGTTGCAAGCGGATCAGACAGTTAAGTTGCACTTGGACTTAATGCCTGTCTAGACTTGGATGTTGCTTTAGGTTTCTTTTCCGTTTTTTTTTTCTGACCCCCTTTCTTGTTGCTCATGTTTATATACTGTAGTAAAAACTCCTCGGGTTGGATAAATACAGGATACCTTGGGATAATAAGAAATAAGAGAAAAAATAAAGCTGCTGCTAACGGAGCTCCGCTTCAGACGTCCATCTCCCGTAACGGACGAGACGAAAACAGTATGACATTTTCAAACATACAAAGCATTCTTTTAATATGTTTAAAGCATTTTCATATTTTACACCTTTCATTCTTTTCATACATCCTCTCAATCTCTCTTACTCTCTCGTTAAATTCTCTCCTTGCTGCATGACTCCACTGTGCATTCTGATTTTTGAAAGTGTCTATTTTAACCAAACCCTTGTGTTTCAAATCAACCTCCATATGTATCGATTTCGCAAGCACTTCAGTTAAACTTCTCTTCATTTTCTCGATCTATGTAAATGGTAGAGAACCTATACGAACACAAAGAGAACGTACAATCTTATTATATTGTCTAAACCTGCAGTCTCTCTCTGGGCTTATGTATTTATTGTTCAGTAATCACAGACAGTTATACTATATCTATGGCCTTTTCTTTTTTTTAATTAAATCTACACTCTAATCCTTTGTGTGACCTATTAATTCTTCCCTCCCTAACTGGACACTTCTTTGGTGTTTCACAAAGTGTCTCACATGGCACTGGTCTGCGGGTTAAGGTGACTCCGTTGTAAACTGAGTCAGCGACATTGAGGAAGAATATTCTGTGGTGATATGATTCTGTGACAACAAGGAAATAATCCAACAATCAGAAAACCACATGTATCTCACTAAGTGTCTCACCAATTTGGCTCTCCGCTAAGGCCATCCCCCTAGATTCTTCCTGGGACAACCCAGACCTTCGGTATTCAACAAGATTTCCACCCGCTCTCCACTCACTCCAGCAGAACTACTTAGTGTAATTCATTGAGACAGCCTTCTGCCTCAGCAATGTTTGGATCTTTTCCACAGTGATCGACTCAATATTACCTTACAACTATAAATTAACTGCCTGAGTAATCCACCGGAGAAGTATTAAACAGGAATTTTTGTCTCCAATTCAGTCCTCTACTATTTTTACTGGGAGAGTACACTCATAGTGAAGTGGTATCTGAGGACTTTCCCAACATTATACTTATTTACAAACAAATTTACAACAATCCTTCAGTTTAATTGTTCAAAAAGAGAACTTTCTTTCCATGTCCCCTTTGGCAGGGCAAAATTCCCATGAAACTGACACAAACAGTTTAACAGTAAAAATGCCTACCTTGAAACAGTGTCACATTTATGTTATTTCCTGGGGTCTCGCCCTGCTTTTTGGAGACACCAGCCTCATCTTTCTCCTGGCTGACTCACCCAATTGTAATAAATTATTTATGTTGTAGTAAATTGTAAATGTCTATATGTTAACTAAAAATTCCATACATGGTCATCTCAGCATACAGTAAACGGGGTGGCATAAAACCAAAAGCAAATGTCGGCCCTCCAATCATGGAATAGAAATAAATGCAAGTTTGGTCATTGATAAAAATGATGTATATGCTTTTAATAGTCTCCTGTAGGCTCTGATTAATTAGTAAGTTTGAAGGCAGTAAATAACCAACAATGAATGACTAAAAACAACAAAAAAGAAATAAAATTGTATGTATTTGTGGCTGGGGCTATATATTTTAATAAAGCATCCATACTAAATATACTGCATTAAAACAAGTTGAAAGAAACATAGGACTGGGTTGGCTGGACCTGCCTTAACATTTCTTGAACCCGGGACATCAGTAAACATAACTGAGGATGAACTGGGCAATGAGGACTCATAACATAGCTGAGGTAGCTGTAAAACAGTGCTTTGTGGTTTTTATTAACAATAAGGTGTCTCAAAGCAAAGTGCAGTGCAGGTATACCATAAATAAATCAATACAAATTCATAAAAAAATATAGAAATGGAGGATATAAAAAGTAATTAAATAAATATTTCAAAAATAGTAAAAATCCAGGTTAACACGCACATAGGATCGATCTTTAAAAACCAGCAAGCATGACCCTTGGTGCACCCCTCAAAAACTATGTCTCTGCTGCTCACCTGAGTGGTCTGCTCTATAGCATAAGGTGACCGCCAATATGTGCAGTCAACCCATAACCTGACTCATGTCCCTCGCTGTCATCCCTCTGTGTCTGCAGGAACCCTATGAGCCCTGCTCCTTTCTCCTGCCACCATCCCTTAGCCTTTGGCAAAAGCTGACTTGGAGCAGTTGGTCCTGCTCCTAGCACATTTAACAGGAATGAACCTGCACCTCAAGCATTGTTAGTTTGCTTATCTCTGAGGCAATTTCACAACCTCTTGCCTCCATACTCTGGCACTCACTCTCTCTTAATCCTGACTTTTCCTTCACTTACTTCAATCCCTTGTCCTGGTCAAGCTCCATTTTATCCTACGCCGCTCTTATTGCAATTCACAGGTTGCCTATATGGAATAGCTGACCAATTAAACAATCAGACACCAGACACTCAGCTGAAACCTCACTTCTCTGGGTGAGGCCAAATCACACTATTTCAAATTAAAAACTAGTACATTGCTACAGACCCCTAACACACCTAATCACAATGCCAAATATATTTTGTAGTATATACACAACTGGGAGGTATTCCACAAAGCATGGTTAGTGAGTAAGCCTTACTTATTAGGGCAGGTTGCACTTGGTAGCCAAGCTAAAGATGAAGTTTAGCAGTTGTGGATTGAGAGCTCATGAAATTCCTATTTCATGGGAAATAAAACCTCTGAAGAAGTTTCTGACTTTTTTGTAACATATCTCATTTAATTTAATCTTATGACGTGTTTGTTATAAAATGGTAAAATATTATAACCTCAACCATCGATTGAAAACAGTACCAGAGCCAGGATTTCATAAAACGGTGGACATAATGTTATTTTTATTCCTATAAAATGTACATCCACATTAAAAAAACAGTAAATGGCTTTTGTTTCATAACAAAAATGGCAAAATTGCTTCTTCCTCAACCTCAACCATCGATTGAAAACAGTACCAGAGCCAGGATTTCATAAAACGGTGGACATAATGTTATTTTTATTCCTATAAAATATACATCCACATTAAAAAAACAGTAAATGGCTTTTGTTTCATAACAAAAATGGCAAAATTGCTTCTGCCTCAGAAACCGCTGCATGACCATCTGGCTGTGTGCTGACGGCCGCTGTTCTGAAATTACAAAATGCAATAGTGGATGCTGTAAGAGATGTGTATAATGAACTAAGGAATATAGAATTTGTACTATGTGACATTGACCACAAATTAAATTAATTGGTTAAAAAATAAATACTGCATCTAATTACTTGTTTTTACATTCTGCTTATTACATTCAAACGAAGTTGTAACACTGTCTGATTTGGCTGAGCCATAGGTGGGTCAGGTTCATCATAGCACATCTCTTCAGGTACGGAGAAGCCACAATTGTGTGCCACATTATGCAGCACGCTACATGCTTGCACAATGCAACATACTTTCTGTGGAGTATAGAGCAGCACATTGATAGAGTGGAAATACTTTCTATTTACATAAGTAAATTCATTCTCTGAAGGCTCAGCATAGCATAGTGTAGTGTCGTCACTGAGCACCAGAATTGATAGATTCTGTTTATTATATGGCTGTTTGAGGTGACTCACTATCTTTAAAAGGATTGCTTTTTTTTGCTGCACTAGTTGGAAAAAAGCACATGGGCTCTTGTGCTATAGATGATATAATGCCAGCTCATTCTTTTGGTGATTTATCCCTGGCTGATGTTACTTGTCTGGTGCTGTTGCAATAGCAATGTACATGCAGCTGAAAACACCAAATACATCTGAAAAACCAGATGTTGCTGTGAATTGCGCTTAGATGTTTCCCAGTTCAACCACAGTGTAAGGAAATCTTACATATCTGGATGACAATCGGATATTCCCCTACGGCTGGCATGGCACGATTCAGTGGCGATTGTGAAATATCTGATCAGTCAGCAAGTTCACGTTGAAAAGCTCCAGTGGTTAAAAACCCGAGAGTGGACAGAACTTGCAAAGGAGCAGATAGAGCACAATTCCTCCAAGTCCACTTTTGTAAAGCCAGTGCTAGTTCAGCACACAGCTCCAAGTGGAATAGCTCTTTGAAATTGAAATCGATTTAAAAGCCAGTCATCATCTATAAATACGCACTCTCTTCTAATTCTTCCATTTGGAACATCTTCTAACAACGCTACAGTAGCTATGGTAGTTGAATAGTTTGACCATTCCATGCACCATTATATTGTTACAGAATGATTACAATTAAGTGAATTCATTTTGTATTTGATAAATCCCAGGAGAAGACACTGAGTCCAAAGGCTTCAAGAAAACCAACTTTATTTCAATCAAGTCAAGAACATTCAGGGTATTTATTCAAAGAGGTGCTACCCACTACCACTCAAACAGCAAACACGCAGGGATGGGACCAGGTAAGTGCCTTGGTTATAATATTCCCTGCATCATTCATCAGACAACAGATGTGTTACACTGGGAGGCTGTGAACCTGCAGTTCCTTTGGTGGGACTGCAAACCTGCGGTTGCCTTGGCAATACACAAGCAGCCCTCGACAGAAGTGACAATCGCGTTTTGGTGTGCAGCACCATTAGGGTGGGTCTCGTAAAGAGCTCAAAAATATCACTACACAGTATATATATATATATATATATATATATATATATTGTGGCAGTAGGGGGCGCTAGTGCTCCCTTGAACCCTCAGGGATGACTCCAGACACCGGGTAAAAGTCCAAGACTCTTTATTGTTTTCTAACAATGTGCACAAAGCACCCTCCACACTACTCAATCAATCAATCCATGAGCCCCCCTACAGCAACTCCCGGTGGTCCCCAAGGTATCCAGCAGGGCTGTGCAAAAACACTACATAGTCCATAAGGCCCTGCTGGAACTCGGGGCACGATCCTGCTGTTGGGAGAGCTCCTCCTGGCGGCCTGGGGGTGAGGGCCGGAGCACGAAGCCGGCAATCCTCCACTATATATATATATATATATATATATATATATATATATATATATATATATACATATATATATATATACTATTTTAAAACACTTTCAAGAAAAATACGAAGATTTTCTTGTGCTGTATTATGTCTCAGAATTGGTTAAAGCAACACATTTTAACATGTACAATAAAGTACATATGGCTGATGAAGTCATGTATAATATAAAAGAGCTATTGGTAAATGGATTGAACTTATAAAAATGACCAAAATCAGTAAATGCACTGGAACAGAAACAGGAGAGTGTGGAGATTATGAGCTGCAAACAAGACTGGTGCCATCTAGTCTGTGGGTTATCAAAGACTATCAAAACTCCGTCAGCATTTGTTTTGTCATTTATACTTTTCCTGTTCTATTTGGCTTCTGTTTTTGGACAGGTATATACAATGATCTGTGGACATGGTCATGTCCCTGAGAAGGACTGTAAACTCTACAAAGAGACATCTCTTTCTTTCCCTTTCTAATTAATTTCTTTCTGGTATCTCCCTTGTGCTGAATGTGCTTCTTGGATAACCAGGAGCCAAATCAGCTACTCTAACTGTAAAGACACTCTTGGCACAGATGTAAAAAAAAAACCACTATCATTGTTACAGCAAGTACAGAAAAATAATGTTCAATTTCTCATCTTTAAAAAGCCTACTCATTTATTTTTTCTAATATGTCTGTGCATCGAGAGTATTTATAATACTGCACTCTACAGCTTTTATTATAGAATAAAAAATCTAAGTAAAACATTTCAAGGACATTCTGTAATGTTTGGATTTCAACTCGTTTTCCGCATCACCCTATACTCAATTGCTTGGCCCATAGCAAGCGCTGCCTCAACGTACAGCAGTCTCACGCTTTAATGTCTTCTAAAGGGCAGTTCTTGCTCATTTTCTCTTCATTGCTACAGGGGACCTTTTGAGCATGCAGCTGTCGGCTAATTTCACCTGACTAGTTTGTCACAAATAATTTTAATCCCTTACATTAATATAGTAAGGAACTATGCCCTAACCATAATATCATCTTCTTGTTTGAGTTTGTAGCTATTATGTGTATATAATCAAAACAAAGCAAATAAATGATATGACAAAATGGTTGACTTGGAGGCAGGCAGCACTATCTGACTTCAGCTTTCCAGAACCAGGCACTTAATGTATCCTAAAATATCCTGCCATTTGGTATTTAATTTCTCAATTTAACCTTTTCCTGCTGAGACTTATGCTGGTGTAGCAACTCTTAAATGGGTTCCTTTTTGCCAGTTTAAGTACTTCATTATCATCTGAAACACTTAAGAGCTTCTACGGCTCAAAATGTCCAAAAATGAAAGTGTGAACAAGCCATCCATTTTCATAAATGCTTCTTCTAGTTACAGTGGAAGTAGAATGCTATAGAAGTTCTCATCTCATGATACTGTACACATTCTGCTGCTTGCACACAATAGTCTAATTTAGTAAGCAAAGTAAATAAGTAAATAAATTACAAAAAGTTCCAAATGGGAAACACAGTGGAGCATTTGGCTATGCTTCTTCACATCTCTAGGGACCCGAGTTCAATCCCCAATCCAGTCACTGTCTGTGTAGATAAGACATATGCATGCTGTGAAACTTGAAAATGTTCAGTGTTCCAAGATACGACTGAGTTGTCAAACCTGGCGATTTTTTACTCTGCTGCCTAGATATCTTGACATTTTCTAGTGCAGATATATATCTTATCTGCATTCCTTCTCACTTTTCTTAATAAGACTAGACATTTTTGAGCATATCTTGCAAGACAATTTATACAATATATGCAGCATCATGTACTAAAGATTGGTATCAATAAGTCTGATAAATTCTTTTTCATACTGAAGGGCAGCACTGTGGTGCACTGCCTCACAGGTCCAGTTTCATGGGTTCAAGTCTTACCATCTGGTCACTCTTTGTACATATTGTGTTAACTCCCTATGTCTGCATGTTTTTTTTCTTTCCCCACCCATCAAGGCTTGAATGTTAGGGTAACTGGTGATTTCAGCTTGGCACTGGATGGGTATGTGTAATGGGCTGCCTTTCTGTCTGGCATGGATGTCCTGAATGTAGATTTGAGAATGTTATGTTATTTTCTCACACTGTGCATTAGCTCCCTACAATTCTGTTCAGAAAATGGCCAAGCAAAGTGCATTAACAATCATGCACTGTATAATTAAGTTTATTTTGCTGATGCCTTTAAAATAATTTAAACGTGCTGCAGCAACTACTATTGACACTACTTGCACTGCTTTTATAATTTTGTATCCTTCTGTAAATACATGCTGCTTAATGAACATTGGGCTTGTATTATAACTTTCTTTATGCACACATTAAAGTACTGAGCAAATTATGTTTATGTAACTACTTTCTACTTTCAAAAATATATCAACCTCAGAAAAATACTTTGTGATTTCATTTATTGCCCTTATTTTTATAGTAAATCTGCACTTGTCTTATACTTGAAGTATAAACATGGTAAATGGAGGGGATATAACAAGTAAGGGGTTTTAATGCCAAGGAAGTACCAAAATAAAGGTTTATTTTTACCAGATAAAAAAACACCATGTGTAGTGTTTGTGATCAAAGGAGTCACGTGTAGTACAAATATGTTATTTTGGGTCTAGCTAAACAGGATTTATTACCTCACCAGAATAATTTTGTTTCCATATCTCCACACATTTCTTCATCATTTCTGGACTCCCTTCTTCCCAATAGTTGAGGTCTTGTGCCAAAGCCCCAGCCCACACCCAACACTCATTCTCATTTATTGACTGACCAGAAGCTACTTTTAAGCTTTCAAACTGCTTATGGATGTAGTTTGGGAATAACTTCCAGGATTAAGATTAGCCTTTGGCCATTCTGCTAGACCTTTGTTAAAGTCGCCAGCTTTCTATAACGTGTAGCACAGAGACATTCATAAGATACTCATAACCTCTGGCGGCTCTCTGCTGTTGCATCTTCTGCTGGAGAAATCATTGCTTTGCTTATGTTCTCCAACACTCCTGCTTTTCTGATTACTTAGTGGTAAACTCGGTTATTAGAACCCCCTAATAAATCTAGTACAGAAATGGAAAATTAATAATATTTGTGCATGTGTGGCACTAAGGCTCAGTAGTTAAAGCTGAAGTCTTGAATTCACATCATGTCCCATGTACTAGCTGTGTGGAGTTTGCATGTTCTTCTCATCTCTCATGTGGATTTTCCTACTGACACACTGACTATCCTCATTCATCATAAAAACACAGGTTAGAAGAAATGGATAGTTTCTGCATGGCTGACAACCAAACACACCATTGAATGTAACCAAAGCAGGGTAAATCGGGGAGACTAGAAAATGTGAATTAAACATGCCCCCATGCAGCACTTATATTTACTGTGTCCCAGACCCCCCCCCCCCTTGTTTTTTATATCTTTTGTATGCATACTTTCTCTTTGCATCTTTTTTGGCTTTCTGCTAAAATGTTTGATTGTATCCTATATAATTCCCACCAAAGGAAATGGTGTGAACCACAATCTATCACAGGGCACATATGTACATATTGTGAGGTTTTTGGGAACAACGAGACGACAAGCCGAAGCACAATAGCCGCATCTGTGGAGGGCTGCTTGTCCATTTCCAAATCAACCACAGGTTCTCAGCACAGCAGCAGAGCACTGCAGAAGCAACTACGAGTCGATCCCAGTCGCGGTATAAGCGCCGTCGTTGATGGGTGATGCAAGGAACATTATACAGTAAATGCAGGGAACAGTATAACTTGGCTACAACCCTGCCTGTTTGCTGTGTCTGTGTATAACCGTGCTGCTCCTGTTTCAAGATGAATAAAGCTGGTTTTGCTAAAGTACTGAGACTCAGTCTTGTGTTTTGTGGTTCCAGACAGTGACTCAAGCATCACAATATATACTGTATACATAGATTTGCCAATAATTTTCTTTGCCTGTGGAATAAGCGTGGAGCTTCATTTGAAGACCTATATCAATGCTGGGAGAACTTGCACACTTTACACAGAAAGAAGCACAGACAGAACCAGAGTCCAAACACTGTGAACAAATTAATTTTCTATATTGAGGCTTATATTACATCAAATGCACTCTGTTTTCACAGCTTCTTCAAAACGTGAACATTTCAGCAGCTGCTGAGCCCTTTGTGAGACCATAGCAGTAAATAGAATTGAAGTGAAAGTGACCTTTTAAATAGCAGCACTAAAGGATAAGTGTTCCTTTAGGTCACTGAGCAATTTGCACATATCATTCTGAGAATGTAAAAAGTTGACTTTGACCAAGCTTTTGACATAAAGTATCCTTGAATTGCCAATGGAATAAAGGCGTCAGCAGCTTGCAAGCAAAGGCCTTTACTGCCACTTTTCAGGCACACGTCTAGTCAGAAAGAATAGGTGCTCAGATCACTTGGATAATCATACTTTTGCTCACTTTTTGATGAGTTACCTAGATGGTTATTAATAATTTTGGGATAATAACTACTTTCGATGAGAATGAATATACTGAACAAATCCCAGTTTCCAAAAAAAGAAAAAAATAGCACTTTCTGTGGAACAAAAAATAAAATTCTACCAACACAAAAGATCTGGCTTGAAGAACTAATATAATGTACTGTATGCACAGATTAATATTTAATATTTATGGGACCCTTCTAAAGCCCAAAAGGATCAGTCATTCAGGAAATTCTACTGAAAATGGCTCCAAATGTAATAATGTTTCACTAAAATTCCTCTAATAAGTTTTTAACTTGCCTCGAAACTCAAAAATAATGCATTTAATGAAATTAATGATAGCATAAAAGTTGGCCTTTCACAGGGCTGGTTATTTTAAGGGTCTAATTATTGTAACATGGAGATTTAGAATATAGAGCTAACTGGAAAAATTAATTTAGAAATACAAATTTATGGATAGTAAGCAGTACTATTTCATAGTTCCAGGGACTCAGATTCAATCTCTAATTCATTCTAAATCACTCTTTGTGGTGTGTGCATGTTCTCCCCATGTGCAGGTGTTTCTTTTCCAACTACCAAAGATGACTGATGCTGCTTGGGTAGACTTTGAAATGGAAATAGTGGTCTCAGAAAAAGGGTGAGTGAGAATTATGGCATTTAGCAAATATTTTAATTGACAAATATCCAACCATTCTAGGTCTGTTTAATGTGGGTTTGTAGGTGTCATGGCTTACCCCAAAAGAATTCTTTCAGCTTAACAGTGAATCACATACTCAAGGACATCAGTGGGAATTAAGAGGAAGGGTATTTAGGACTGAAGCCAGGATGTACGGCTTTATGCAAAGAGTTATAGGACCCCCTTGACAAACTACAGAGACATGTAGTTGAAGCAGAATTCTTGACAACCTTTCAGAAGTATCTGAATGGGATAGTTTAGATATTACCTAAACCTACAGGCTTAAGGGAATGAATGGGCTTGTGTCATGTGTCGGGTTTCTTGTGTTCTTATCCCAGCACCATCAGGAACCAGCCCTGTACAGGAGTCAATGTTTATGTCACATAATGCCTTTCTGCAATGAACACTATTCCAAGGTGCTTTACAAGTTCAAATCTATAGTGCAATTATATCCATATCTAATAAAACCATTGGACCATCTCTTATCCAGTGAATGCAGATTAATAACCTTGTGCTTTAAGTCCAGTGACATAGCAAAAAAAGGTGTTTCATTTCCAAGTGATAAGAATAATTTATATCATCAGCGAATAATGATTGAATTTTTCCATGCATCATAACCATTCATATATCCTAGGTGACTGTTTGAACACAACCTGCTTTATTTTTTTTTTTTTTTTTGATTATTTTTTTTTTTTGACTACAGTGATTAACTTATAGCTGATATATTCAGGCAACAGAGTCAGGGGAAAAGTGTAACAGTTTTAGAAAGATGGAATAGCTAATGCACTGCAAGGGTTTGACAGAAGTTGGTTTCTTGATCTCTTGGGAAACCGGAATGTAATATAATGTCTTTCTGGATTCATTGTATAATCCTGCAGGTCCCTAATGTAAAAGCTCAGTACTCTGTATGCAATTTATTTGCGCCTTCATTCATTAAAACCTTACAAAACCACAATTAACTAATTTATCTTTTGCAGTTAAAATAAAGACATTATGAAGTTATATAGTTGCAATGCCATTTTTCTCTCAGATGTAAAAGAGTGTGTTTTGCTTTTCTATAGTCTCGATGACTGAAGATACATTAATCTGACAGAATAAATCAAAGAGTATGAGCAAGAAAGGCATAGCTGTTTAATACACAGAGACTTCACCGCAACCCCAGGGAGAGAATGAAAAGATGCCTCCTCTTTGTGTTGCCTTTCATGACTTCAAGGTCATTTTATATACAGTATTTTAGTTTTCAGGAAGGAGGGTTAATCCACCCATTTTCTTAACCTGGTTATCTATTACAGGGTAGTATGAACTGGAACATCATGGAAATATCTCTGTTTTGCTTTACTCAATGACATATAAAAGGCATGAAGGTATACATGGGACACGTGCTTTTCATGTAATCCCTTTTCAGAAGGCATACAGAACTTTTTCAATGAGCTGTAAAGTAACTTATAAAATTGTTTGTATGTATATCAACACTAGATCATCTCATTGATGTACTATTTTCCAAACTGTTATCCGGTCATCATGGGGACCATGGGCCGCGTGTGTGTCTGCCTGGAAGGCTGCCAACCAGGATCCTGAGCTGTTTCATCCTGTGGTGGGTGTGACAATGCGCTCTACCAGTACATGCTCCCCAACCTGACCTGACCTGATGGGGACCCAAAGTCCATTACAAGGGCAATGGGCACAAGGAAAGGAGCCATACTGGATGGAACATCAGATTATCATACATATGCAAAACCCTTTTCAAATTGACCCAAACTAGACTAAGTTAGTACCCCAAATTACCTTAAACAGCATATCTTGGTAAACAGCAGGGTATACAAAGACAACTAAGGTGAGCACATGAAGAACATTCTAATATACAATTTCTTATCATTATTAATAGCACTTAACTAAGACATTAACCACCCATTCATTATCAAACCTGCTTAATCCAGTTCAAGATCATGAGGAACTTGATTCTGTTCTGGAAGCATTGACCACATGGCTGGAGTCAGTCCAAGTAAGGGCTTGTTTCTGCCACATAAAATATGAAAAATGGGTGTAAGCTTAATAAAAACACAAAAGACAGACCTACACTGTAACAGTGGTCTGGACCATAAGAACAGGACTCGCCACAAAGACAGCCAACCCCAAACTCAGATGGCAGTCTTCCTGCCTGTACAGACACAGAACTGGGCCAAAAGCTACAAGTTACAATTAGTCAAAGAAAGTGAGGGAAAGCCATAACAATCTTAAACAAAGAAGAATTAAGAACAAAACAAACATCTTAACTTCCTTGGCATTAAGCCTGAATGTGACTCAGCTTGGAATTCTGTGCAGTTACGAATAACCACAAGTCACACTCAGGCTGACTTGTAATGATTCATGTTACATTTTTAAGCCTCAATAATGCTCAGGACATTATTCTTATACCATGTAATGGATGATATAACATCATTCTGCAGAATTCATTAATATTTCTATGCATTTCACTACTTTAAGTTAACTCATTAATATTCATGAGTGGTTGGATCATCCAACTAAGCTGTAAAGGAAGTTTTGGAAAGAACTTGAACTGAACTATTGCTCAAATCAAGTGATTGTGGTGACAATGTGAATTGTATCATTAGACTTAGACATGGAAAGTGAAACTGAAGTATAATACAGTACTTTTCGACCAAACTGCTATTATATGCTTGCTGAATTCTGCTAGGTGAAGCATTAGTGCACTACAACAGTAGCTGTGCGAAAAAAAGACAAAATGATTGCGAACAAGTACAAGAACAAGAAAGACGCTAGCCTACATACTTTCACCTTGTTTAATATAACGCACCTAAATCATCACTGGTATACCCAATTTGTTTTAGAAGTCACATAACTAATTAAATGGAGATCACCCATTTGTAGTCAAAGAATTTTAATTGATTGTAATATAAATGTAAGTGTATGTAGAAGGTCCTACTTGTGGTGAGTCAGTATCATGGCCTAACCAACACAATGAAGACAAAAGAACATTCCAAGCAATTACATGAAAATATAATTAAAAAGCACATGCCAGGGGATGGAGACAAGAAAGTATTAAAGTCAGTATCTAGAATACATATAGTATGGCACAACTGAGCTGGCCATCCACAAATACTGAGAGAACATGCAAGGAGACTAGTCAGGGAGGTCACCAAGAGACCTGTGATAACTATGAGGGAGTTAGAAGATACAGTAACTTAATCTGGAGAGACTATACATCCAAAACCAGTCACAACTTTATGGGAGAATGGTAAAGAGAAAGCCACTGTTAAAAGAACACACAAGACATCTTGGCAGAAGGCACATAGGAAACTCTAAAGTCAACTGAAGGTTCCAGGTCTAAAGAGACTGAGACTGAACCTAAAACAGCTTTTTGGCCAACAGACTAAATGCTATGCTTGACGTAAGCCAAACACGATACTTTATCAAATACCATCATCAACCATGAGGCATGGTAGTAGCATGATGTGAGAATGCTTCTCTGCATCAGGTCCTGGAAAGCCTGTGTAAGTAGAGGGTAAAATTAACGTAATATAATACAGGAAAATCCTGGAGGAAATCACTTCAGCAAAACTGTCCTCACAAAAGAACTGCGCAGAATTTTCAGCAGCAGTACTCACAGCAGCACTGTGAACGCAGAGGTTCTTAAACTTTTTGATATGAGGGCCCAAATAACCATGTCAGTATCATAAAGGGACCCAAAAAGAGGTTTATTACCATAATGACAACAAAAGCCATCAACAGACAAAATAAATAAAAAAATAACAGTAAACATTTTTATTTTAATTCAAATATATTTCTCACAAAAAGAACACTAGAAGAGTAAACTGGAAAGCAAATATATTATTAATAAAACAAAAATTCTCATTCAAAACTAAATACATTCCTGAGGTATATTACTGCTAGTGTAAATGTATAACTCTTTCGAGGTGAATGTCGAAATATAAACGACATGTAGTCACGCCTTCACACAGCTGCCAGCAACTACAGAAAGGCGTTCAGCAATATGATCAGC
This sequence comes from Polypterus bichir lapradei, assembly GCA_026402145.1. NCBI lineage: Eukaryota > Metazoa > Chordata > Cladistia > Polypteriformes > Polypteridae > Polypterus > Polypterus bichir. The sequence goes on from JANRMT010062792.1 coordinate 39,643,286, forward strand.
TGGGGAACGATCAGATGATGCTTTTACACCACTTTTGTTTTCAATCTACAGATCACTTGCATCAAAATCAGAGTCTGATAAGTCAGAGTCTGATTCAGGAATAATATGCAAAACATTGTCCATGGAGTATTTTGCTTTGTGTATTTCCTTCACTCTCTTGTCAGATCCGCCTTTAGCTCTGGCAACTGATGTCTACGTAAAAACAGCTCTGGCCGCCGGCAGCTGCTCTGCTGCACCTTCTTGCCAGAAGTCAAAAAATATTCAGCCCTCAAAGAGTTAATGTAAACTTTACTATAGCTGGGAGAAATTGTCTTTATAAAAGGTGGTAGGATATGAGGATAATATTTTTCAAAGACTTAACTTAGTCACTTGACTCATGGCCCTCGGCAAAAAATAAAGTATTCAAAATAATAAGTAATCAATGCAGTTTTTTTTACCTTGTCTTGTATAACATTATTATTTTAAATAATATTTTCAAAGGAGATCACAGTTAACAAAACATTCTTCTAAATGAGTTTGCAAATTGTTCAGCACACCCTTATTATCTTTTAATGGAATGCAAAAGTCGTGTAGCTATATTGTTCCTAAAAAAATGTGCTATTTTATATGGGTATTAAATGTACTGTTTTTTATGGGTATAAATCTTGATGAAGAATTTGGTGGACAATCCAGTTTGAAATATTAATACTGAAGATCCACATTGTGGTAAATGTCAAGTAGTCCACTCTACAGCTCGCCTCACTCTTTTGATATGTTATGCGGTTCTTACAGTTCTTAGTAGTCCAACAAACGTGTCCTTCACAATACCAAGAGACTGATATTTATTAAAACCATTTCAAAATAGTGTAATACGAAGGAATGCATCTTCCTCAAGGCACATTAAGTTTAATACAAAATCTTCTTTCCATGTCTGTTACTGATTTGGATTCAATGTATGACGTAAAGCCGAACATGCTATGCGGCATTGACCAGTTGTTTGTGGCCAGTGAAACTGCATTTAGTATACACAGCACTAATACTGTATATACCCCCAGCATAATGACTCAACCTCACAACACCTCGAATATCATTGCATGCTTGTGCTTCACCCATTATGTTCATTTCAATATTTGAAACTTCACCACTACATACATCTGTCTTTCTCTTTCATGTATCATCTTATTTTGATTGTTACACAGCTTGTTTGAGCAGGGGTGTTGTTATAGGGAATATTAATTAAATGTTTATAACATAGAAATGAAAGCTCTCTGTTATGTGTCAGCAATGTTTTATAAGCTAAGTCTAAGACTGCATACAACCTCAGTAAATAGTGCTCTAAAAAGAATTCACTTGGTTAATCATGTGGTGACCCATCACAAACAAGCCAGTGACCCAAAATTTAAGAAATACTGCTGAAGCAAGTAGCGTGAGTAGGGCACAGGGAAAATGAAATCTAGCCAGTAATACTGCAGCCAATGTCTTAAAAGTTCAGCCTCAATCAGTTTATCAGACTTTTTAAAGGGTGTAAACTGTAGAGGCTTGTGGGGTGGCCAGAATTTTTTGTATGTAGGCCGTGGCCACACAATGCCATACCTTGGAGGCACCATTGTGTCCAGTTGCTGAGTATGACACAGGGTATCACAAGTTATACGATTTGTTCATGTATGCCTTGTTTTATGTAAATAAAATATATTATTATTACCTTTTTTCTTTTATCTCAGTTTGTGTTGGTTGCTTTTATTGGGACCTTATCAGGTTCCTTAGGTCTGAATGTCCCATGGTCAGGACTTTAAGAAGTATGTGTGCAGTTCATAATAGAGGGATCTTCTGCACCTAGGCAGAACTCACATTACCTGCCAGTTAATCAAGACAGTCAAGCAGTTCGAAGTGCTTCAAATTATGGTCGGAATCACACAAGTCTTTACGCTCCTCATGCACTCAGTCTCAAGGTCTTTGTATTTACTGAATTTTTTTACCTCTATGTCTGAGACATTCACATCATCTTTAATGGCTAAGTGAATTAATAGGGATTGCTTCTTGCTTCTGTAATGGAGAATGATATCCAATGATATGATCGGTGTTTACACCCATATCATACATAACGGTGGTGTTCTCTGACTCAATAACCTTTTCAGGCTGGTTATCATACCAATAATGAGTTACTGGGAGGCCAAGCTCACAGAGCATTGACCAGTTCAGGCAGCTAGCTATCTGTTGATTTGTGTATTCTAGTGGTAGTAGCACTGAGTATATAGCAACAACATGGCCGATGTGCTCTTCTTGTTTGCCTGTAAATCCTACACTGATGATAGCGTGTTAATTATTCAGATTATTATTATGATGTAGGAAGACGTCCAGCCTGACTGCATATACGTTTTCCAAGAAACCTGCAGGTGAATTTAATTGGCAACTCTACATTTGCCTCAATGTGAGTGAGTATTGGTGGTTGAATGTATGTGCCCTGCAATAGATTTGTCCAGGACAGTTTCCCAACTTGTGACCAGTGGTGATGGAATAGGCTCCAGCCAACTCCAGCAAGTGAGACAAGATATGTACTGTATGTAAATGTATATCACCTTGGTAGTTTCTAAAGATTCTTCCAGTGCAAACACAAACAAAAATTAGAACAATAGAACAGTCTTGATGAGAACAGGCCATTCAGCCTAACAAAGCTCACCAGTCCTATCCACTTAATTCTTCCAAGTCGAGTTTTAAAGTCCTACTGTCCACCACACAACTTTGCATCTTATTCCAAGTGTCTACCGTTCTCTTTGTAAAGAAAAACCTCCTAAAGATTATGGAAAATTTACCCTTAACAAGTCTCCAACCGTGTCCCCCTATTCTGGATGAACTCATTTTAAAATAACAGTTTCGATCCACTGTACTAATTACCTTTATAATTTTAAACACTTCAATCATTTCACCTCTTAATCTTCTTTTGCTTAAACTATTATTTTGCAGTTATTATATTTATAGTGTGTCTAGTTTATTTGTACCTTAGCTTTACATTGTGATAAGTCATTTGAAGTCTAATTGAAGAACTGACAGTTGCAAACTGTGCCTTACACAACATCTTTTCTGGTGTTTTGATTGAATTATGTTAAGAATAATTAAGAAAATACAGTTGAAAGCAAAATAAATATTATGCCCATTTACTTAATACAAATTTTGTGTCAGTGTGTCAGTTGTCTTATTTCTGGCTATCAGAAAATAATAAAAAAAGTTTTTTTTTGGTTTCAAGGTGGCTTTTTTAAAGAAAGACAAAGTAAACAATTTGCAAAAATAAATAAGCAAAAGGAAATTGACACTTGTTCTTTGTGACTTCATAATGCACTCCTTTTTCACATAAAGCTTTTCAGCAGACTAAAACAGATGATATTAAATGATATTGTTTAGTTGATATTATTAAGTGTCTTGTCTTTTCAAGGGATTACAGCTGCAGAAAAATACAATTAAAATAACTTTAAGGCTGATAAAGACTGTAATATATATTTATGCTTTTTGATTAACAGAGTCATAAATTAATCACTTATTACAAATGAGCTAACAAGGTTTTGCAGGTTTCTGCGTAAAGGTTTAGTGCTGTACTATGCAAACAAGATATGGTATATTGACTTTTAAATACTTCATTACAAAAATACATTAGCTTAATTACCTGCAAAGGCATGAAATATTTTGTGGATCAGTTTTTAATATCCTCTTCTGTGCCCTCTGGTGGTTAATACTTTACTATTGCATTTTCTTATTTAAGGAATATATTGCAAACACAGGCAGTTCCATGGCAATCAATTTTATTTGTGGAACAAGGTCTTTTTTATTCTTTTTGTGCAATTATATGTCTTTGTTATATTTGAGACAGGTGACCTCTTATATATATAACTGTTTTCCAGGCTAACCTGTGCACAATTGTGGCTCCGCAGCATGTCATGTGCCGTTCATCACACATCTACCTTCATCTGAATACTTTTGCTTTCTCAGTCTTCTCATCTGGGATTGTCCTAAAGTACCATACTTTTGCAGGCCATATACTAACCCATCTGAGAGCTGCCCCAACAACTCTTTCTCCTTGTATATATGCAATCAAGTCTTCCCTGTAAAAAAAAAAGTGCAGTTCAAAATTCATAAAAGTTTAAAAAATAGGCAGTGCAGTATAAAAAGGTAAAAAAACAATAAAGACAGCTAAAATCAATTTGTAAAAAATGAGAGGAAAACAGTTTTTTCAGCTGCTTCTCTAAGCCTTCTTTTTATTTTCTTCATTTTTCTTTTTTTATTTTCTCTAAATACAGTTGAAAAGAATGCAGAATAGGAAACAAAATAATAAGGTAACCTAGCATTTGCAGTCCAACAACATTAACACTAAAGAATAGAGAAAGAAGCAGATGCGGCCATAGTGGGGTGTTAAGGGAGTCAACAACACCATAAGACAGATGAATGTGTCTTAAAAACAATTTATAAAGACAGAAAGCTTTCAAACAGCCTTCTAGAAAAAAAAGAAGGAATGACAGTGACATATTCTAAGGGCTGGGGATTTGGGTAAAGAAGTACTTAAGACGAGAAATTGGAAACCAAGAGGGAAATCAAGAACAGAGCTGTTAAGTGACATATTACAAAAGGGACATCAAGTGACGGGTCATGGACTAAGATAAATGTTAAAATCAGATGGCTTGGCCTTGAAACTGTTGTTAATGAAGATGGTGTTTGTGAAAAGCCATTTAGCACTCAGGCATGAATGAAACAAATGTAATAAGGCTGAGAAAAAATCAAAATAAGTTAATCAAAGCTTAACTGTTATTTACAAATATGTTTTTAATGCTTAAAAACACCTGTATTGGATCAATATTAGCAATTATGCCTTTTTAAATACATCATAGAAGTAATTCAGTCCAGTACTTAAATTCTCGGAAGCAGATGCTTATAAATATAATGGTGTCATCTTCTGGTAGTGAGAGTGATCTTTGCTTGTGGAAAATGTGTGATATGAAGCAAAATTCTGATGTAGAAAGGGAACATTTAAATATCAGCAATAGAGTTGCACTGGAAGTGGGGCGGTTCTGCTGCATAGGTGACATGTTAAATGCAGATGGAGGTCTGGGCACCACAGTGATAGTCAGGGTGAGAGATGCACAGAAGAAATTACTAATTACAAATTCTAAAGTAGCATTTGGCACTGAAGGGAGAGGAGTAGCATGCTCTCTGGAAATGTGGAACACAGCGGATGAATCTGGGACATAAAATAAAGTTGGAAAAACAAAGATTAGAAGAATCAGATGGCTGCATGGAGGAGAAACAGACTATGGTTGTTTGGATATGTGGAGTAAAACATGGAAGTGGCGTGTAACAAGCCAAGAGCAATGCTGATAAATACATGCTTGAAGGTAGCTGCAGACAACTAGCGAAGAGAAAGTCTTACCCAAAAGTTTGTCAAGGACTGTGGTGATTGGAGGAAAGAAGATTTGGGAGGCAAATATCTAACCTGGGCAAATGTGAAAATTAGCTGCAACTCAGGTAAAGATGATGGTGCTCATGATAATGATTCTGTATTAATTAATTTCTTTCCATAAAATGACTGTGATGCACTGTAACATTTTTATTCAGCCACAAAAATTTCTTAGACATTGAATTGTGAGTCATATTTAAGTTTTAATTAGTTTTAAAATTGATTTTAAGCATATTTGATTTTTACATGATATTGATAAATGTTTTTAAATTTTGCACAATATGTACAAATTACTGTTTAGTTAGAAAACACAACTATTTTTAGGATTAAAATACATCACAAACAATGAAATAATTTTTAGAATTCCTGCTTTTATTGTCTTTTTGTATCTCTGAGATAGAAGAGTTTCTTTGTCTTGTTTACTTGCCTCTTTGAGCAATTCATAAAGGATGTTTATTTAGGTGTACGGCTCCTATTTGATGAAACTCACTGCCTACAGATAGGTGCCTCATAATATTAAAACCAAGGTTAAAAACACATCTACTGTTTTATCTTGTGAATTTTAGAAATGATGTGTTTGCATTGGGATTGATGCTATAGTGGTTAACTCTGCAAGCTCTGTACTTGTAGTGTGTTTGATTCTGGACTGTCACAGGTGAAAGAATATATAAGCATTCAACCATCAGTAACTAACATTAACCGGTCACTTTATTAGGTACACCTGTTTAACGGCTTGCTAATATAAATATCTAATCAACCAATCACTTTGCAGTAACTCAATGCATTTAGGCATATAAATGTTGTCAAGACAAACTGATGAATTTCAAACTGAACATCAGAATGGGGAAGAAAGATGATTTAAGTGACTTTGAATGTGGCATGATTGTTGGTACCAGATGGGCTCATCTGAGTATTTCAGAAACTGCTGATCAACTGGAATTTACATGCACAGCCATCTCTAGGATTTACAGAGAATGCTCTGAAAAACAGATAATATCCAGTGAGTGCCAGTTCTCTGGTCAATAATGCCTTGTTGATACCGGAGGTCAGAAGAGAATGAGTAGACTGGTTCGAGCTGATACAGTAACTCAACAGTAACTCAAATAACCACTTGTTACTAACGAGGTATGCAGAAGAGCATCTCTGAACGCACAACATGTTAAACCTTGAAGCAGATGGGCTACAGCAGCAGGAGACTACACCGGGTATCACTCTTATCAGCTAAGAACAGGCAACTGAGGCTACAATTCTCATGGGCTCACCAAAAACTAGACAATAAAAGATTGGAAAAACTTTGAGTCTTGATTTCTGTTGCTACATTCAGATGGCAGGATCAGAATTTGGCGTCAACAACATGAAAACATGGATCATTCCCGCCTTATGGACTTTGCACCTGAGTCTCCTGACAAGGTTTTTTTCCACTTACATTCATTTCCTTCTTGCACCTCCACAGATGTGTGTTTTAGGTTGGCTTGTAATTTCTTACTTGGCCCCATATGAGTACAAGTGCGAGTGAGAGTTGGTTCTGCAATGGACAAACACTCTCCAGAGCCGTTTGTTTGCCATACATGTAGACTAGGGGTACTCAAACGGCGGACCGCGGTCCACAATCCGGACCACCAAGACGTTTTTGGCGGACCGCGACTGTCTTCTGCGTAAGTCAAAAGTCTGAATATAAAAGCACCAAAATTATTGTTGTTTTATTATTTACTCTGTAGCAGGGTTGCCAACTGGCATTTTTTATGCCAAATAACTGAAATCTGGCATTTTTGAAAGCTGTTAATCATATAAAATTTGCGGCAATGTAAAACGACATTTTGAGACGAAACACGCCGAGTACTACAATGCGAATTATCCACCAAAGTCAGAGCTCCGTTTGCATAAGATCGACGCCCTTAAGTCGTTGTTGGTAGCGAGTTCATCGCTGATGACGAAAGCGACCACCACACAATCAAATATTACAGAAGCTTCGCTACGCATTGTTTGGGTTCTTGGCAGACATAAGAAAGCATTTACTGATGCAGAGGTTGTTAAATAATGCATGATGTCTGCTTCTTCGGTTCTGTTTAGCGACAAAAAGTGTGTTGAACTGATTCAGCAGATACCATTATCAGACAGTACTGCTAGTCGTCGTGCAGATGACCTTTCTGACAATGTCGGTGGTCAGTTAATATCAGATCTTAAACAGGCTGAATTGTTTGCTCTTGCGTGCAATGAATCCACTGATAAAACTGACATGTCTCAACTCTGTGTGTTCACAAGATTTTTTGATGGCCATAATTTTGTTGGCATTACTACCGCTAGCAAAACAGACCCGCGGTGAGGACGTGTTTTCAGCATTATCGCAGTTTATGCATGCAGCTGGATTGGATGTAACAAAAATGGTTTCCCTTACAACAGACGGGGCACCAGCAATGACTGGTAAAGATAGAGGACTTGTCATTCGTATGAAGGCACTTCAGCCCAACCTTGTTGCTTATCACTGCATCATTCATCAGTCGGCCCTCTGTTCAAAACTTTGTGACGAACTGGCGGAAGTGATATCTACTCTTGTAAAATTAGTGAATTTTTTACGATGTAATTCGTCTCTGCAGCATTGTCTGTTTCGTTCTTTTCCTGAAGAGATGTCTGCAGAATTTGGAGATTTTCTGCTTCACAATGACGTCAGATGGTTAAGCAAGGGCCATGTGTTGGAAAGGTTCTGGAATCTACATCTGAAGATGTAGCTGACTTCCTGCAGTCCTTGAATACAAAGAAAGCTGCAGAATTTTTAACATTTATTCAAGACAGTGACAAGGTCGCACTGCTAGCATTTCTTGTTGATATTATGGGACATATAAATACACTTCATTTGTCACTTCAGGGTGCAGACAAAACCGTTGTCAAATTGCAAGAAAAATGTTGTGCCTTTGAAACAAAACTGAGCATTTTCATCAATGACTTGGAAGGTGGCAAGATGCTGCATTTCCCATACCTGAAGAGCTGCATGACAGCTGATCAACAGGCATGTTTTCAGTTTATATCCACATTTCTACATCATTTGAAGGTCGAGTTTGATGAACGTTTTAAGGATTTCAGAAAACTGAAGCCTGTGTTTTTGTTTGTTGCTGATCCTTTCATTGTCCAGCCTGACGGTGAATGGACATCTGTGGCTGCCTCAATTTTTCCGAACTCAAACCCGTCACTGTTACAAATGGAAGCAGCTGATTTACAAGCTTCTCACGTTTTGAAAGCAAAATTGAACGAAGTCGGCATAACAATTTTTTGGTCAAAGTTTGTTCTAGATTCTCAGTATCCTGCTGCAAAGAAACTGGCGATTTCCGTGCTCACTATGTTTGGTTCAACATATTCTTGTGAGTGTGCGTTCTCCACTATGAACACTATCAAGACGAAACATCGAAGTGTAATTACTGACCAGAACCTCAGGAATGCAATGAGAATTGACTGACTGGTTACTCACCGAACTATGCTGCCACTATGAAATCGAAGCAACAGTTTCATACTGAGTGACAATCATTTACGTACCAACTGTTGTAATTGGTGTGTTAATTGCAAGTAGTCATGTGACTTTTTTGAATTGTTTTCCATGTTTTGTGCATGTCTTGGTCTTCTGTAAAAATTTTATCATTTGCGTTGAATCTATTACTAGCCTCCTACAGACCTACACCTACAGTCCTACAGACCTACACTGTAAACCTGGCTATAGCGGACCCCGATGGTTGGTGGCGAACTGAATGTGGACCGGCATTCAAAAACTTTGAGTACCCTTGCCGTATACCTACAATATAAGCTCTGCTCCCCAAAAACACTAAATTGGATTAAGTGAATTTGATAAGTTTATATACTGTATGTGATTCATTAAACTATGTTGAAAAACTGAGTAAAACAAAACGTATAAATCTTGACTTAAATGTTTCATAGGTAATGGTGGTATACTTTCATGCAACCAGCAGATCATTAATACTTCATGCGTTGAAGATGCCATTGTATTACAAATCGCAGTAAGTATGTACAGTTATGATCTTAAGTTTACATACCCTGGCACAATTTCTAAGATGTGTATCATACTTTAAAGAAAAGATGACTGATCTGGCAAAACACATTTCATCTAATTTTAATGGAATCCAATTAAACTATAAGGCATAACAGAATAGCATAACCATTAGACAAGAAATAGTAATAAGGAAAATAATGAGAGGATTACTGTTCAAATGTTTACATACCCTTAGTTCTTAATACTGTTTATAGTATGTTTTAATATCAATGAATGCATTCATTGTTTTGTGACAGTTGTGAATGAGGCCCTTGATTTTCTCAGATGGCAGAGCTGCCCATTTTTCTTGGCAAAAAGTCTCCAGGTCCTGTAAATTCTTGGGTTGTCTCGCATGAACTGCACATTTGAGATCTCCCCAAAGTGGCTCAATGACACTCAAGCCAGAAGACTGTGATGGCCACTCTAGCACCTTCACTTTTCTCTGCTATAGCCACCGAAAGGTCAACCTGGCTTTTTGTTTTGGATTATTGTCATGTTGATGCGTCCTATGTGCAGTTTCTGGACTGATGAATGCAACTTGTCCTTCGATATTTTCCAGTAACATAATGTATTCAGGGCGGCACGGGGCGCAGTGGTAGCGCTGTTGCCTCGCAGTAAGGAGACCCGGGTTCACTTCCTATGTCCTCCCTGTGGGGAGTTTGCATGTTCTCCCCGTGTCTGCGTGGGTTTCCTCCCACAGTCCAAAGACATGTAGGTTAGGTGCATTGGTGATTCTAAATTGGCCCTAGTGTGTGCTTGGTGTATGGGTGTGTGTGTGCACCCTGTGGTGGGCTGGCGTCCTGCCTGGGGTTTGTTTCCTGCCTTGTGCCCTGTGTTGGCTGGGATTGGCTCCAGCAGACCCCTGTGTTTGGATTCAGCGGGTTGGAAAATGGGTGGATGGATAATGTATTCATCTTGCCATCTATTTTCACTAAGTTTGTTGTGCCACTGTAGCTCATACACCCCAAGAACATCCAAGATCCATTTACATGATTCACAGTTTGGATGGTGAACTTTTCGTCATGGGCCTTAGGTTTATGGTTGTGACCATTAAGTTCAATTTTGGTCTCATCACTCCAAAGGACTGTGTTCCAGAAGTTTTGAGGCTTATCTAGATATGTTTGGCGTATTGTAAGTGAACAGTTTTGTGGCGTTGGCACAGTAAAGGTTTTTTTCTTGCAGCTCATCCGTGCAGCCTATTTTTTGTTCAAGTACCTCCTTATTGTGCGTCTTGAAATAGCAACACCACTTATTTGCAGAGAAGCCTGTATCTCAGCAGAAATAGCTTGTGGGTTTTTCGTGGCAGCTTGACAAATGATCCTGGCAGTTGTGGTTGAAATTTTGGTTGGTCTGCCTAATTGTGGCTTGGTAACAACATAACCTTTAACTTTCCACTATTTTATCAGAGTATTAGAACACTACTGACATGCATTTCCAGATCCTTTTACTGATTTTTACAAATCAACAACATTTTCTCACAGGTTCTTTGACAGTTCTTTAGCTTTCCCAATGGCTTGGTATTCAGTAAAGTCAGTGCAGCTCTGCTTGAATTTAATTTCACTATTTATACACAGACACTGATTGCAATCAAAGAGGTTACATAGGTCTATTAATTGCCCGTAATTTGAACCTGTGTGTGTCAACTTGTGTGTATATTATCAGCACTGACATTCAAGGGTATGTAAACTTTTGATCAGGCCCATTTGAGTGATTTTAATATCAGTATGATTTAAAAAGGGCACTGTTTCCTGAAGAGGCATTAGCTCTCTTGGAAATGTGTTCTTTTAAAATTGTGGCATATTAAATAATTAAACAATATCATAATATACCATAAACGTCGATATCCCTCCCATCGTGATTACGGCGGTACAAGAATCACATGAGAAACAATATCTTTTAGCTTACATTTACTGACGATTAACGCGGTTATAGACGGAGAGGCGCATGGTACAGACTAAAATCCAGGTGGGAATCTGGATCAACACAGTCAGCCATTTTCTCGTCACCACGCTGGGAGGTTTTTCTTCGAGCTTTGTCGATTCCGCCTCTAAAGGTCTGGCTGTTGTCCAAGCTTTTATAATATCTTGCTTCATTTGCTGGTCTTCTCTGTCTCCAAACAAGGGCTGAATTCCTCCTCCACAAAATACAGAAATATCATAGTGCTTACATGCCGATTCTCATTCTCCCAATAAGGAAAGAAGATTTGTGCTGATAGAGGACAGAAATACCCTAACCTGTGTTTAAGCTGACTATACAAGCCTCCAGTTGTCTTTGGCTATCTAATCCAATGCTTGGCTAGCAATTCTAACTGCTGAGCCCCTGTGTGCCACAGTTAACATGCACATGTGAATAAAACTCATAACAGTATTGTCCAGATATAGTGACATAAAGAAAAATGTAGTATTACAGGCACACACAGTTATGTGATAATAAATTGCTTTGTCTGCACTGTCTAATTAAAAGAAAATCTTTCTGGATGATTACTTATATTTTCCAAAAAATGGCCAATAATTCACAACTTCCATGCCAGGGTATGTAAACATATGAGCACAACTGCATCTGCATCACTTGGATGTTTTATTTTTTGTAAACATCTTTAGAGTATACAATGTTAAATCCAAACATAAGCAGCAATAAAAAACCTAAAAAAAAATTCTATTGCACAAAAGGTCTATGTGTATGTTAGGGGCACAGAACCCCATTTGATACTTGTTTAGATACTAAGAAATGGGTACTTGCAGAAGGTGTCACTTTAGGAAGTAATGAAATGGACAAACAGGGTCAGTAACTTGTTATTGTACATTTCACACAAGATGGCTTTCTGCTGTGGTTCATGTAAGCCAAATGTGTTAGGTAATCATATTGCCAAATGTCTGTAGTTAGAAAATTGGATGACTGCTCCTCAATCTGTTGTATCATTCAGAAAATTTCTATTTATTGTAGCAAGAGAACATTGCAGCTCTTGAATGACTCTGGCAAAATATCATGTTCAAGAATTGTGATTCCAAATGTTATGATTTTCGTCAAACTGAAATAAAGCTTAATAACCTTTGAGAAAACTTGTAGTAAAAATAATGCTGATATAAAAGGGAAGCATAATTGCTGAGGACTGTTAAAACTTTGGCTTGTTTGAGCTTAGTATAGATCAGATTCTACAGTGCAAATAATATATCAGATATTAATATTAATGCATGCAGTTTAATCAGACCAGCTGGTTCCTAAAAAATATAGATTAAAAATATTCATAAATGTGCCATATAGCCACTAGGTTTATAGCAACAGCAAGGAGACAAAAAATATGGAAGACCAGCACATGGTGCAAAATCCTATGAAGGCTTAACGCTACCCTGAAAAATTGGAAGCCAGTGGTTAAACTGCAGTGAACTTGCAAGATTCTATTGTAGTCAGTGTGTGCACCAGAGTATGAAAGTACCAGAAATTCTGAAAAATATAAGCAAAAAGCACAGACACAAATGGAAAAAAGTGCTTAGAAAGATCAGAAGAGCTCAAGATCTGACCACGTTTCTGACCATGCTTCATTTTTGACAATGAGAGGACAAATTAAAGTTGCCTGATCCCTGAAATGATTCTTCAAGGAAACTGTGGACAAAATGAAAGTTCTGGAGAGAATCAGAATTACTCCAGGTAGCTGGCGTGTTAGAATATAACAGATCTGTAAATTAAAGGAGACGCTCTTGTACCAACCCATAAACCCAGAATAATACCAAAGAGGCCAAATTATGAAAATTAGTATGGTCAGTTACACATAAACAGGTATGGCAAGTGAGGAATACATAATAGGATGTAGGTGAAAGGAACAAATAAAATAGTCAAAACAAACATCCTTCAAAGACTCTTGGGCAAGGTGTCTTGTTCACTTGCTCACTAGGTGTATTACGCCAAATTCCCTCTAACTTCACTTTATATTTCGATATCTTTCTTTCACATACCTTCTATCTCAAATCAGATTCACACATGTCACTTTTCACCTCCTGACCCGTCACTCAACAAGACAGTGGTCCATATTGCTTCTTAAATTGCAGTTTAGAGGTGCACACCATGACAGTAGCCAATAAAGTCTAGAAATACAATCCAATATCCCCCAGTTGCTGTCTAAAGCATTTTCAAATATACCTACAGGAGATTAGGAAAGTTAGTCAAGTTTCATTTGAAAAAGTTTGCTTAAAAGAAACAGTGTGTTGCAGAAAGTTGACATTTAAGTTGCAATTGATCAAAGGGTTTATACACATCATCAGTAAACATAATATAATGCTGTATTAGTAGTAGTATAGTAGTTTTGTCATATGTACAGAGTACATTGAAATTCTTTACTTGCTTGTCCAAACAATGCTAAACAAGAATATTTTGGAAAAACAACACTCCATTAGGGGATATTTTAGCAAATTCATTATTTACTATTCGCTCCACCCACTGCTACCTTTATTTTCTCTTTAGCGTCCTATTCAACCTGCTGGTTCCTTATTTTCTAGTGGCTCTCTGATCTCAACAGCTACTCTTCACCTTTAATCTTCTGTTTTTCACTCTGTTCTGCTTGTCCTTGCTGCAAAATTCTATGTTACTTCCATTGTCCAGGAATCAGTACTTTCTCGAGCTTCTATGGCCACTTTCATCCTTTCTAGTTAATTTAGTTCCTGTGATTGCTCAAGCACCAAAAAATATAAAATTTCAAACTGTTTACTGGCACTTATTTATCACATGGGTGGACTTTAAACAAAAGGATTGCAATTTTGAAACTCACTGAGTATATTCCAGTTATAGAGTATATCTTATAAATAAGAGACTGTTGGAGTGTTTCAGGATATATATATATATATATATATATATATATATATATATATATATATA
>JANRMT010062792.1:39657700-39691703 GCA_026402145.1 Polypterus bichir lapradei
ATATATATATATATATATGTATACTATATATATATATAAATATATATATGTATTGTCATTATATATATATGTATTGTCACACATATGGGCATGGGAGGCAGCTAAAAGGATCAAGTCAAGTCAAGTTGGGGAGCATGCACTGGTACAGTGCATTGCCACACCCACTACACAACGCAACCCCCCAGGCAGGCACGCGGTTCAGTCCCACTCTCCGGAAATGACCCTCTATCTGTCGCAGCCAGGTGTTACGTGGGCGACCCCTTGGCCTGGTTCAGCCACTCAGGTCCCCAACAATGAAGATCTTACGAGCTGGATCACCCTCGGGGAAATGCGCCACATGGCTGTAGTGCCGTAACTGACACTCCCTCACAATGCAGGTAATGTGCCTCATTCGGGACTCCATGAGCAACTGCTCATTTGACACAAAGTCAAACCAACGGTACCCAAGGATTTTCCGGAGAGACACAGTACCAAAGGAGTCCAGTCTTCGTCTCAGGTCACTGGATAGCGTCCATGTCTCGCAACCATATAGCAAGACAGAAAGCACCAGGACTCTAAAGACTTGGACCATCGTCCTTTTGCATAGATATCGGGAGCGCCACACACCCCTTGCCAGCGACCTCATGACCCCCATGCTCTCCCAATCCATCTACTGACTTCATAGGAAGAGTCACCAGAGACATGAATGTCACTACCAAGGTAAGTAAACCTCTCAACAAGGTCGACATTCTCTCTGCAGACAGACACACTGCTGATGGCTGTGCCCAAGAGGTCATTAAAGGCCTGGATCTTGGTTTTTATCCAGGATACTCGCAAGCCCAGACACTCAGACACCTCGCTCAGTCTCTTGATTGCCCCGATCAGAGCCTCCATTGACTCTGCGAAGATCACAGCATCATCAGCAAAGTCAAGATTTGTGAACCTTTCTTCACTAACAGATGCCCCACAGCCGCTGGACCCCACAACCTTGCCCAACACCCAGTCCATACAAGCATTGAACAGAGTAGGAGAGAGAACACACCCCTGACGAATCCCAGAATCAGCTGGGAAAAACGCAGAGGTTCTGCCTCCTTTCTGCACAGCACTCACAGTACCAGTGTACAGGCAAGCCATGATATCCAGCAACCTCGAGGGATCCCGCAAATCCTCAGGATGTCCCACAGGGCAGCTCGTTCAACTGAGTCGAAGGCTTTGCGAAAATTGACAAAGGCTGCAAAGAAACTCTACCGATATTCACGTTTGTGCTCCATGAGAACCCTCAGTGCCAGGATGTGGTCGATGGTAGACTTCTTAGGCGTAAAACCAGATTGTTCCGGTCGCTGGTAGGTGAGCAAGAGATCACGGATCCTATTGAGGACGACCCTAGCAAGATCTTTACCCGGCACCAAGAGCAGTGTTATCCCCCTGTAGTTGCTGCAAATCATTGCAATCACCATTCCCTTTCCAGATAGGGATGACAAGTCCCGTTTTCCAGTCAGTTGGGATGATGCCAGTCTCCCAAATGGAAGCAAAGATTGCTTGCAATACCAGGAGGACAGCCTTACCACCAGCCTGGAGAAGTTCACTCCGGATACCACAGATCCCTGCAGCCTCCCCAAAGCTGGTTCACCACCTGTGCAATCTCAGTGAGATTGGGTGGTTCACAGCTAATTCGAGGATCAGCCTCAAGAACTGTGGACCCAGAGATATCCAACGTCCTAGCTGGAGGATCAGCTTTGAACAACTGCTCAAAGTAGCCAGCCCAGTGGGTCACAACTGCAGTATCATCCGGAAGGACCGTTCCATCAGCTGCCCTGATTGCGACTCTCCGAGGAACAGACTCAGATGTGCGTAATGCTTTGATTCCTCTTTAAACAGGGCATGGGTTGCTAGACCACAGATGGTGTGTCACTTGCTTACAGATTCCTCTAACAAATGCTTCTTTATCTGCCCTCAGGGCCCTCACAGCTGTCCTTCTTAGTTCCAAGTACAGACCAGAATTGCCATTGAGGTGTGCACTGCGACTCCTCTCAATGATATCCAGGGTACCCTGCGAGATGAAACACCTCCTTCTGGGAACATCGGTAACACCAACACAACCCTCAGCATCCTTCATGGTCTTGTTACGGAAGGTCTCCCACATCACATTAGGATCGGCAGTCGTAGCCAAATCTGAAAGTTCCTCACACAAACTGCATGCAGACTCATGAGAAACAGCCTGGTCTTGGAGTCTGACCAAGTCCATTCTCATTTTCCTAGTAGGTGGTAACCTACTAGACCTAAGCTGGATCCTAAGAGTAGCAACAACAAGTCTGTGGTCAGAATTCACAAACTGGGCACTTCTGTAGACCCTGCAGTTTTGCAAGAGCCTCCAGCATCTGCCCACGAGGATGTGATTGATTTCCTTCACCACACCACCAGTATTGGATTACCAAGTCCAACGATGCAGTTCAGGGCGCTGGAACCAGGATCCAGCGATTCGCAGCTCCTGACCTTTTGCATAGTCAAGGAACATGGAGCTACTTTCACCACGGTCACCTGTCCCATGGGGACCGAGACAATCCTCATAGCCAGCCCTGTCAGTGCCAATGGCTACATTGAAGTCACCCATGACCAGACATGTGACGCCTCATGGGCACCCATCAACCACCAAGCGAAGCTGCGAATAAAATGTCTCCTTTACCAAGACATCACTCACCGTGGTCGAAGCATACACTGAGACAACAGACAAGGCACCCAGAGAGTGCCATAATCTGAGTCCCATAATACGCTTGTTGAAAGGAGTGACATCAGACACTATCGGAAGAAGCCAATCAGCTACAGCAACAGCTACTCCCCAAGTATGACAGCCATCAGAGTAACCAGACCAATTTAAGGTGTATCCACCTATAGAGATCTGGCCAGTCCCCGGTCTGCGCACCTCAGAGAGTGCTGGCACTGAAATGCGGAGTTTACGCAGCTCCACCAACAGCAGAGGAAGATGATCATCTTGTCGGAGAGACAAGATGTTCTATGCGCCCACCTGTATGGGCTGCCTGAAATGGGGACCCGAGTACTGCCGTGCAGCGGCCGATGCCTCAGCACCACACCAGTTCCGATCCCCAACAGACCTGACCCTATTGGCTCTCCAACAGTTTCGACTCTTCCGGGGATGGGGCTCCCAAGGGCTTTCCCCCATCCCCTTATTGATGCAAGTAGCCTTCCTATGGGGGGTTGCAGCAGAGCTACTCCCGCGGAGAACAAAAAGGAGTCCTTTCTGTAGTCTCAAAGCTTTTTGAAGTATTTTTTACGGTGGCTGTAGTGCCAATCCTGCCACCAACCCCCATGATTTCCTTGCAAGTTGGAGGACCGCTTGCTTGTAAAAAAATATTGTAATTTCTACATGGTGTGAATGAAATGTATGCAAATACCCTATCTCTAATGTAAACTTTAATCACGTCTGAATTGTCTGATTTGCAATTTTAAACTATGGAGCAAAAGGGTATATTAAGAAAAATGTGTCTTTCTCCCAAACATTTTGTAGGGCACTATATATGCATGTTGCAAAATGTGAGTTAAATAGGCATATCCAAAGATTATGTCTTTGTTTATCATGAAGGCATTACAGTTTTCTTCTTGTAGTTAACATATGTTAAGTGAAGAGGGGAATATCTGAAGGTGTACATCTGAATGACATTCAAGCATATATTTGGGCAAAGTGAGTTATTTTAGTTACTATAACAAACATAATATATATAACATATACAAACATATGGCTTCATCTTATTTACTTCAAGATATTTGCTATACTAAAATTATGAGTCTTCAGACTTGTTTTAAATGTTCAGTCTAATGGGGCTTCTGTAATATTGAAAGGTAGATCCTATTAGTTTGGGAACCCTATCGCTAATGGCTTTGTTTACTACGACCACTTTTATTTAATCTGTGAATTTTAAGGACTCTTGAATCCTGAATTGCAATGTATACTCCACAGTGATGGTAAGATAATGGGTGCAAACCATTTAAAACATTATATTTAAGAAGGAAAATTATTAATCAAAAATCGAAACTTAAATGGAAATAAACAAAGTGATTTACGAATTGGTGTTACAATATACAGGTGCCCGTCATAAAATTAGAATATCATGATAAAGTTGATTTATTTCAGTAATTCCATTCAAAAAGTGAAATTTTTATATTAGATTCATTCATTACACACAGACTGATGTATTTCAAATGTTTATTTCTTTTAATTTTGATGATTATAACTGACAACTAATGAAAGTCCCAAATTCATGCTTTGAATTAACTGGAGTGTAGACAGTGAACCAACAATTCAAAACGCTAACCACAAAGCATTACTTGTGTGCTAACTTAGTAAAACTGTCTGCAACACTGCCACCAATTAATAGAATTTTTGTTTCTTTTTCCTGTATTTAATGACAAATAATTATTTTACATTCAATGAACCATCTCGTTCAAGGAACTCTTTATTTGCTTATCAGGAGAAATTGCATTGCATGAAAGCCTAGCTGTGTATTATCCGTATATGAGTTTTTCAGCTATAGGGTGGTCCAGATCTAATTATGCAATTTTCATTACGCTATAACAACGTGCAACACAGGATATTGGAGGAATTTGGACAGCCTGCAGTGCATAGGAACACCATCTCCCAAATCAACGAAATGTTTGACCGGACTGGTAGCACCAATCAACCGAAATTGTATTGTTTTCCTGCATTGCATTAAGAGTTGTATAACTAGATCTGGACCACCCTGTATATAACAGGGCCCTGAAGGACTCCATATCTACCCCAACTGCAGAATGTAATGACAGAGGTCTATCATCACATTTCTGTACATACTAAAATCGATTTTGTAAATATGAACCAAACCATGCAGGAAAAGCGCCTGAGAGCCCAATATAATTTCAAGCCTGTATAATACATTACTGTGGTCAATAGTGCCAGAAGCTGCACCCAAATCAGTTTAATATTTGGAGAATTTCTTCCATCACAAAACTGTTTAAGTTATTTTACAATAAGAGCAAAAGGTGGAAAAGCCAGGATGAAATGTTTCAAGTTAGTTGTAATGATTAGGGTATTAATGTGGAACTGAGTCAATTGAGCAACTTTTTGAAATTAAATTATAACTACCGAACATATTTGAGTTTAGATCTAATCTCTTTAGTAAATGTCTGAAAATAGTCACTTTTGTGCCCTTTTATTATCTGTTAATGTTAAGAAGGGTTGCTGCAAGTGCAGCTTTTCCCTAATTTTGTTGGCAAAGGCACTATATGACAGGTCTTCATGTTCATTTTTGTAATCAAAGTTAAAATTTCCTGTTTTTTATGATCATTTGGAAATATTTAATATTTATCTTAAAATAATTCTGTAGCATAAAACAAATACCCTAATATCAAATAAGAATATACTGTATTGTATTTTATGTTGTTTTATATTATTGGATGTTATTTAAAGGAAATGTCATTATTTTTGAATAAGTTACATAGTCAGTCTTCTAAAATAGCTAAAGAAAAAGTATCTTGCTGCATTGATTAAAGATAGGAGTTGAATGTTTTAGCTGTTAATGGATGTTTTTCGTCATTTACTGTTTTTAGCACTTCATCCTCTGTGCTCTGTGCCTTAAGTGACTTACAATGGTCAAGATCTGAATAGGTTGAACTTGTTATAATGGAAGTTAAAAGGGTAGCGTGGAAACAGTTTATGGAGATGAGTTATCAATGGGAGTTCAGGGGTTTATTGATCTGGCTGATGCAATGTACTGTAAGTGGAAGCCCCTCCCTTAATTGCACCCCTTAAATCCACTTCACCTCCCCACGTACATCTCTTACATATATTAATCCCCTCCCTATTTGAACTCAGACTAGCATTATGTGTTTCAAGTTTGGTAAGGAACTAAAAGACAAAGAGCACCTTTGTCCAGAACTGATTCAGAGTGCTGTGACTCTGCACTATTACCTATTAATCTAATGTGTTGTCTATATTACATAACTATTAAATAAATATTTTAACAGAAAAAAATAGAAGGAGAACAACTGAGTAATCCACTTTAAGAAAGAAAGCATTTCCGACCAATTAATCCAGAGGTTTATCTACATTACATAACTATTAAATAAATATTTAAACAGAAATAAGTGGAAGGAGAACAACTCAGTAATCCACTTTAAGAAAGAAAGCAATTCCGACCAATCAGAATATGCTTTGCAGAGTTGCCTTTACAAAAAATGAGGATATTTTAACATATTTTAACACAGATGATATATGAAACAATTAGAGAGAAAAAAGTGCCCGCATTGATGTCTCTTTTTATTATCCTTTGTGAAGTGTGTTACTCAGTGTTAAACCAAGAATCACTGCCTCCTTGTGGCGCTCCTAAGGATGTACAACAATGCATGGGCAAATTCAGCTCAGTTAGGGAAAAGACAGGAGCAGTTTTCCAATTACAGGGTTGCTTCCACAAATCCTGCATTAGGACATCCATCACATTACAAGGTTTTCGTGCAGTAATAATGTTTTATTTATAAGCCATCCTATCCATCCTTTTTTGTAGGCACCTTTTTCCAAATGAACATTAGAAGGGCAAGCTCCAGAGGTAAACGCTAGTCCAGTGAAAGGCATACATCTATACACACCTAACCATATCTTGTGAACTTATAATCACCAATTAGTTACAATCCAATTTTATTCATTCATTCATTTTATTAAATAGCCGATCTCGATACAAGTCTGCAAGGGCAGCTAATGTTTTTAGACAAGAAATTAAATAGGGAGCTATAACTCAAAATTTTCTATAATAAATTGTGTATTTTTGTGTATTTTTATGAAGTAACAGTCATCAATAATCTTACTGCAGACCAGAAAGGAGACTATATCAAGATTAATTAAAATTGGGTTCAGAGTTAATGATCTGCATCAGGGTAAGAGGTTACCAGAGGCAAGGGATAACTCTTACAAGATACCTCCAAGACATGCTTGCATTGCACCAGAAGTCCTACATATGACAATGCAGCCAGATACCCTACATGTGTGCTGAAGGTATTAGGAAAAGGTATACCACGTGACAGGGAGAATGTGTGATTTGGGCATGTAATACTCTCACAGGCCACTAGATGGCATGTATTATCAGAATAAAATGTATGGCACAATTCTGTCTTTTTAATAGAGCAGGCAGTATAGCAGTTGACTAGGAGACCCGGTCCTTTAAGAGGAACACAAGCTTTAGGGACACAAGGTGCCATCTAGAGAGTGTTCCATACTTGGCATCCTGGAATGGAAAAAGTTTAGGGCCACTCCTAATTCTGAAAGTAGTACTCAGGGAAAAGTAAGAAGTGACCCTATGATGAGGTTTGAAGCTGCCTCAAGGCTTCAGGAAATTTAATCCAGAAAAGAATGGAGGCCAAGACTGAGCGGTTCAACAAGTTCGGCATTTGACTGAGACTTCTGAGAAGGTCGTTCACTCAGTGCAACTTCCCAACATTGGTTTCCATTTACACAGCGGACAGGCAACAAAATAGTTTCTCATCATGCTCAGGCAGGAGTGTGCACTAAAGTGAAATTAATAAGCAAGTACAGGTGGATGAGGAACTAGGGTAGCAGTAAGGAAAACAATTTTTAAAAAATCTGTACTGAAAAAACTATCAAAATTAGCAGGAGATTAAAATATAAAACAAGCAGCAAAGCACAGGCAAAGCTATCAAAATGTTGAAACAAAATACATGATAAAAGCAAACAGATCAAATGTATTTAAACACTAAACTCTAAATATAAGCCAAACTCACAAGGCAAATATACACAACACTAAAGCAGAGACAGAAAGCCCAACTCACTCTTTTTACTCCCTTTCAGTGCCAACACGTGACTGCAGCACAGTCACCATTACCCAGAAAGTGAAGTCTGCTAGGTTGGATCAACAGCAAACTGCAGGCTGGAGGCTAAATCTAATACTAACTGAAGGAAAATGAGGGAAAAGATGCCTTCTGTGTGGGGGCCGCCGCCGCACCAGATAGATATTGGATTCGAAACTACTGTATTGGGGAGAATCAGAAAGATTTCAGACTTGTTGTTTTAAATTTGTTCATTTGTAGTTTGTGGTCTCCCTTTTGTATAATCCAGCCTGTCAAAAGTGTGAGCCTGTTTTATGGTGAGAACTTTAAGATCCCAAAAAAGAACTGGATTATCAAACATGAAAGGTGTTGTTTTTGTTAGCTCGATCAACAGAAGCAGTGTTCCAACCTCAGATAAAGATGAGCAGTAACAGTTAACATGGCTTCTCCAATTGAAGCACAGCTATAAAGGCATCACAGCCTTGCCAGCAATCGTCTAATGCCTCGGGATAACATAGGAATAGACTTTGTTGAAAATGAAGCACAGCACTGAGAGGTCTTTAAGATGGCTGCTTATCTGGACATCATTTTTCTACATAAAATGTAACAAGTCTGGTACCTCAGACCTTTCCCTTATGTCTCCCAAATTACCTGGCAATTTTATGCCAATTGGTCCATGACAAATGCTGTAAAAGCAAAAATGACCTAAAAAGGAACATATGATAATCAAAGCAGACATGAAAGTGAAGGGAATAGCTGTAAAGTTACATGTATCAGGTCTTCAAAGTGTGGTCTGCTGGAATTGGGGTATTAAAGAAATAATGGAGTGAGGAGTAACGGGACCTCCTTTTGTCAAAACTGCATGCTAAATCTGGAGAAAAGTATGGAAGTTCAGGAAGTGCCAAATCAGTCCTGCAGCTAGAAGTTTTGATGTGTATTTGTGGGTTGGGGATTGGGGTGGTTTGTTGTTTTTATTATATTTATTTATTTTGGACCTTCTGTAAAATTTTAATTTCCCCTTGAGGACAAATGAAGAATAATTTCAGTTAACCTAGTAGGAGTGAGATGTTCATGTAAGATGCTGTGGGAGATGTTATCAGATCTGACTTTTACAGGTGCTTGTCTGTTACAAAAACTAGTCATAATCCAGTTAAATACAGAAATAGCTACAAAAATGAACACGTATAGTAGTAGTATTAGTAGCAGTAGCAGTATTGTCATTTGTATATAGCAGAGTGAATTTCTCACTGGCATCTCCAACCATGCAAATTCTAAGCAGTGTACAGATACATAGCTATGACTTCATTTTCATCCAGGGTTCAGTCATGATCTGGAAATGTATTAAAGTTCATCTTGCAATTTCACACATCTATGCAATTGTTTTGTATACTTCATTCTTCTGTTTTGTAACAGACTTAAGTTAAATATTGGTGACAAAATGGTGGCTTGACCTGAGACCAAATGTATCCCATACATTTGATTACTTTAAAAGGATTCAAAAGTATAGAAAATGTTTAATTAAAGTTAAGAAATAAAGTCATCCTAATATTTCTAAACTTAAATTAGAATGAAGCATAACTATAATGAAAACATTATTTCAAGATTAAAGAAATCTTGATTGTTTTATTTAATTAAATTAAAAATCAAGTACATTTGCAATATATTTAATTCAGTATCATGTAAGGATTAAACCAAAATTTTTATTGTAGTATAAAAGCATACTGTACATAAACATTATGTAAGACAGAAATTGTGAATTTAAATTAAATTTATGAAATAATATCAAGGAATAGCTTGCTACATTTTCCAAAAGAATTTAGCAAAATTCAGCTGTAACCTGTAAAACATCATATGTCTTTCTTTTCTCCACACATTTATTTGAAACAATACACATGATTATTGCAAAACCACAAGGTTTTTAGAAATTGCAGTACTCCAAATTTCCATTAGATGGCATCATTAGGTTATTAAGGTTGCTGCAAGCAGCTAAAGATTTTTTTCCACATATTTTACTTCCTTTTAGATTCAAGTTAAAAAAAGTTTTAATGTCTTAGTTACCTGTACAATATTTGCTTTATGGTTTTATTTTGAAAAACTGTGGATAATCAATACAAAAATATATATGGTATGATTTATTACCACACAATCAAGTAGCAATAATCCTAACAAGATAGTCGGCAGTCTTCTGTTATTAAAGAGCAGCAGAAACAGGTCAGAAACTGATACAAACGACAAACAATTTTTTTTAACTAATCAAAAAAATGTTATAGAATGTAATACAATGAATGCACTTGTTTATATCTGGATTAGTAATATGTTTGCAAAATAAATTCAGACAATTATTTTTTTGAAAACTGAAAAGAAGACAATAGCACAATATATCTTTAATGTTTAATCAGAGGCAGCAACATGCTTGCAAAATAAGTTATTGGTTATCCATCAATTTATGCATTACTGCAGAGACTTCATTCAGTTCTTTAGGAGAGGGCTCAAAAGAAAAGTCATAGAATGGGATGTCAGATGTTGCAAAACATGCTTCATTGCAATAATATTATTATAAAAATATTGTTGTTTAAATCATTATCTGTAAATGAGTCTGCTAAATACATTAATTAATAATAATACTAATAATATACATATATTTTCTAAGTATATGTTTAATCAAAGCGGAGACATACAGGGTTGAAGCCTGTCTCAGAAACGCTGGATGGGCCTTTGGTTCCTTACAGAGAGCTCTCAGGTTTGCATCTTCTCTTAGAAGGTCCAGTTTTGAGCCATCAATGAATTAACATGCATGACTTTATAATGTGGCAGGAAAAGAAGAGCTCCCCATAAAATGGGAGCAGATAGTGAGGGCTGGAGTCTTTTGGAGACCATGCCACTTTGAATGAATCATTTTGGCACATGAAAATGTACAGTACCATTATATAAAAAACTATGTGTTCTTCATACCTTGTGGCTCCAAATATTTATTATTATTTACAGTAGACGACTCTCATTTACTTTAATTATAGATGTATGTGTTTAACAAAAGAAAACACAGAAGACCAAAAATAGGAACTGAATGTGCAAAAAATAATATATCAGTCTTGTATAAAATATAGTCTATGTCTAATAAAACAGTATTTCAAATAAATTATGACCTTCTTAAACCTATGTTTATTTAAATACGTTGTGGGGAACAACTATGGCTCAAGGTTTTTCTTCTAACCAGTATCTCAATCAAATTGCATTATGTGCTTTAAGCTAAACCCTTTTTTTCCAAGTTCAGGTAAACTGGTATAAAAAAAACTCTCCATCCACCAATTTTTGGAAATTAGGGTTAGGGTTAACAGGATCAGAGATAGCATCTGCCTAGCCTGGTAGCATCCAACACAAGTCAACCTTGAATGGAATGTCAGCTCATCACAGGACACATTAAATGAATGCACCAAGACTCATTCATACAGGGACAAGTACATTAACAAATCATACAGTGTATGTAACATGGTGGTACAGTGGTCTGTGGTACGTCCTTCATGGTCACAGGAGACTGGGTTTAAATTCCAGGTGCAGGCATTGCCTATGCAGAGTTCACATTGCCTATACACAATATCCCAGTCTCTCTAAATGGATTTGTCTCTAAGTATTATGGTTTTCATATCACTTTCCAAGGATGAATGGGTAAAATTAACTGTCTATTCTAAACTGGCCTAGTGTAAGGGTGTACATGATATGATCCTGTGATACAGTAGGAGTGCTGCCAGCTTTTTGTCCACTGCTACCAGAATAGGTGTCAACTCACACGTTCCCAACTGGGTAATTATAGAAATAAATTTTACCTCTCAATAAATCTTTGGATTCTTAGAAGGAGCTGGAATACACAGAAAATACACTAGGGCACAGACAGGAAGTAAATGTGACCAACAGAAATCACAATGTTGGTTTAATGAGGCGAGATGACTACAGAGATGACTGAATTAAGTTCAAGTTATTTTTCCAAAAACTATGAAGGGTTTATTGCTGCAATGATGGGTGTTAGTTGCTCACATGTGTCATTTGAACTTCCCCTACTTATATCAGATGCCTTAAACTCACCCACCACCATTGCAAGACTACTATCATCAAGCATTTAAGACACCGTTGTTGCATTTTGACATATCTTCTTTACCCTTCAGCATGAATCACCAGAAATGATGATCCAAGTTTTGTGTTTCCTAGCTGATTGAGACCATACCTTTACATATCTGGCTGGCAGGAGTAGAGCTCTTGAGCCGCCATATCTGATCCATGATAAAGTCTGACACATTTGTATTGTGATATTCTTTTTTTAGCACTACAGAACTAGCCTATGGACTATAGCCATTCACATATAAACTCAGTCAATGTCACCCCCTTTCATCAATGGTGTATTTCTAACTAACTACAGGATATGTAGGTATGGGAATGAAAGGCAGGCTCACTGTTGGCTAAACTTTTTTGGAAGTGATTACACATCTATGGAAATCCCAGCGGGGTTCATGTTTCTGATGCAATCATATCAGTATGTCTGGCACCCACTAACATACAATTATGAAAAACAAAATTTAATCTGTCCTATTCTTGGAAAAAACACATGATCTGTTGGTACCTGCTTTAAACAGAATTGTCTGCTCATGATGTGACTCTTCTGAATTAGCAGTTATTTACAAGTGAAGGGTATGTTCAACTACTATAATGGATGCTCAGTCCATTTATTACTTCAACATAATATTATTTGCTCTGTAAATCACCCTAATAATAACTCAGTATTTATTTACTGCAGCATCATAAACAGCATGCACCATAAGAACACAACATTAAGTTTTCCAAAATTCAGAAGTGGGCCAGCACCAGTCATATTAACAGCCAAATGTCGCTAGGCTGCTTTGTCACATCAATGACATGTAGTGAGGTCTGTGCCTGTAATTAACATCAGAATTTCAAAGACTAACATAAAAAATAAAATCTTGTTTTCCTTATTGTAAGAATTATTGACTTATCAAAAAATGTATATTTATGATATATTAGCTTACTTTAACAAATCTTGTCAAGTAAATTTTGCTTATCCTGTTAACAGATATTTTTGCTAAATAAAAGCAAAACAACTCCCATTTATTTTTTTCTTTTGTCTAGTTTTTGTATATGCATTTTTTTGCAAAGTACACTGCAAAAACACAAATGTCAAAAAGTAGTATAGAAAAACTTGAAGGTGGGAGTTGTTTTGTTTTATTCAATGTGGTAAGAAAAATTTACTTGACAAGATTACTTAAAATATGATAAACTAGCTGAGTGTGGTCTTCAGGACAAATAAACAACCTAAAGACTCCCTAGGAGCTTTATTATATTCGTCATCTTGGAGAGGTGTCAGCGAACTCTTAAGAAGTACCCAGGGCAGAGGACATGGACCTACCTGTGCTTGCTGCCCCACTGGCTTTCATAAGAAGACACTGGCAATGCCATATCTTAGCCGCATCGCTGGCATATGAGTTGTATTAATCTTTTTCTCAAGAAAATATCTCCAGATGGATAATGTTTTTAGTGAAAACTTCAAACATTGCCCTCCGTTGCTGAGGTGTTTAACTTGCACGTTGTTGAGCAGCGGCATTTGCTTTATTTCAATGTCGTGTCTCTTCATCTGCGTGATTAGCACGATGTTGTTGTTGTGTGGCAGCGTCATTCGTAGTGAGAAGTGAGGTGTAAGCAAGCGTCAAAACAAATTAGAAGTACATACATGTGCCATCTAGTGGCTGTGGTTAAGCGTGAGCAGAACAGACAACTCCATGCACACAAAGGACTTTCGTTTATATATGTCTAGTAATCTTATATACAAATTTCTTGATAAGTCAACAAATCTTAAAATAAGGAAAACATGATGTAAGGGCTTGATATAAACACTTGCTTAGATTTCATTTTTTCAGTGTATTACTGTCACAGCTAGCTTTAATATTTCACAGAAAAACCCAAATGATGAACCCATGGCCATCAAAGAACATAATGGAATGAAACTACATCTCCAAAACCCTTGTTGCTGTGTACTGCTTATTAGCAGCATTATCAGAAAGAAGAACACTTATTAGCATTTGCAGTAATCCAGCAAGTGGTCAGACAGCATTTTTGTGAAAAGGTGATTACTTGTGCAAAACACATTTTGAGGTGGTTTGTGTCAATTAGAAAAATATTTCTCCATAAAAAGCTCATTCATTTACCCATAATGATCTAAAGCTACTACTTTTGTTTAGACCCTGCACATTCCGGAGGCTTGCAAAGAAAATAAGAATACTATCCATCTCTACAGCATACTGTTGTCACCTCTATTTTTTAAATGACTGTAGTTCAAATGAATGGGAAAGCTTTTTCTCTAAAAAGTTTACCTGAGAAAGAATGGTTGCAAGGCTCGAAGCAGTGAGTTATTGTTCCTTCTGCTTCTGCTTGAATCTGAAGTGATGCTGCAACTAATAAACAATCCAAGGATAGACTTTAACTTGCTGCTGGTACTATGCAGTTCAAACACATTCTCTTCTTTTTTTCTTGTTGACTATAATCAGATCACTGCCAAGGCAAAAGTACTGGTGTCAACAGGAGGAATGCTGCAGTTAGAGACAAAGTCATCTGTCAGTTGGTTTTAAGATCATCCTGGCGATTTAGCATTTAATGGATTTGTGGATAAATCTGCCATTCTGTCACTATGTTTGGATTAACTGGTCACTACAAAAAATTAATACAGTATGTTAACATATTGCATCTTTGTAACGCAGTTTATCTACTATTCACTAGGGTGTGCCGCAGCTACCTCAGCACCTCTACTTTGCGCATCCTTGCATAACAAAGCAATTTATAGAACAGGAGAAATTATTATACAGTATGATATATAAAATGGCACAATACAATAGGGTCAGTGCAGGAAATGTAAAAGTAAATTTTAAAAAATGCAACATCTACAAACACCGGGAGAAGCTTGGCAGCATGCCCGACATAGTTTAACACTAACTGTCAAGAGAGTTTTAAAAAATCAAACACAATTATGGTATTTGCCTAATGGAAATGCCTCTGTGATTTTGTGTTTTGGATTTGCAGCTTCAGACCACAGAAAGGTAACAACGCTACTGTGCTAAACCAGAGATGTTATGGTAGCAAAATGTCTTAAATTTATTGAGATCAGAGGAGTCTAATATTCCCAAATCCAACTCATCTGGAAAGAGGGCTTATGGAAATGGCCTCAGGTCACATATTTTTAGTTACTTTATCCTCTCTCTTGAAGTCAGTCTGAACATCAATAAAAAATGAAAGGGCAGTGAAGCAGATCAACTTCTTCACAGTAGTAAATAAGGTCAAGTTCTTCTCCATAAACAGAGAGAATGGATTTTATGTTACTGACTCGGTCAAAAAAAAAAAAAAAAAAACTTTAAGTGGGTGACCAGTTGTTGGGGGCTGTGGTAATGGAAGGCTGTTTCTGTACAGCAAACCAAAGAAAAATCATGTAACCATGCCAATGAGATTTTATAGAACCTAATGCTGTTTATTTTTAATTTTGTTTTCATAATGCACATATACATAAGTTGGTGTAGGTATTTTAGGTATTTTTAATATTTAAAAATTTGTCCATTTTCCCAACTGTTGTTTTTCTGTTCAATATAATGTGGATAACCTTGTTTTTATTACAAACTCTGTTTTTTGAAAAAATTATTGCTGTTCCTTTGATTGGGTCAATATATACTATTAACAAGTGAAATTTAATCATTATTGTAATTGTGAATTTCCCCTTGGGATTAATAAAGTATCTATCTATCTATCTATCTATCTATCTAATGCATCTTTGTAAACAACTTAACTAACAATAGCCAGAATTGGTAGAAATACAGTATATACCACTAACATCATCTTCTAAATAAAAAATAAAAACAATTTGTTATTTTTTTTGCACATAACTTTCCTTTCCAGTCAACCTAAATAATTTAATAACCAGTAACGGTTCACTGCATGATAATGTGCAGTGAATACACTTGACTTGAGCTTCCATAGTTTTCATACTCTATCTCTGTACATTTAGCATTCATTTGCTCAGAGGTTGATGCGCTTGCTGCTTCCTGAGCAGCTCTTCTTTTCTCCACCCTAGCGGCCTGCTTCTTCTCTTCTTTTATCTGCATCTTTTCACGTTAAAACTGATTAAGTCAGTGTTTGTGTTGCAATTACTTAGTACACATTCCTTAATTTTTCACTTAAGCTGGCACTTAAGTCTTCAATCTGCCTCAAGAATGATTTAAGATATGAAGAGGTAAAGGAAGTGACAGTGAAGGTGGTAGGGACAAGGACAGCGCCTGTATCCATACACTGCACAGCCACCCTGCTGGCCCCTGCCGAGAGCTGATTCTACAATAAAATAAAATAAAAATAAAAAGAGGAATAATCATGGCGGTCAATCATCACCCCAAAAGTGGATAGTAGACATCATGTAGTATATGTGTACCAAATTTCAGGTGAATAGTTCAAATGGTTTGTGAGCTACATGTGCTTTAAAATCCTGGACAGACAAACAGACAACCATGGAGGATATGGTACTGAGATATCAAGAGTGTCAGTGGCAACAACAAGAAAGTATCTGGTTAGCATTAATCTAAATTCTGCAGTCCCCCTGCCATCACTCACAATACTGATTGGCTCTATTAACAAAGGCTGCAAATGAAAAGTGACAATTGACGCATAATGAGAAATAAATGAATTTTGATAAGTGATATGTGACGAGCAAGAATTGAGTAGTGATGAGTGATGCATAACGAACAATAAGTGAATAGTGAAGAATGATGAGCAAGTAGTGACAAGTGATGAGCTACAAGTCAGTAATGATGTGCGATGAGTAATTACCGATACATGGTATAGAGTAATACTGATATTTGATAGCTGGAGAAGTGAAAAATGATGATGTTCTAAAATTGACACCATACTGCCTCAACATGTTGTGTAGGCTACATTAAGAGGCACTTGGAATGACAGCTAGATGATCTGGTGTTAGCACCAGTGGTGCACATTTGATTCCATCCTTCCCAGATTCTTCATGTACATGAATTTTTAATAAACAGGGGAAACCCATATTTCAGATAACTGTGTAGAGCTGAATAGTGACGAGTGATGCATGACAAACGATAAGTGAGTAGCGAAGAATGAAGAGCAAGTAGTGATACATTATGTGCAATGACTGAGTAGTGATGACTGATGTATGATGAATGAATACTGGTGTCTGGATGTTTGAGAAGAGGGGCCAGGAGACAGAGATATGAAATCCCATTCTCTGTTATTTCCACTGTTGATGCCACTGTATTTAGACAGAGTTGTCACTGCATCTGTTTGGCCAAAGAGAGGCTATAACGTATCCCAGCAAGCATCGAGCATAATGCAGGAAAAATACTTAGACAAGATGCCAGCCCATTGCATGGGATAGGATAAAAAAGGAACTATTAAAACAAGCAATTGTTAATACAATAATTATAAAAAGTTTATGGTACAAGAATAATTATATTAGCACATGCTTGGTTCCACTATCTATATGTTGTTAAGATTTATGCTTGTGGTATGCAATTAAGTAAGCTTTCGTGAAATATCACAGTAACTGGCTAAAAATCTAATTGTTTGTAGTAAGACTTTCTTCATAACAGTCACATAGCACTCAAGACAATTTAATCGTAGGGATGGTCTGATGTTAGCTTTTATTCTTTTATTAGAATTAAACAAAACAATGGCTGCATTTGTGAGTTGTTTATCTTTGTTGCCTTTAGTCAGTGGTGGTTTACATACTGTAAGTGCAGATGAATAAGTGCGCCACAATCCAACTGAAGTCACTCTAAAGACTTGTGGTCAAAGTATGCCTGGCAAAACAATAGCTTGAGCAAAACAATAGCTTGTGAATTCCCGATAAACAAAAATAAATAATACTGGGTCGGGGTAGTGCATTGCTTGTTTCCACAGTCTAACCTTGGCTGACAACAAGATCAGTTTAAAATGTGAAGAACAGACATAAAACATGCAAACATGGTGCAAGGATTTACACTGGCAAATATTAGATGAATGAATCTACAAAAAGGTCAGAGTGAAACAGTTCACAGTAAACTGATATTTTTGGGAGAGTGTTAAAGCAAGCTGCCCAAATTTGCACAATGTGAGGAATTTTATTGCAAACTGCTACACATCCATCTTCTCCAAGATGAGAAAAATGATCACGCTGTTCTGACATATAAAGTTTTACAAGTTTATTAAATGTAAATTTTAAGCATTCCATTTTCCAAAATAAAATTAAAAAAACATATTTATTTTTTCAATAATAGGTAATTTTTCATAAAGCATGTGTATGTTAATTCACCACAGCTAATTGTGTTCTAATGTGAATATTTTTTTATGAATTTCAAAAAATACATTGCCTGTGTTTGCATTTTAAAATGGAATCCAAAAAGCATAAATCCAAAGGTACAACAAAAGCTTTAAAATCTACAGAATACAAGCAGCCAAGTAGTTCAACTAAAACATCAGGCAACATACACTCTTTATTGAGATGATGCTGAACAATAAAATAAGCATTATACAAATTCAAAACCTCTTTGATTTACTCGGCTATTTCTTAATTGTGAAGACCTAGCAAGTTAAGCAATTTTGAGCATATCACAAGTCATTTAAAGAAAATTCAATTAAAGGCCACTATTAAATGGATGAGTGCACGCTATGTGAATCAAAATATCTGAATTTAGAGTATGCATTTGCAGTATACAGTGTAAGAGCTTTATTACAAAGTGCACATACAGTATTGTTAACAATGAGTCAAGTCTTAAGCAGTGCCTCAGGAAAACTGACAAGTTACCTACAGCAATCTAGTTCTTTTAAACCTGAGCTGCTGTTAACAGAGTGCACACTCAGGCCTCACAATGGCGACACAACATAAACGCAGGGACAATAGGCAAGTAAATACAGAGCACAAACAATGTTAAATAAACTAATAACTCAATAAAAGTAAATGAAGCATTTGGCTAACTCTGAACAGTGAAACCTTAAGTAAAATGTTTAGAAGGTTGAAAGTATACAGTACTGCAGTTTGAACTTAAAGTGAAGTGGTGTTTATCACATTTATAATATTCTGAACAGTTCAAGATATGCCATGTTTTTTCTAAAATATAATTTCTGTGCAGAATGGGCCACCTGCTGTCTTACCGCAGTGGTTTCACAACTATTGCATTTATCTCTATTCATATGCAGTATGGTAGTATCAAGTATAATCACAATGAACTGGATGGACGAATGAAACTTTTAACAATTTAAAGAAATAACATGCATAAAGACAGATACAGCTTCACAAGTATACGTAAAAAGAGACTTAAAGAAAGCTTGAAATGAACCTGTGATGATGTGTGATGTTATTGATGCTAAATTAAACAAAAATCGATTTACTTGCCTTACGGTCCCCGTTGCCCAGACTAGGTTATGCAGGTCAGATAATGAATGGTGAAACCATGGTGAACTGAACGATGCTGTAGTAGTTTAATTTTCTTTACAATACAGAACACAGTTTGCATTATGTTCTTCCATAATGTGGTTGTAATCTGATTTCAAAAACTAAAAAGCCTTTTATCTCAAGCATTACGTTAAGCTCATCTTAATCACATTGCACACTGTTCAACAGGACAGATTTTTAAACTATATGGGTTAGAGACAGTGGTGCTGACCAGAAAGCATGAGACAGAGTTAGTGGTAGCAGATTTAAAGATGCTAAGATTTGCACTGGGTGTGACAAGGATAGATAGGATTAGAAATGAGTACATTAGAGGGTCAGCTGAAGTTGGATGGTTGGGAGACAAAGTCAGAGAGGCGAGATTGCGCTGGTTTGGACATGCGCAGAGGAGAGATTTTCAATTCTTTACTGTCACGTGTACAAGTACAAGTACCATGTACAATGAAATACTTGCTTGCATGTGCCCCTGCAGACAGTGAACATAGACAAAAAAAAAACCCACACACAATAAATAAATGAATATAAATAAGTAAATAAATAAAACCAGAATGCTAGGAATAAATAGAGACAGTGGCTGAAGTATATGTGCAGGTAGCAGTGCAGGTGACACAAGGTTACTGATTGTTCATGAGTCTGATTGCAGTTGGGTAGAAACTGTTCCTGTACCTGGAGGTGCATGTCCAAATGGACTTTAGTCGCTTCCCAGATGGGAGGAGGGTGAAAAGTGACAGTGCAGGGTGGCTGGGGTCCCGCCTGATACGGTTCACTTTCCTGAGACAGCGTGTAGTGTGGATGTCATGGATCGCAGGGAGCTGTGTGCCCGTGATCTGCTGTGCTGTATTCACCACACGCTGCAGAGCTCTGCAGTCCTTAACTTAGCAGTTGTTATACCATGATGTAATCCATCCTGTCAGGATGGATTCCACAGTACACCTGTAGAATCTGCACAGGGTTGTGGGGGACATCCGGGCTTTACTCATTCTTCTGAGGAAGTAGAGGCGTTGTTGGACTTTCTTGACTACTGCCACAGTGTGACTTAACTATTTAAGTATATTGGGAGAAGGATGCTAAGGATAGAGCTGCCAGGGAAGAGGAAAAGTGGAAGGCCTAAGAGGAGGTGTATGGATGTGGTGAGAGAGGACATGCAGGTGATGGGTGTAACAGAACAAGGTGCAGAGGACAGAAAGATATGGAAGATGATCTGCTGTGGCAACCATTAGAAAAATTGCCCAGTCATTGCAGCAGTGTAGTCAATCGCTGACAAAAGATGTCGACATAGCAACATAAATTTAGCCAATCAACATCCTTAAATCTCATGCCTAAAGGGCAATTAATTTATTATTTACTGTTTTCCAGAATACAAACAAATTGTTATTGAAAATGATGAGCGTGCGTAAATAAGATACAGGATTTCAGCCATCTCCAAATTCAATAAGATCTCTTCTCCAAAATCCATTTTAGAGGAGAATTTTGGTGGAGAAACAACAAGTCAAAGAGCTTGGCCCAGATCAACCGGACATCAAAATCAAACAAAAGGCCAGCGGACAAGGTAAAACCTACATGCGACATGCAGGCTTCTCCTGTAATTGGCACAACAGAAAGGCTTGGATATCTGGATGCAGTCATGTAAATTCCATATTTTGCTTCCTATGCTTACTTTTTAAAATGGCGGGGACATATACAAAATGGACTGTTTCAGGAGTTAGGCACATGGAACATTTATCTGAAAAGATTAAAAAACATGAGTGTACACAGGCACACATGGAGAATACGGTCAAACTTGCCTTAGTAGGGAGAGTTAACATTGCTACTCAACTTAATGAAGGGCACAGGCTTGGGGTGAAGAAACACAACAAAGAGGTGGATACATACAGGCACATTTCTTTCAAGATAACAGACTGTGTTAAATTCTGCGGGGCCTTTGAGCTGGCCTTGCATGGCCACAATGAGGCCAGGGTTTAGTCATCCTTGCTACATCACTTGACAATATGTTGGAGGAGCACCTTAAGACTGCTACGGTTTTCAATGGCACCTCAAAGACTGTGCAAAATGAACTTTTGGTCTGCATGCTGTCAGTTATTAAAGACTGCATTCTTGAGGAAGTAAAAAATACAGATCATCTTGCTATTCAGGCAAACAAGACAACTAACATTTCCACCCACTGTCAGTTGGTGCTTGTGCTACAGTATATTGACATCCATAACAATGTCCAAGAGTGTTTTTTTCGAGTTCATCCCTCTTCAGAATGTTGGAGAGGCTAAGCACTATCTTGTCTGAGGGTAAAGAGAGCAAACTAACCACTCAGGCCTATGACAGGATTGTTGTGATAAATGGAGACACAGGTGGACTGCAGCGTAAGGTAAAAGATGTCTACGGAAGTGCAGAATACGTCCACTGCTATGTGCATCAGTTGAACCTCATCATGCAGAAGGTAACATCACACATCCCCAGGATTGTTTTTTTGAGACCTTGGTGGATTTGCTGATTTCTTCTCCCGGTCATTCAAGTGAACCACATGCAGTGGATCAAGTAGTGGCAGGCAGACTTCCTGGCACTTCAACAAAATTGTGTAACTTCCACAGTCATGCAGTTAACACTGTGTATGAGTACGAGGATGACCTTATAAGGTGTTTCCTGACCATCAGAAACTTTGGTAACTTTTATCCCCAAACTGCCAGAGAGCCCAGGAGTGTTGAGAGAATGAACTAAATGTGAATTTCTGCTTTTTCCTGACACTGTTTAAAAAGATCATGCCACACTGATATACATACACAATTATTGATATAAGTACCCAACAGCAGATGAGACACAGAACTCCTATTTCCTAATGACATAGTAAACAGAATTGATTAAGAAGGCTAACAGGATGTTGATTTACACAGTGCACTGTATTGACTACCAGTCAAGGGAAGTTATGCTTATATTTAAATTTGCCAGTTATAAATCCAACTCCATCTCCTTTTGGTTATTGCTGGGCACCTTTTTATGGTTTAGGACCACTAACTGAGTCCCGGAAAATTATGCAATGGGTTAGTCCCTCAATGCTGGTGAATTATTAGACTACCAAAGGAAATCTATTACTTAAAGTCACCTGGCACTCAGAATATTTTAGATAACTGAGCTACACTCATTCTTAACGTAAAGTACTAGAGGAGCTTTTAAAAAAAAGTAAAAAATACAGGAACAATACAGCTACAGAACTCACCCCATAGAATTCCATGAAACCTCGGTAAAAGTAGGTAGTCTGAAAGGGAAAAATAAATACATAAATCATGAGTGTAAATACACTGAATCACAAAAGTGATGTAGAATCAAAACAAAGGAATTTAAAAAAAATATAATTGCATAGTTTAATCTTAATCAATGACTTGAAACCTTACATTTTAACAAAATACTACTTAAGCAAGTACAACCTGATTTTGAACACTTTCCTAAAAGACAAGTTGAAACAAAGGCAATAAGAAAATTAGGCCAATGTATTAATTCTCAGATTGGTATGGCAAATGAGACAGAGATGGGTCAAAGTAAAATTAAACAATCGAAATGACGGTAGAGCTTGAATGCACTGCTAAAAGCTGACTCAACTGAAGTAAGCATCTCTTCAATGGGCATACATTCAAACTTATGTTAAAACTTTGCAAATGCCATCCTCAATTGTTCATCACCATCAAAGACTTCATAATTAGACTCTAATTTCAACTGGTGCACAATGAGAACTACCCAGGTGTGCTGTAAAGGACAACCTGTATGAGCGGCAAAGGGACGAAAGTAGCTAGGAAAATGGGTCCAAAGTGCTGACCAAGTGCTGTGTCTGTGAATGCCAAACTCCAAGCTTTTTGTTTTTTGCCGGCATCTCTGATAGTCTTAGCCCCCTTGGACAGTTTAGCAAGTGTATAGATTTCATGCTTTTGTAGTTGGTAGAATTGTGGTGTGCCTTGGGATTTTTTAGGTTACAAAAAGTGTGCCACCACAGAAAAACATTTGGAAAACACTGCTCCACCTACACCTTTGCTCCTGGCACACTAAATAAAGTTCTTTGTACTTAAAAACGGACACAATGAAACATTATTTCATTATATATTATATATTATAGGAACATTACTTGGTTCGTTATGCTGAGCTCTTTGAATAAATTAGCAAAGATATTTCAAACTGGAATAATGGATTGGGATAATCATTACACTTTTGTTTCGTAACATTTTGTCATTATATTAAGGCAGTAAGCACTGTGAGCTACCAGGCAGACTGGCAAGTTAAATACAGAGGTGCCACAGACGTATTTTGGATTTAGTCCCACTCAAAGAAATATTTTACACATATGTGATATGACATTCATTTGATCTTTTTACAGAAGGATGACATGAAAACAGAAAAGAGAGAGCATAATTTTTACCTTTGCTATTTTTCTTTAATATTACTTCAGGACTACCATAAACCCCTCATCCTCCCACACCCCTGCACTGATGTCCATCCATCCATCCATCCATTTTCCAACCCGATGAATCCGAACACAGGGTCACGGGGGTCCGCTGGAGCCAATCCCAGCCAACACAGGGCACAAGGCAGGAACCAATCCTGGGCAGGGTGCCAACCCACCGCAGTGCACTGATGTCAGTTTGTATAAATCAAGGTAATGAATACCAGTACCACACACTGTGACACGTGGCAAGATGTTGTGAAACGTGTAATTTGAAACTTTTAAATAATCTTTTATTTCTCAACATTTTTAAAGGTAGTATATAAATACAGTACTGGGTATGTATGTAATTCTTTAGGTTCACACTTAACTTTTTTGTATTATTGTTTCATAATGTTAAAATAAAAAAATATAATAATAAATGAAAATGCTTCCCTGACCAAAGCACTGCCTGACGCAATGGCCTGGATGCGGCAATATTTTTTAATATATAAGTTTCTGTTTTTTTGACAAAGTTCTAAACCTGATAATCCTCAAAATCCAAAACATTGTGTTTTTAACCTTTAACCTCACATATTGTAAGAGACAAAACATCAAACTTCAGACAGAAATGACTTCTATGGCAAGTATGTAGTGAGCAGTGCCTTAAAGTCTGACTGAAGTGTTAGATCTCTGTGCTGAATGTTGTCATTGATAGCATGTAAACTTAAGTATAAAAATGTTTTCACACCTAGCAATTATTTTAAACTCTGGAGTATCTTCTCCCATGTCATTTAGGTAGATGTGTACACACTGATTGTACTCTGGTGCAGACCAAAACAACCATACACTAAGACGCTTTAGAAACAGCGATCTGTTCACACTACCATGCAAAACCTCGAAAAGTTAACATGTGAATGAACAAGGGACCAATTTAATTATAGACAATGCTATGCATTATGGGTAACAAGTGTGCATATTATGCATGCTATGCTATTGCGATAATTAGGTAATCTCAGCATAAAAGTTAATACAGAACACATAAACACTCAAATATATTCAAATGTGAAACAATTTTCATTAAACAGCTTTGTAGAAAGTATCAGTTGATCTGAGCAAGCCTAGCATGTGATTAAGGCTCATACCCTCTCAATCTCTTTTGTAATCAGACAGTAGTTGACCAGGTTAAAAAGAAGTGTAAATTCACTTGTGAAATAGATTGATCAAACCACATATTGAAGTGGTGAGAAATGAAGAGCAGTGCCTTTTACAACCTGCAATCAAAATCCCCTACCCCATAACCTTATACTGAAAGACTGATGTGCTCAAGTGGGATGTCTTTAAAATCTGGTCGTTCTTTGAGCAAGTTGTAGACACTGGAGGCACATTAACTGTAACACTGTATTATGTAGCAAATATTAAATCAGGCATTACAAAATAAATTTTATTAACAAATATTTACATACCAAAAGAATGTAGACATGTGATTATGGGTTATTAATATATGTGACAGGAGCTTGGTGTCCTTACCTAGCCAGGATGCCCCTGCACACTATATTCAAGGGAAACAGTCATGGACATTGCAATACCTCCCCCTGAACGCTAGTTGGCCACCTCCTTGGGGTGGAACAGTGTCTCGGGTTCCCGCAGGGCATCCTGGGAATTGGAGTTGGATGTATCCCTGTTGGGTCCCGCAGATACTGCACCAGGGGGAGAAGAGCCAAAATGGCGGCGGACCGGAAGTCACTCCCCATGGCAGGCATGGGATTGGATGGTGTGTCTTGTGTGCCCGCCAATGACGGTACAGAGACGGGACCAAGGAATGTCCATCTCGTGCCAGGAAGAGACCTTATTGGGCCAGAGGAGAAGGCCCACAGAAAGCAGCCAGCGGCTGATGCTGACGAGCAGGTAAGCTCACCGCCGGTTGGCTTTTTGTCCTTGTCTATGGCTCTGCGGGTGCTGGAGGTTTGCCTTTGGTCCGTAGAGTCGCTTCCACAGGAGCTATGTGCCCTCCGTGCAAAGGTGCAGAAGCCGGAGGAGAAGGCATTCACGTCAGGGCAGGTGCTGCATGCGCGAACGGAACGACGCAACACTGGATCCTTCGACCGGAGAGGTACAGCGGGGATGGTAAGTAGACCCGACCCCGTAAAGCATCCGGGAGGTCCCACCGAAAAGACCCATGAACCATGTGTACAGAAACAAGTAGGGGGACCTCCGATAGTGGATGCGGTGGTGGGTGCTGTGCGCAGCACGAGGGGAGAGGCAGCACGGGGGCTGGCAGGACGCGGGCTGATGTGTGCCCCAGGTCCTAGCGCCCTCTGCCCCGAGCCCGCCGCAGCCTCGCACCTTTCTACAGGGATGCAGACGGATCAGGGGCTGTGCTTTTGCCATGGGCAGCCCCAGACTGTCACTGCATCCCAGAGGAAAAGGAGGAATCGAGGGAAGACTGCCAGTTCCTCCGATAAGGAAGGACGTGAGGCAGGCGGCTCATGTCTGGTTGCTGGCCACCCTCTGCGGAGGCAGAGGGAACCCGTAAGGTCAGCGGAGAGAAAAGGAGTGCAGGCGGTCCGGTCTGTTTCACTGACAGGAGGGACATGGAACCCATGTAGGGGGTGCCGAACAGGCAAGTGCCGGGGTGCCGGTTGGAGGGGGGAGCGCTGCCAGTGCGCGGCACGAAGGGATGCCAGGAAAGGGTGTCCAGGCAGCGGCTCTGCCCCCTTGTTTCTGTTTGTTGCAGGACCGGACCCTGGACGAGCAGTAGGACCCGCTTCGTTGGGAACCTGCCCTCATGGGACGGACCGTCTGGCCAGAGGACTCTCCGCTGGCGAGGAGGTGCTGCCACGGCTGGCGGAGGCTACGAGGGTGCGAGTGGCGTCAACCAAAGTGGAACCTCGGAGAGGGTGCCGAAGGAGACGGGCCGCTCCTCCCAACTGGTCTTCGCTGGTGGTGGGGCACTGTGGCAGACGCCTGCGGCGACGACCCAGCCGGGACACCTTGGAGGACCGGAAGAGGGCGTGCGCCCATCTCAGACGACATGGGGGCAGCCACCCTGGTTGATATGGGGACCACAGGTACAGAGCTTTGAAGCTCAACCCTGTAGGGGCCCGTGGTCACCGCCAGGGGGTGCCCTGGTGCCTGGAGAGCCCTGGACCTCAGCACTTCCGCCACACTAGGAAGTGCTGGGGGGAAGAAGACTGGGGACACCCGGAGGGCTTCCGGGTGCGCAGCCAGCACTTCCACCACACAGGGTAGTGTACGCGGAGGAGTGTCGGGAAGCACCTGGAGCCCATCCGGGCTTGTATAAAAGGGGCCGCCTCCCTTCATTCGATGACTGGAGTCGGGTGGAAGTGGACGGGAGTCTTGTGAGAGAGGAGTGGAGGCGGCCTGAAGGAAGGCACTGGAGAGAGAGGCCTGGACCTTTGGGGATTGGTGCAGAGGCACTGGGTTGTGCACTGTGAAACTGTAAATAGTGTAAATAAATATATGTGTATTGGGTGACCAAACGTTGTCTGTCTGTGTCCGAGTCTCGTCTCACATATAGAAGACATAAATAAATGAAACTTACTGATCTGTCTACTGTCTAAATGACATTACATCAATGTATGCCCTTAGCAGAGCTTGAATTATCTGTAGGATCCCCCAAAGGAAACATGTTCTTTCTGTATCATGTGAAGTAACTTATAATTTTCATTTTCACTTTCAGCTATCAGATAATAGCTATACTGAACACAGACCTGTGTTTGATAAACAAACCGCATCATTTTTTCTGAAACTGGAGGTGCACAAAAGCAGCTCTTATTGAACCCCATTGATGACTCTTACTGGGAAAAATTGTTTCTGCCTAATAAAAATTCAAATACACATCAATCGGGTGTTTATTGCTACTTCTGGTTCACTTGAAAGTTTGCTTTGTGAAATTAAGATTAACTTAATTTAAGAATAAAACAAAGAAGCTAATCATCTCCTGATTTGGCACAAAGTGTGTTCATGCCTTAAAGTAAGATGATTGTAGCATTTTGTGAAGTACGGAAAATTTAGATTTGATTTACATTGTGAGATTAGGGTGTTTACGTGTATCACTACAGAGACGTACCACAGAGTGGTGCTGTCTGGCGTAGTAACCACTAAACTTTATTAATTCCAAAGTGAAATTGCTGGATTACAGTAGCCAGCACATAAAAATTACACTTAAGTAAGACATGTAAAACCAAGCCAACAAATAAATAAATATCTGTAAATCTGACATATTAAAATGGCAGGAAATATACCCCTTAAAAACAGTTAGTTGGGGTCTGTTTTCCATGGCCTGATCTCTCATTCTCTCTTGTTGTGGAAATTCTCATTGTTCTTAAGCACCTCAAAGGTTATAACGTATCTCTCTATAATGCACTATATACGATAAACAATGATTGATTACATGCAGAAATTTAAAATTGATTATTACTTTTATAAAAATTATTAATTACTGACATACATTATTAGTAATATTTTTACATAATATATGTATTTATTTTTAGCATATTAAAGCCATTGGATAAAAACATGGTAATGAATATTGAGCTTTGCCCAATTACTGCTAATTACAAAATTAGTGATTTTGTTCTCATTAAATTATAACAATTTTTTATTTGATTTCAAAAAATAGCAAGAGGATAAAAAAATGTATAAATTTGAAATCCACACACCCCACCATGGAACTATATAAAAGAAAATAGAGTAGAATTAAATTAATAAAACACACAGGTCACTGAAATTCCAAAGGACCACACAATCCGGCTGAGCAAAGGAAAATTGATGTATCAAATTGAATCATAGGCTCGCTGTCATCCATAATTTAATGAGGTAAATAGTGTCTTCAACTTACTGATAGTTTTTGAGCCGGTATCCCACTGATCTGTGCGGCTGCCAGTTCTAACAGAACAAAGTTATAAAAAGAGGATTTCCAGACAGAGAAAGTAACAAAGTCAGGGTTGTTCCATTGCAAAACTATGCTAACTTTGGCTGCTACTGTAGCTATTGAAATAATGTGCTGGTGATGAACCAAGAGAGAAAGCGTAGAGGAATCTAAAAGGATTAGAGTAATACGAAAGCAAGGAATAGAGATAGATAAAATGGAGGAGAGCTCAGAAGCAACTGAGGCCCAAAGAACAACAATTGTGGGACATTCCCAGAGCATGTGGAGAAACATAAAGGGAGTACTGGTGAGTGAATCAGGAGCTAAACCTATCAGGAAACATTTTCTAGGGTAATAATAAACTCAATGGACAATTTTATTTTGGACGTGTTAACAATTAGAATTTCTAGAGGAATTTTTTAAGTTTTTAAAAATAGTTTTTCCAACACAATGGCATTGACAGGGGTAGATCAGTGATCCATTT
Source organism: Polypterus bichir lapradei (assembly GCA_026402145.1). NCBI lineage: Eukaryota > Metazoa > Chordata > Cladistia > Polypteriformes > Polypteridae > Polypterus > Polypterus bichir. The sequence continues at coordinate 39,686,763 of JANRMT010062792.1, forward strand.
CTGAGTGGCTAGGACAGGTGTGATTACAAAATCACAAAGGTAGGCATACAAAGAGGAAATGTGTTTAGTGGAAAATAAAGACAAGAAAAAAACAGTTAAATAATGAATGGTTGGGAACAGGGGCAGAAAAACATCTTCCACATGTCGTGAGAACACATTTAATGTGTAAATATAAAAAGAAAGAGGAGGAAGGCTCGATCCCAAGTTGGATAGGAGATTGGTTGCCCACTAATGTTTAAAGAGCTATTGTGAAACAGTGGTGTAAGGGAGTACCAACGTGAAATGGAGGCAAGGTGTTTTCCTATTCTTTGCCAAACATAAAGAACATAGTTTATAAGATGATTAAATTCATCTGCTCCATTTCTTTATTTTAAACTTCATAAATGGTAACTTCTGCAAAGAGTGATGGGAGACAAGGTTTGTTTCTATAAGTAGCTGGGAAGGAGGGGAAAGTGGAGGGTTTAACCATAAGCAAATCAGACGAAGGTCATATACTGAATGGTACAGTTCAAAATCAGGAAGAGAAACAACTCTGCCTGTTCCAACTCGAATCAAAACAGAGTATTTGATAGCAGGTCTTTTAGCAGTCCATAGAAAGAGCTAATGGCTGACGTGACAATAAATTATATCTTTACATTTCTTTAAATATTATAGAGCTCAATTAAACTCATTCAAGTGAAAGTTACTGATAAACAGCCAGTTCTTTAGAAAAGATTAAATAATTAAATGATCTTTAGGCTTTGGACCTGGACTGTATGAAACAAAGGAATAACTTTGTTTCCTAGGCAACGTAACACCCCCTCAGATATAAAAGACACATATTCAAACCGACGACAACAGTGCGATGTGCTGTACTGAAAAACACTAAGCAAGTGATTTGTAGATGTTCACACTGTTTACACATTCACTACATCAAGAAGCAAAAGGCTGTGGAACATCAGGCGGAGTTAAGCCATTTCTTTATTATTACGCTTATAAAAACAATTATAGTCAAAGTGTTGTCATAGTTACAAGAGAGAGGTTATATCATATACTGTATATTATTGAACAGTTTGCTCACACAGAATTAACACTTTTCTATGCCACAGATTTCACTAGAATACATTTCCTAATTTTAATATATGCTTGTGAAGGCTTTAATTTGGGATTTTTTTGTTAATGATTACTAGCAAGGAAGATAGAAAAGTTAACACTTAACTAGGATTCCAAGAAATTGCAGATGTCTATGTACAATATAAACAATCAGCTAACTAATGTCTTCTTGCTTTGCTGGTCAGTACATTCCATTTTTTAAATTGGTTTGCACTGTCAAGGCAACATGACGCAGAAAGACACTGATGGCTAATCATCATACATTCTACCATTTCCATATAAAAGGTGATAAACCTGCCTAGACCTTTGAACATACTATCTGCAAGATTGCACATTCTACCTCTCATCTCCTTGAGTGCATTGACAAACAGGCACAGATGTATTCAGAGGTGAACAAAGTTACAAAGTACTTAATCCAGTTAAGAGTTTGAGAAGCAGTGAGCCTTAAATTTCTGTTACAGCTGAAATGTTTTTTCAATACTGTAAACTTTGGTTCGATTTCAAATCCACAACTGAAACAATTGTGAAGAGAACTGGCCATTCAGCCAATTAAGCTCATTCATCCTATTCACCTAGATTGTCCAAAATAATGTCAAGTTAATATTTGAAGGTCCCTAAAACCTTACTCTCCACCAGGCCGCTTGGTAATTTATTCCCTGTGTTTGTGGTTTTTTGCATAAAGAAAAACTTTCTAACATTTGTGTGAAATCTTCTCTTAACAAGTTTCTGACTGTGCCCTATGTTCTTATGGAAGAATTTATTTTAATGTAACATCTGGGATCTCACTGTGTTAATTTAAAACATCTTGATCATGTGACCTCTTAATCCTTATTTGCTAAAACTGAAGAGGCTAAGCTTCTTCAATCTCTCCTCTTAGCTCATACCTCTTAGTCCCAGAATCGACCTAGTCACTCTCCTCTGGACTTTCTCTAGCGCTGCTATGTTTTTTTTTTGCAAAATGAAGACAACACTCTACCCACTATTACAGGTGAGGCCTCACTAATGCATTAAATAGTTTAAGCATAATGTTCTTTGACTTGTACTGTACACATTGTGATGTATAACCTAAAATCCTGTTAGCTTTCTGGACTGTTTCTGTACACTGTCTGGATGTTCATAGTGACAAGTCCACTGTAAATGTTATGTCCTGATGATTGGTTAATTTTCAGCCTACAATTTGTAAATCACTAAGTACCACCTTAGTATTCCCTGTTACTGTTGGGAGGTTTACTATCGTCATAACGCTTAAACTTCAGAAAAATGCAAGTTCAAAGCTGTTTCAAGTTTCAAATTTCACTGTTTGTTTATGGTTGACACTTTTACCTAATTGACCATTCTTGTACTACTAAAATATTGAAAGAATCTCTTTGGATCATCTCTCCCCTGTTCAGCAATGTTTCTCCAACTGTCTTTTAGCTTTCCCAACATCATTTTGAACTACTGATGTCATCTGCCCTTTGTTGAGAAACCAGATCAGCCAGGCCCATGAGTGAAAGCTCAGCCTTACAATTGGGCCAGAAATGAACTGGAAAGACTCAGATAATAAAATACTAAAATTGATTTGTGAAAATGTGGCTGTCAGATTGGAAAAATGAGTGATAAGCTGAGCATGAGGGTTAAAAAAGTTAACTACAAACCATGGTTTATAAAATACCACACAAAGAACTAATGTTTTTATTTGTAAATCATTCGTCAAGTCCAGGGTGGGACAACAGTTAACCAAGAATTACAACAATCTGGGTAACTGTGGACAAACATTTCTTATATAAACAATCAGATTTGTAATAAAGTACAGATCATCCTGAAGACTGAGATGAAGGTTTGATTCTGTTTCATCATTGGTATAAAAATATTTTTGATATTATTTTTGTTTTGTGTATTTGATTGGTTTGAAATGATGTAATGTACTTTTATAACTGTGTTATGCAAATTATCCTCAGCCTTTATCAATTCAAGCTCACCCATATTTGTTAGGATTTTTCATAATGAACTAATCTATTCAAACAGAGGTGCTCTCGTGTAGTGGGAATGTGACACCAGACTACACTTCGTATACGTTGTAGTTCATGGACCAAACAGCATCAGGGGAGAGAGGGGACACAGACATAAATGTTGGTAGAAACAATTGTGAAATGTAATTATAGAGTGTTGTACAACAAGAAACAAACCTGTCTCATGCTGGCTTTTTTACACAGTCCTTCAACAATGACACACAAATAAAAATAAATGGAAAAAAGGACAAAGACAAAAATAATGAATATTATTGTACAGTGCACTCAATACTAAGGTTTAATGGAAAAAGCACACACACACACAAACACAAAGGCCATCTTCCTCTGTAAACATAGTTCAGTAACCCCTTTTGTAGAACAATATTTACAGGACATAAACTGTAGTGTGTGTATATACTGTATACAAAAACAAAACAATTGCACCCAAGAAAAATCCTACTCTCTCTCTCTCTATATATATATATACAGTGGTGTGAAAAACTATTTGCCCCCTTCCTGATTTCTTATTCTTTTGCATGTTTGTCACACAAAATGTTTCTGATCATCAAACACATGTAACCATTAGTCAAATATAACACAAGTAAACACAAAATGCAGTTTTTAAATGATGGTTTTTATTATTTAGGGAGAAAAAAAATCCAAACCTACATGGCCCTGTGTGAAAAAGTAATTGCCCCCTTGTTAAAAAATAACCTAACTGTGGTGTATCACACCTGAGTTCAATTTCCGTAGCCACCCCCAGGCCTGATTACTGCCACACCTGTTTCAATCAAGAAATCACTTAAATAGGAGCTGCCTGACACAGAGAAGTAGACCAAAAGCACCTCAAAAGCTAGACATCATGCCAAGATCCAAAGAAATTCAAGAACAAATTAGAACAGAAGTAATTGAGATCTATCAGTCTGGTAAAGGTTATAAAGCCATTTCTAAAGCTTTGGGACTCCAACGAACCACAGTGAGAGCCATTATCCACAAATGGCAAAAACATGGAACAGTGGTGAACCTTCCCAGGAGTGGCCGGCCGACCAAAATTACCCCAAGAGCGCAGAGACGACTCATCCGAGAGGTCACAAAAGACCCCAGGACAACATCTAAAGAACTGCAGGCCTCACTTGCCTCAATTAAGGTCAGTGTTCACGACTCCACCATAAGAAAGAGACTGGGCAAAAACAGCCTGCATGGCAGATTTCCAAGACGCAAACCACTGTTAAGCAAAAAGAACATTAGGGCTCGTCTCAATTTTGCTAAGAAACATCTCAATGATTGCCAAGACTTTTGGGAAAATACCTTGTGGACTGATGAGACAAAAGTTGAACTTTTTGGAAGGCAAATGTCCCGTTACATCTAGCGTAAAAGGAACACAGCATTTCAGAAAAAGAACTTCATACCAACAGTGAAATATGGTGGTGGTAGTGTGATGGTCTGGGGTTGTTTTGCTGCTTCAGGACCTGGAAGGCTTGCTGTGATAGATGGAACCATGAATTCTACTGTCTACCAAAAAATCCTGAAGGAGAATGTCCGGCCATCTGTTCGTCAACTCAAGCTGAAGCGATCTTGGGTGCTGCAACAGGACAATGACCCAAAACACACCAGCAAATCCACCTCTGAATGGCTGAAGAAAAACAAAATGAAGACTTTGGAGTGGCCTAGTCAATGTCCTGACCTGAATCCAATTGAGATGCTATGGCATGACCTTAAAAAGGCAGTTCATGCTAGAAAACCTTTAAATAAAGCTGAATTACAACAATTCTGCAAAGATGAGTGGGCCAAAATTCCTCCAGAGCGCTGTAAAAGACTCATTGCAAGTTATCGCAAACGCTTGATTGCAGTTATTGCT
>JANRMT010062792.1:39696703-39722726 GCA_026402145.1 Polypterus bichir lapradei
CTTAAATAATCTTGCTCCTTCCTATATTTTGGAATGCCTGTCCCCCTACACTTCAAGTCGTAACCTTAGATCTTATAATGGTGATCTGCTTATAAATCCAAGAGCCAAGCTTAAAAGAAGCATTGAGGCAGCCTTTTCCTCTTATGCACCAAAAATCAGAAATACTTTACCAACAGAAATTCACTAGGCAATTGCTGCGGAACATTTTAAAAAAACTGCTACAACCCATTCTGTATCTGACTTTGTCATAGATACAATTTAGTTTTTCTCTTAATAGAATAAATAGGCATAGAATTATATTATTCAATGATCTGCAGTCTTTACTAATCACTACTTTTCTCTGTTTTCTTTTATGGTTCTTCTGTGGTGACATTTTTGCAACACCTCCACTTGATCAAAGTCCTGTGCAGCCGCCTGTGATGCTGGAATAAAGGTGATTGCCCCAGCTGTCCACAAGACCCACTACATTGAATCCTCTGGGACAAAGCTAGGAAATAATGAGGAATGATTTAAGCGACATGTTAGGTAGAATGCCCAGTAGGGGCTGGGTGGTCTTTTGGCCTTGGAATCCCTGCGGATTCTGCTTTTTCCTCCAGGTTAACTGCTGTTTTTTTTTTTTTTTTGTTCTCCCAGCCATCTAACTTTATCACCGGACTCATCTTTACAGACTTGCAATATGATATTGCAGATAAAGACACTACTCTTCTGCTACTTATATGTTTTATAAGATCCTACAGATATGTGCATTTTTATTTATTTTTTTTTCTAACTTATTTATTATTATTCTTAACCAAACTTTTTAGTTTTTTTTTCTTTTCTTGTAACTCTCTCTTAGACATCTTGTAAATGTCTTTGTACTACATTATTTGCATGAAAATGTCCTATTGAAATAAATGTTGTTGTTTTTTTTTACTATTTTGCAGTCTGTTGATCGTTAAAATTGCTTTTTGATTCATTGTTTGACTTTTGCTTTGTTTATGGTCTAAATTACATAATGTGATTGTTAATGGTTTACTTTCTTTAGTAGGGTAATTTAGTGATTATGTATTTTTGAATTTGGTATTTTTTTCATTTTTTAAATTATTATGTTGATTTTTAAAATTTCACTTTTTAAAACCTTTTGCTTATTTGGGCCAAGGCTTTGGCAGTTTGTTGCCAGTCTAATCACACATAATATCATGTACATACTGTGACATGTCAATAGAAGGTAAATATCCCACACTCACTTCCAGTTTTTGTACCTTTTTATTCATATTTATAACTTTATTATATACAGTAAATCTACGATCTAATACAAATATGATATTAAACAGTTCAACAGTACTGTTGTGATTTGTGGTGGTATCTTCTTGTTGTTTTGCTTATTTTTTCCCATTTTATTTTATTGCTATGATAGTGTATTTATGCCACTGTCAGTATGTGTTGCATTTTTTGGGGGCACTGTCATATTGTCTATTGTAATAATCCCATTGCTAGTCATATGGCTCATGACCAGTGATGATAATATTGCATTATCCCTATTAAAAATGGAAGCAAGCCAGAGCTTGTATTCTAGCTTTTGGACTAAATAAAGAGAAAAAAAACACAGTAAATTTACCTTACTTAGAGAAGGGTTTTTTTTTAGTCAGCATTTAGGACATTTATGAGTGTATATTTGACTACATATTGTTCATGATTCTAATTTAGATGTTTGGTATTGAATAACTCCCTTGCTCTGACCTCTGTCTATTTATTGATCATTCTTTTCCAAGTCCTAAAAAAGGAAAGTCATCCCCTAGTCTTTAAACTACTGTTGCAATATAACTTAAGTTCTTTAGATTTATTATAGTCAAGATGTTAAAACTGAACTACAATCAAAACTATTAATGCCCAGTATGTTAGTGTAAATATACAGGTCCATTTGAATATGTACAGATTATTTACAGCAAATCCAGAAAATCTCACAGTGTTGCTCACTAACGTTTGTCAAGGTCATCTAATAAAAAATGTACTCAGTCTTTGAGCTATTAGAGAAGAAATTTGTGGCAATTAAATGACTATTGAGTATGTCTCGATGTTCATTTTCAACATTCAAGAATCTTTCACAAAAGGTGATCTGATAAGAGGATACTATGACGTTTGTTTTCAAAAAAAGTGTTTGTAGATTTGGGAAGAAATTGCCATATGACATATTAGGGGGAGCTATACAGTTAGTCTCAAACATAAGTGCTAGCCTCGAGCAGCTAAATCTTATGTTCAATCCAAAGCTCACATTGCCTCAGAGTTGATAAGTTGTTGATTTTGATAAATAGTCTCCAGTGGAATAATGAATGCTTTGCTGAACCCTCCATAAGCTGGTACAGTGTTTGGTGATCCTCATTCTGCTTTTAATTGTCAAGTGTTTGTTGCCTGACTGCGGTTTTAGAGGCAGTCCCTTCTTAATATGCCTTTCCATCCAAAAATTTCCAGATAAGCAACTTGTACTGCTAGAATGGTAAGTAAAGTGGCATCCCATTAAACCTACCAGGTTGTACATGTTTTTATGAAAGGTCAAATCGGGATTAACTAAAAACTGACAAGCCATATTAAACTGGTACAAGAATACTGATATTTGCTGAGCCACCACACTGCTCTTCAATTGACTACCTCTGCTCACACGAAGCACACTTGCTCTGCTGTGTAGATTGATCGACCCCGTTCTCCGACAGTCACTGTCTTTATAAAAGGAAAGCTCTTTCTTGCTCACCTTTCCTACCTCATATTCTGAGCAGTACCAATCGTCAAAGTGGAAAACAGCTTACATTTTTACATTTCCCACAGTACTGGAGCTCTTGAAACATAACATAAAAGACACACGCGTTTCAGAAAAAGCACTAATTAAAGTGTTGAACTGAAACTGGAATTCCTTAAGCCCTTGCTTCCTCCCAAGCCATTCAAAGCTAGTCCATCCATCAGCCTGCTGACACTTGGCCACGGCACCAGCTCACTTTAAACTTAGGTAAGGTTATCTATACACATGCACATGCAAAAAGCTGTTCAGGCTAGAAACGGATTGGATGCACACAGACTGCCTGTAAGTAAAAAGTACACTGTAAGTTAGATACTAAATAATAGTGCTAGGGTGTTGTACCCTTTTAGCCATTATGGATGTAGTGAGAAGTCAAGCAAAATGACACCTTTTATTGGATAACTAAAAAGATTACAATATGCTCAACAAGAAAACAAAAACCTTAGCTCTTTGGAAAAATTGTATGTTGCTTGCCAAAGTTATTATTTCCTAAACAATACAGTATAACAACTGTTTACATAACAGTTACATTGTATTAGGTAATATAAGTAATCTAGAGATGATTTAAAGCATATGGCAGGATGTGCACATGTTATATGCAAATACTATGCCATTTTATATAAGGGACTTGAGCATCTGTGGATTTTGGTAATTAAGAGGGTCCTGGAACTAATCCCATAGAGCCACAGAAGGCAAGGTCAGGTTGGCATCTTGGGTGGGATGGATGGGTGGTTCCCTTTCTGGCTAGGAGGTCTTTATAACAGAATGACAGCCTCCCAGAGATGTGTCTATCCATTACCCATTTGTGCACCCAAAGGGCAGCATGGGAACTGTACTCCTGATGGCTGGCCCTGTTGGGGTACTTGTGTACCACCTGGGGAAGCTGCTAGAACGACTCAGTGCTGTACGAGGGAAGTTCCACCGGACCCAGATGTGGTTCTTGGTGGCAATGTTGTTGCACCAGAATTACTCCCTGGTTTATGTTGAAGAGGAGTTTCTCCACCTTCCCCATAAGAGTAAGAGTCAGGAGTGGAGTTGGGGAAAATCTCACCTATGAGGCATGGAGGTAAAAGTGAAGGAAGAAGAGAAGGAATTATTTAAGAAGGAGGAAGATTGTTTGTGAAGAGCCAGTGAAAAAGTATTTTCCAAAATGAAAAGTTTATTTGAACCTGGGGAAGTGTATTTGAAGTTGTATTAAAGGTTTGGGATGTTCAGATGCTCCCTAATGGTCACAACATATTCAGAATTCTCAAACATAAAATCAAATTCAAGCAGTAATCCAAAAGGACACTAGATAAAAATTCAGTCCAAAAACACACAAAATGCAAGGTAGTCAAGTACTAAATATGGGAGGAACTTAACTGTAGGCTTTTGCTAAGACACTCCTGCACACAGTCCTAAAGACAAGACACCAGTTGAATTCCCTCTGTTTATTTTGTATCTGAATGCAATATAATTAGAGTTGCCTAGCAACAGACACAGATACTAGGGCCAGGGGCTAAAAGCAGGCAAATGAGAGGGTTTGAGTCTTTGCCAACACCCTGCAGGCAGAGAAGAGATATAATGATTTAAGACACAGAACTGTGTGGCTGTACTGTCACTCACCCATTGCAAATTGTACTAGGCATGCTCAGTGATGTAGACTGCTTGGCTATGGAAAAGAACTCAGACATGGAGCAAATAGAATAATTCTTTTATGGACACTTTTTTTTTGTTTTGTTATCTTAAACAGGTTGGGAGCATGCGCTGATGATGCGTTGCCACACCCACCACACAACAAAACAGCTGGATTGGGACCTGAGTGCAGCGGGTGACACCTCAGCACCACACTGAAACAGTGTGAGGTTTTATATGGTAGCTGGAGTGCCAATCCTGCCACCAACCCCCAAGTTTTCCCTATAAGATGGTGGTTCTGCTTGCAGGGCTTGATGCTTATTAACGTCATACCCAGGACAAAGCAATTCTAGGTTAAGGGCCTTGCTCAAGTTTTTTTTTTTGTTGTTGTTTTTTATTCTTTATTTCACCATATACAATTTCTTGTATTAGTTTTCGCATACCCCTTGGGGTCAGAGCACAGGGTCAGCCATTGTACAGCACCCCTGGAGCAATTACAGGTTAAGGGTCTTGCTTAAGGGCCCAGCAGAGTAGAATCTCTTTTGGCAGTGATGGGGATTCGAACCGGCAACCTTCTGGATACCAGCACAAATCCTTAGCCTCAGAGCCCATAAATGGAGTCACTTCTAAACAGTGCAAAACAATTTGTGGAAAAATGTTGTTGACATTTTTATTATGCAATAGATTTGGTACATCCATAGCATGCTTGTTTTTTCTCTGTAGGGGGATTTATGTCACTATTCATGGAGTAGGTTCATGGTGAGATCTACCAACAGGGTGACTTGGGTGTTCACTCTGGGACCCTGCTCACAAGGGAACATTACTTTATGCAAGTTTTCGCCCACAGTACAGGCACACACAGCAATCCGCTATGCAGCACTTACCCCAAGTCTTCACGATTATAAACCTATCGAATCAGATGCAAAGAAAAAGCTTTTAAATAAAGAATTTGAGTCCTGATTGCTTGATATGGGCATGGTACGATCTGAGCATGTGTCTAATAGGACACCTTTTATGAGATCATACATTTAATCTGTTACTGTGGTGTAAAAGAAAAAAATGGAAGATCATTCAAAGTGAGAGCCCAGTGGTGAAGCAAGAAGTAAAATAAAAAAATGAGAGTAAGACAGAGGCAAAAGACCCCATTATGATGAAAAATATACCTGACATTTTCAAAAAAATAAACAAAAATCCTAATGAGAGTGACCTTACAGATAGCAAAGAAATGGCTAAAATCGTCACTTCTGGAAGAAATATCAGCCCAATTCTACAACATCCCATACAACAGCATAGACGTGCGCAACAGTGTGGCAGGTAACAAGGCCACTGCAGGAGACAAGGCAAACCAAATGTGAAGGAATTATCTTTTATTTTATTTGTTGCAAACATAAAAATCCAAAATGCTCAGTTACACATCATCTTTTTACCACAAAGTGGCACAGTCATTTTAAAAATTGAAGATATTTATTAAGTGTACTATCGGAAGAAAGTTGATTTCCTTCCATTGATTTTCCATTCATTGAAATACACTGCACACGTGAACAAAAAAGGAATACAAAGTTGACCCAGTAAAAAACTGGGGAATCTCTTTCTACTTCAAATCCTTAGCAGTAGACTGTTGTGCCGTGTTAGCCATAGATTGATACAGGAGAAAGTAGGGGGAAATTACACCTTTTATTAGCCAACTAAATAGAGGGTTACACCTTGCCTGATGAAGGGACCTTAGCTGTCTTGAAAGCTTGCATTTGTAATCTATTTAGTTAGCCAATAAAAGGTGTCATTTCACCCTACTTTCTCCTACTTCAAATCCTGTATCTAATTTATTATTGATAGATATGCTGTTCATAATATGCGAGTACATGCATATGCCAAGTAGGGTGGTGAGATAAAGGCAAAGGGGTCCTTTTGAACTTCAAAACCCAGCGGCCTGTGGGGGTCTTTGGCTGTTTAACCAATATAAACTGAATTTTCTCTCCTGTGTAGGCTTTACTCACAAAGCAAATAACGAGGAGTGGTTGAGTTCATACATTTCCGGTTAGCACTGCTTCCTAACCTTAATATTAGTTTATTTTGGTACATTGTATTACTCCCCAAGGGGAAATTGTCTTTTCGCATTAACTTTGGAAGTATTGTAATCCTCAGCAAGATTAATACAACTGGGAAAATTTGATTGAGGATGTTTGTGTTTTGGAATGTGATTTGTAGTTCCGTGTGTCTCTTTTGTAGTCCTTACTTTTCTGGCTAATCATGTCAATGATGGTGGTGTGTGAAACCCTAAAGTTCCAGTAAAATAGTCTGGTGAGGAACACTGTTTAAGCACCTTTTTTTTTGTTTTTTTGAAACCAACAATTGCTAACCTGGCAATGATCTAGATAGCAATAATCTTCTGCCTCTGCTAAGCCCACAGATGACTACACTTCTATTCATTGATGTTACTCCTCACAACAATCATTCTTCAATATGTGTTTATTGTTTGCAGGTGATCAACAGTCAATTAATGGACAACTTAATTTTTCCTATTTACCTACTGAGCTGTCTGCATGCCTCAGAATCAGCTGGATTGTTCATATCCTGGCTGCCTGTCTTCTCTTTGGTGGGACATCAGTGCTGGAACAATCTGTAAATGCAGGTTTTGACTGATCTCGTCCTAAATAATATTTTGGTTTCTGCCCTTACTCCAGAAGCCTTGATTTAAATTTTGAAGGATTAGTATAGTTCTTACATGACTCTCACTTCTTCAACACTTTGACGCTGCTATATTATTTGATTCTGGAATGGTGTGGATGTTATTTGATGTTCTCCATTCAAAAAATAATTTTGTTCACAACTCTGGATGTTTCCATATGTACATTTGTAATGTGCATTTTTCAAAAATCGCTACATACTGTAGTAATATAATGACTAATGACTGTTCTCTAGCAAATCTAATCTAATGTTATATATATTAAAAAGTGTTTGGGCTAACCAAGTCAGCATACCATTTACCTTAAGAAAACTAATGAAAGCAATGTGAAAAGACAAGATGGAGAACTAGTTATCAAGAGCAGGTTTGTGAAAAGACAGTCAACATTTATGACAAAAGAATTGAATCTTTCTTTTACACTGTTCTTTATATACTAATAATTTGGTAGAGTGCCCACAAGGGGTAGATAGTCAGTTGGCTCAGGTCATCAGAACTGTGCCTGTGACGTTATCTGTTATATTTGAACAAGAAGCCAAAGAAATGTAGTTTTCCTTTCCTTTGTTGTCAGTTGGCTATTTCTCAGGTTAGGAGCACGCACTGATACAGCACATTGCCACACCCACCACATGACAAATCAACTCAGGATCCCAGATTAGGACCGGAGTGCAGCCATGCAATGGGTGACACCTCAGCACCACAGTTATAACATTGATTTAACTGTATATAGTCATGCTACATCTTAATGTTCTTAAATGTAATTTGGGTGTTTATATATGTAAATGTTCTATGGTTTAGCAATTTGCATTTGCGTTGTGGATTTGTACAGTCACAAGTCAGAACTTATACTCAATAAAAGAAAACCGTACAAATTTAATTGCATTAAGCAGGTTCAAAACAATTCATTACACAAATAAGAAAAAAGTTCACAGTTAACACGCAATAGTGAACGAAATGTGACGTTAAGATATGTAGTACTACAGGCAGTCACTGTCAAGTAAATTGTAACTTTCTGCACCAACAGATGAAAGCAGGCAGGGAGCCACCGTGCAATGCACCACAGAGAACAGACTACTGTGCACACTCAGAATTTAATGAAGATCCCAGAGAGGCCACAGTAACACAGTTAAGCAGACATATTTTAGGTAATAATATATATTTGACATCTAAGCCAGGAAAAAAGAAACCACTCACAAGTAGAGCTCTAGATAAGCTTTTGTAAAGGAATAAAAGGTACCACTCAAGCAGAAAGACTATATGAGCTTCCCTACTTTCAGTTTTTGGTACTCTGTGTGTTGTATAGCAACAGGCACAGATAAGAGGCACCAATAGCTATAGGTACATTGGCCAAAGAAAGGACTAGAGGGAGATCCCCTATGGAGTAGTTTTCATTTTTTAATAATGGTAACTGTCCCATGGGTTTGTGCCTCAAAGTCAGATTTAAATTTAGGAACTTTTGGAGGTTAGTAACACATTTATGGTCATTGTCAAGAACAATGACAGCTCATCTAATGAGATTTTCTGTCAGCAGAGATTGGGCAAAATCTGTGCTGTCTCAATCTATTGGGAAGGAGCATACCTCAAAGACAGAATTATAATGAGAAATGAATCCCCTACCAGTTGATGGTTGCCTTTCAGACCTTTCTCTGCATTCCAACCATAACAATAGATTGATCAGAATTTGTTATAGAATGCACCTGGGAAAGATAATTTTGTAGTAGTTACTCAACGCCAATATTAAGACTGAGCTATGTCATCAGGGAGTTGAGGAAGTACTGTACATTTAGTGTGTAAGACGTTTTTATTTGGACTGTGTCATGGCTGGGAATTCCAAAGCAAGTAAGGCCCAAAAGCACTTCCAAAAATGACCACTAGATAGAAATACCAAAAAAATGAAAACCTGTCTAGACATGAAAAGGGCCTTGTAGAATCTTTACAAAATGAAATATTTCTAATTCACAAAAACTTCTCTGTAATACTGTGAAGTTCTGAAGAGCACAAAATTCATACAATGCTTGTTAAAGGTAATTACAAAAACAAAGACCCAATACAGAATTCAAGGAGAGTTCAAAAGAAAAGAGCAGAATGCCAAACAGTTTAATAATATCAAAAAACCATTAACTACAACAAAACACAAGGAAACTCACCAATTCCTGAGCACATTCCCATTGAACAGCAAGGACCTGTGGAAGACCCTCCAGATTCATAGGGCAGAGGACAGTCCCTTGAGGTGAATGGCGCCTTTAGGTGAACCACTCACAAAACTAATTGACCATAACGCAGACAGTTTACATATATAGACAAAATCAAAAATAAACAATGATGTACATAATCAACCTAAATACAAATATAATTATTAATAAAAGAGACATAAAAAATGAATTTGAACACCAGTCAGGGGTGATATAACAGGCTGCTTCTTATGATCAGAACACTAAAGGTAAAGAACACTTCAGCTAAATACAGATACATATTTTAAACCACCAATAAGTTGAGAGTTTCATGCAACTATTGTAGCACTTGTGTAAATGCTGTATGTTTAAGTTTTTATTTGTATTGTAACTGATTCTTATGTTTTCATTCTTGCTTGCACATTTGTCCGACAACTGTTCTTTTTATATACCTCTCAAAATCACATCCTCTAGAAGCTTTTGATCGTCAATGTCCAGTGGAAGCAAACAAATCCATTGATGAATCATACCTGAGACCCAGGCAACATGCCTTAAATGGCAAAATACTCGGAATGCAAGAAACATTTACGGCAGTACTATTCTTTTTGTTGAAACATAGACATGTAAATGTATTTATAGTGTTAAAGCAAGAAGGCATCACTGCGCCAAGATGGTCAAAGAACCCAAAAGAAGAGTAAAAGGATCAGGAAATGAAATATCCAAATGTGTAAGGGGCAAAGACAAAGAGAAGTAAAAAACAAATCAGGGGTCTGAAGTCAAACAGAACAATACTTTCAGTGTCCAACACCAAAAATATTAAGCAAAACACTAAAAAGCAGGTTGAAGAGGTCAAAATGGTTGCTAGAAAAAGTTTCCCAGACCAAGTGAAAAGCAACAGTAATTGCTTAAGATTCTCACTTTATTCCAAATCTAGGATAGTGGTTGCTGTGCACCCCTGTCTTAAATAGGAGAAGGTCAATAATGTCACGAACCTTTCCCACGTGACAATTATGGATGTCATATCAATAAAAAATGGTGTCACCCATGAAAACAAACTGGTGACATGATATCGCCACAAAAATATTCATTTTAACTAAAATATATTGTCAAAAGAGTGGCATGGTGGCACAGTAGGTAGCACTGCCGCCTCGCAGTTAGGAGACCTGGAGTTTGCATGTTCTCCCCGCATCTGCGTGGGTTTCCTCCCACCGTCCAAAGACATACAGGTTAGGTGCGCTAATGGATGGATGAATGGATATTTTGTCAAAAAGCATTATACACAACAGGTACAATGCACTACACAGCATGAAAGTAACTTGTACTGAAGATAACAAATTGCTCACAAAGTTTTAATTCACATTAGGGTTAGGGTTAGGGTTTACTGCATTAAGACTGGTTATGCTTCTTCTGGACACATTTTTAATACCATCCCCTGGGTTTATTATCTGGGTGTATCATCTTAATGCGCTAAAATTGCTGAAGACTATATATATATATTTTAAGTGTAAAACTCCTTTTTTTTTTCTTTTCTTTTCTTTTTTTTTTATTATTTTTAGAGATATCTCTATCTTTTAACCCTTAAGCGCCGCTGCATTGGAGCTTGTTTTGCTTTGGACGTACTCTGTCTCTGGGTATGTCAGAGGACTGGGACTGTGTGAAGTGGGTTTTAGCCTCACTTGGGGAGGCAAAAAGGGAGGGTGGAGGGTTAAGGGGGGGAGAGAAAGAGAGCAGGCCTGATCTATACCTAATCTATCCTCTCAGTCTTTATAATTATAATAAGACTATAAAATGACATCAAAAACTCAGAATCAGTGTCTCCATGATGGGAAAGTTAACTTCGTAAGCTGGAATGTTAAAGGCCTGAATCACGAATTAAAGAGAAAGAAAGTACTCTTTCACCTAACAGGTCTAAATGCTAAAATAGTATTTTTACAGGAAACTCACTTAATAAGCAAGGATCAGTTCCGGCTGCAAAAAGACTGGACTGGCCAAATGTTCCATTCTAGCTTTACGAAGAAAACTAGAGGTGTGGGAATTCTCATACATAGAACTGTTCCATTTGTAGCATCAGATGTAGTATTGGATCCTGAAGGGAGATATGTAATGGTTATGGGAGACTTCTCTAACTGTAAAATGATCTTGATAAATGTTTATGCACCTAATGTTGATGATAAGGAATTTATACAAAATTTATTTGCATCCATTCCCAATCTGAACACTCATAAAGTTATAATGGCTGGGGACTTTAATTGTGTTCTAAATCCACTTTTAGATAGGACTTCCTCCACAGGGGGAACGGCATCTAATACTGCAAAAATAATTACAAAGTTTATAACTGACCACAACTTATCAGACCCCTGGAGGTTTTTAAACCCAAATTCAAGAACATATTATTTCTACTCACCAGTACATCATTGTTACCCAAGGATCGATTACTTCTTTATAGACAATAACTTCTTGCCTAAGATTAAATCTTGCAAATACGATGCTATTGTTATTTCTGACCATGCACCTATGATCTTGGAGCTAAAATTACTAAGCCCCATGCACTCACCCCGCAGATGGCGCCTCAACCCGCTTCTATTAGCTGACGAGAATTGTACTGAATTTATATCCAAACAAATCAAATTCTTTCTAGAGACAAATACATCCCCCGAGATCTCTGCAGGAATACTCTGGGAAACTCTTAAGGCCTTCTTAAGAGGACAGATTATCTCATATCTTTCCCACAGAAATAAATCCGAGGCCAAGAAAATAGCAGAGATAAAAAGCGAAATTACTAAAATAGATGAAGAACATGGCAGACTACCAAGCGAGACTCTACATAGGAGAAGGCAGGCCCTACATTCGGAATTAAACCTCTTGACAACTAAAGAAACTGAACAACTAATTTACAAATCCAGACATCATTACTATGAACATGAGGAGAAAGCTAATAAGCTTTTAGCTCAACAAATTCACAAGCAAGAAGTGCGCAACGCAATCTCGGTAATCACTAGCACGAACGGAGATAAAATCGTCGAACACCAAAATATAATGCACACTTTCAGAGACTACTATAAATCCCTATATACTACTGAGTTTAAGGAAGACAATACACAATCTAATGCATTTCTGGATACATTACAGATACCACAAATAGATGCTTTTAGTGCGGAGGAACTTGATAAACCTCTGACGTTATCAGAATTACTAGATGCTATAAAATCACTCCAAGGCGGGAAAGCAGCAGGCCCTGATGGTTACCCTGCAGAATTTTACAAGACATTCTCCACTCAGCTAGCTCCCCTCTTATTAGCAACATTTACAGAAGCCAGAGATAACCAATCTCTTCCACAAACCTTTCGCCAAGCACTAATCACTGTCTTTCCAAAACAAAATAAGGACTTATTACAATGTGCATCATACAGACCAATTTCACTTCTGAATAATGACGTTAAAATACTCTCTAAAATCTTAGCCAGAAGGATGGAGAAAGTGCTCCCCTCGGTAATATCACAAGACCAAACTGGATTTATTAGGAGCTGGCACTTATCTTCCAATCTTCGACGCCTGTTTAATGTAATATACTCACCAACTAAATCAAACACCCCAGAAATATTATTATCATTGGATGCAGAAAAAGCATTCGACATGATTGAATGGAAACACCTTTTTAATATATTGGAGAAGTTTGGGTTTGGCCCAAACATTTGTGCATGGATTAAATTACTGTATACTAACCCAGACGCTTCAGTTTGCATCAACAACATTTGCTCAGACTACTTTAAACTAGAACGTGGCACTAGACAAGGATGCCCCTTGTCACCGCTGCTGTTTGCGATTGCCATTGAACCACTGGCAATACATTGTCGAAATACTGATAAGATAAAGGGGATTAGCAGAGAAGGACTGGAACAGAAAATCTCATTATATGCAGATGACATGGTACTGTATATATCAGACCTAGAAAATTCTGTGCCTGCAGTCTTAGCAGCACTCACAGAATTTCAAAAGATCTCTGGTCTCAGAATTAATCTGAATAAAAGTGTACTCTTTCCAGTGAACTCTCAAGCATATAATATTAGATTAGATACCCTACCTTTTATCATTGCAGAACAGTTTAAATACCTCGGGGTAAACATCACAAGTAAACATAAAGCTCTATATCAACAAAATTTCACCGTTTGCATGGAAAAAATTAAACAAGACTTGCATAGATGGTCAACCCTTCATCTCACACTAGCTGGAAGAATTAACACTGTTAAGATGAATATTCTTCCTAAACTCCTTTTTTTATTTCAAAACATCCCAATATATTTTAATAAATCATTTTTTAGGCAATTAGATTCGACAATAACCTCATTTATTTGGAATTCAAAACATCCACGCATCAAAAGAGCGACCTTACAAATACAAAAGGCAGAAGGCGGCATGGCTCTACCTAACTTCCAGTTTTATTACTGGGCAGCAGATATACAGGCGATAAGAACCTGGACACAAATAGAAGAACATACACAGGCTTGGTCCGCAATAGAAGTAAAATCCTGCAGTACTTCTTTGTATTCCTTGCTCTGTGCTCCAATAAACACACGTTATCGGCAATACACTAATAACCCGAATGTGCTCCACTTACTTAGAATCTGTAACCAATGTAGAAAGCATTTTAAGACGGAGAAGCTTCTATCTGTGGCACCCCTGCAAGAGAACCACCTCTTTCAACCTTCACAAACATATGCAGTTTTTAATATTTGGAAGAAATTTGGAATTAACTTGCTTAGAGATCTTTATATAGACAACGTCTTTGCATCCTATGAGCAATTACATTCCAAATTTAACATTCCAGCTACACATTTCTTTCACTATCTTCAAATCAGAAACTTTGTTAAACAAAACCTTCCAGATTTTCCTCATCTTGCACCCTCATCCATGCTGGAAAAAATATTGCTCAATCTCAAGGACTTAGACTCCATCTCTACAATATATAAAATCATTTTACAATCCCTCCCTTTCAAAGATCCAAGAAGACACTGGGAAAAAGATCTTTCAATTAATATATCAGAAAAGGAGTGGAAAGTAGCAATGCAGAGAATTCACTCGAGCTCCATATGCGCAAAGCATACAATCATACAACTCAAAATTATATATCGAGCACATCTGTCTCGACTAAAACTCTCCAAAATGTTTCCAGGGCATGATCCAACCTGCGAACGTTGCAACCAAGTCCCAGCCTCACTAGGTCACATGTTCTGGTCCTGCACCAAATTAACATTATTCTGGACAAACATTTTTAATTACCTTTCAGATAGCCTTGGACTCACAATCCCTCCAAACCCATTAACAGCTGTGTTTGGTGTTCTTCCAGATGGGTTTAAAGCGGAGAAAGACAAACAAATTGTGATTGCATTCACTACACTTTTGGCACGCAGACTTATTCTCATAAACTGGAAGAACCCAAACTCTCCTCTTTTAAGTCAGTGGGAAACCGATGTGTTATATTATTTGAAGTTGGAAAAAATCAAATACTCAGTTAGAGGATCTGTACAGACTTTTTTCAAAACATGGCAGGATCTAATCAGTAATATTTTAAAATAAGTTCATAAGGCACAGAGAATTTATTAATTTAGATATGTTTACAAGCCTTAAATTTAACGCCGTTTGGCTTGCTCTCTCTCTCAGGGGTGGGGATCGATCTGTTCTTAATCTTTCTCTTTGTAAAAACTTGATTGCTTTGCATGGATTGTAATAAAATTAATAAAAAAAAAATAAATTAAGAAATGTGTTGCTGGAAAGTTAAATTTGGAGTGTAATTGTTCGTAGGATGCAAACACATTGTCTATGTACAGATGTCTAATTGATTTAAAAGCTGCATACGTTTGAGAGGGTGAAAAAAGGTGGTTATCGTGCAGAGGTGACACAGATAAAAGCTTTTCTATCTTAAAGTACTTCCTGCATTGGTTCCATATTCTGAGTGAATGAAACACAATTGGGTTAATAGTATATTGGCGATAACTTGTATTTACTGGAGTACAAAGCAATGAATATAAAGAAGTGTTGCATGATTTTATTTCTATTGCGGACCAGGCCTGTGTATGTTCATCCATTTGTGTCAATGTCCAAGTCTTTATAGCTTGTATATTTGCCGCCCAGTAATAAAATTGAAAGTTAGGTAGATGCATGCCACCTTCTGCCTTAGGTCTTTGTAGCGTCGCCCTTTGGATGCCTGGATGTTTTGAATTCCAAATAAATTAGATCATGATTGAATCTAACTTCTTAAAAATGATTTGCTGGTGTGTATTGGAATGCTTTGAAATAGAAATAGAAGCTTAGGAAGGACATTCATCTTGACAATGTTAATTCTTCCAGCTAAAGTGAGGTGAAGGGTGGACCATCTATGCAAGTCTTACTTAAGGTCTTACCTTTCCAAGCAGACAGCGAAATTTTGTTGATAAAGAGCTTTATGTTTACTTGTGATGTTTACCCCTAGATATTTAAACTGATCTGTGATGATAAAAGGGAAGGTGTCCAATCTAATATTGTATGCTTGAGAATTCACTAGAAAGAGCACACTTTTATTCAATATTAATTCTGAATCCGGAAATCTTTTGAAATTCTGTTAGTGCTGTTAGGACTACAGGCAGAGTATTTTCTAGATCTGATATATATAGTAACATTTTGTCTGCATATAGTGAAATTTTCTGTTGAAGCAGTGGTGACAAGGGACATCCTTGACTGGTACCATGTTCTAGTTTGAAGTAGTGTGAAATAATATTGTTAATACAAACGGAAGCTTCTGGATTGGTGTACAGTAGTTTAATCCATGCACATATGTTCGGGCCAAACCCAAATTTTTCCAATGTGGTGAAAAGGTAGTTCCATTCAACCATATCAAATGCTTTTTCTGCATCCAACGATAATAATATCTCCAGGGTGTCAGACTTTGTGGGAGAATATATTACATTAAACAGGCAATGAAGATTGAAAGCTAAGTGTCTGCCTTTAATAAATCCAGTTTGGTCTTCTGATATTATCAAAGGAAAAACTTTCTCAATCCTACTAGCAAGGACTTTGGAGAGTATCTTAACATCATTATTCAAGGGTGAGATTGGTCTGTATGATACGCATTGTAATAAGTCCTTATATTGCTTAAATAAAATGGTAATTAATGCTTGGCGAAAAGTTTGAGGTAGGATTTTATTCTCTCTAGCTTCTGTAAATGTTACTAATAAAAGTGGAACTAGCTTAATTGAGATTTTTTTATAATATTCGGTAGGGAACCCATCAGGGACTGCTGCTTTCCCGCTCTGAAGTGAGTTCATAGCATCTATTAATTCTGATAGTGCCAGAGGTTTGTCCAATTCTTCTGCACTGAGAGTATCTAGTTGTGATATCTGTAATGCATCCAAAAATGCATTAGATTGTGTCTTGCCTTCTTTAATCTGAGTAGAATATAAGGCCTTATAGTACTCTCTAAATGTGTGCATTATGGTTTTATGGTCAATGACTTTGTCTCCATCTGCGTTGGTTATTGCTGGGATTGCATTACGAATTTCCTGCTTGTAGATTTGTTGAGCTAAGATCTTGTTAGCTTTCTCTCCATGTTCATAGTTAAGATATTTTGATTTAAAAATGAGTTGTTCTGTTTCTTTTGTTGTCAGTAGGTTGAATTCTGAATGCAAAGCCTGTCTTTTTCTATGAGGTGCCTCATTTGGACAGCTGGCATGTTCTTGATCTATTCTGGTAATTTCACTGATTAGCTCTGATACCTACATGGTTTCCGATTTATTTTTGTGGAACAGATATGAATTAATCTGTCTTCTTAAGAAAGCCTTTAGAGTTTCCTAGAGGATTCCTGTGGAGATCTCTGAGGATGTAATTGTCTCTAAAAAAATCTATTTGCTTGGATATAAACTCTGTAAAATTCTTCTCTGCTAATAACAGTGGGTTAAGGCCTTTAACAAGCAGTGTATGAATTGTGTGCTCTTCAGAGCTTCGCAATATTACAGAGAAGTTTTTGTGAAGAATAAGTATTTCATTTTGTAAAGATTCTACAATTCCCTTTTTATTTCTAGTCTGTTTTTTTTTTTTTTGGTATTTCCTCTCTAGTGGTCATTTTTGGAAATGTTTTTGGGCCTTACTTGCTTTGGAATTCCCAGCCAGGACAAAGTCCAAAGAAAAAAGTCTTACATACTAAATGTACAGTACTTCCTCAACTCCCTGATGGCATAGCTCAGTCTTACTACAGGCATTGAACAACTGCTACAAAATTATCTTTCTCAGGTGCATTCTACAACAAATTCTGATCAACCTATTGTTATGGCTGGAAGGCAGAGAAAGGTCTGAATGGCAACCATCAACTGGTAGGGGATTTATTTCTCATTTTAATTCTGTCTTTGAGGTATGGCTATGCTCCTTCCCAAAAGATTGAGACAAAACAGATTTTATCCAATTTCTGCTGACAGAAAATCTTATTAGATGAGCTGTCATTATTTTTGACAGTGACCATCAATGTGTTACTAACCTCCAACAATTCCTCAATTTAAATTTAACTTTGGGAAGCCCAAGCATAAAACCATTGCCATGGGACATTTACCATTAGTAAAAAATGAGAACTAGTCTATAGGGGATCTGCCTCTAGTCCTTCCTTTGGCCAGTGTACGTATAGCTCTTGGTTCCACTTATCTATGCCCTTTGCTTTACAACACACAGAGTGCAGAAGTCACTTGTTGGAGGAAAGAGAAATGAAATTGGGGTAGCTCATATAGTCCTTCTGCTTGAGTGGTGCCTTTTATTCCTTTGCAAAAGCTTACCCAGAGCTCTACTTGTGAGTGGTTTCTTTTGTGCTGGCTTAGGTGTCAAATATAAATTATTACCTTTAATATGTCTGCTCAACTGTTTCACTGTGGCCTCTCTGGTATCTGAATATGCATAATAATGCATTGCCCGGTGGCTCCCTGCTTGCTTTCATCTGTTGGTGCAGAAAGTCACCACGTACCTGACAGTGACATACATGCCTTACTTCACATTTTGTTCACTATTGTGTGTTAACTGTGTACTTTCTGCTTGTTCATGTACTGTATTGTTTTGAACCTGCTTAATGCAATTAAATGTGTACAGTTTTCTGCAAATTACTAAACCATTCAATTTTTACATATATGAACACCCAAATTACTTTAAAGAACATTAAGATGTAGCATGACTATATACAGTTAAATTAATGTTATAACTTAGATATATCCAACTGATGACAAAGGAAAGGAGAACTAAATTCCTTGGGCTCCTTGTTCACATACAGTATAACGTCACAGGCACAATCCTGATGACCTGAGCCAACTGGCTATCCAGCCTTTCTCGTCACTTTACAGAATAATTAGTATATAAAGGACAGTGTAAAAGAAATATTCAGTTCTTTTGTCATAAGTGTTGACTGTCCTTTCACACAACTGCACTTGAAAACTAGTTCTTTATCTTGTATTTTTACATTGCTTCAATTAGTTATCTTAAGATAAATGGTATGTGTTTTATCTTGGTAGAGTAATATATATATTGCTCTACTTTCCCCTATTGTATTATTAATATGTAGCCTTAGAATGCCTAATCTCACAGACTTACCACTTATATAACTTATCCCCACCTTCCCTTCTATATCTATAACCTCAGGCAAATAGATGTAGTAAAAAGACAAGCAGGAGTTAAGTAACACATAAAATAATGTATTACTGATAATATTCATAAATAATAACAAAATGCAAAGTACATTTGAATATTGGCCACCATACAACCTGATAAAATGGTGATATGTAACTCAGGTGGCACACAGACTTGTAGTTACTTAAAATGTCTCTAGTTAAGGCATCATTGGTGCTCAGCTTTCAGCCACATGTCTGTTCAATATGTCTGCTTAGCTGTGCTCTTCATTGTGCTGTCTTCATCAGTTCATGGTGTGATGGTCTTCATCAGTTGTTAACAAGAGAAAGATACTTCTACATCATCACAGGTTAGCAAGAGAAATGCTTCTTCATCATATGTTGGTTAGAGAGAGAGAGAATGTGGTTGAGCAAGCAAATTTATAGGTTTTCTGTCCAATCCCTACAGCCAATCCAGACAGCCATATCTCAGACCAATGAGGGGAAATAGTACATCTTAACACCTGCCACCCCCCCCCCCCCCCCCCCCCAAACCATATGTTAAACATCCTGGCTTCCTTGCAGGGGGGTTGAAAGACTTTAGCAGAGAAATACTCATCAAACTGGTTTAAGACACATCCCCCCAAACCCTGTCGTAAAATTAGTTGTAAATGGGGGGGGGTCAAACATGACTACCTCTCACCAAAGTAACACTAAATTACATTGCTTTGCCTAGATTACAAATAAAGACATAAAAAACATTTATCAAGTTATATGTAAAATCTCACATCACAACAGTATGCTAACTTGGTTAACCAAAACACTTTTTCATATATATATAACATTAGATAAGATTTGCTAGAGAACCAACATTAGTCATTATCTTACTACAGTATGTAGTGATTTTTGAAAAATGCACATTGAAAATCTACATATGGAAACATACAGGGTGGTGAACAGAAACTAGAACAATAATTTCCTGTCTTATGCTTGTTTAGTATGTTATATTTTTGAGTGGAAAATGTTAAATAGCATCCTCTCCATTCCAAAATCAAATGTTATTGAAATAGCAGAGTTAAAGTGATGAGGAAGAGTTGAGAGTCACGTAAGTACTACACTAATGCATCAAAATATAAATCAAGGCATCTGGAGTAAGGACAGAAACCAAATATTATTTAGGACAATAGCAGTCAAAACCTACATTTACAGATTGTTCCAGCACTGATGTCCCACCAAAAAGAAGACAGGCAGCCAGGATATGAACAATCCAGCTGATTCTGAAGTGTACAGTCAGCTCAGTAGGTAAACAGGAACAAGGAAATTGTCCATTAATTGACTTGATCACCTGCAAACAATAAACAGATACTGAAGAATGATTGTTGTGAGTTGTAACATCAACAAATAGAAGTGAAGTCATCTTTGGGCTTAGCATAGGCACAAGATCATTGCCATCTGGATCATTGCCAGTTTAGCAATTGCTGGTTTCAAAAAACCCAGAGAAAAGAATGAAAGAACTGATTTGAGATGGTCAAAATGGTAGTTGTAAAGGCAAGCAGAGAAAGTGACGTCATCAATGGGGCCAGAACCGGAAGTGGTGCTGTCAGGGCCAGGACTGGAAGTGACTTGATGAATGGGCCCAGAACCGGAAGTGATGTCATCTGGGGCAGGTGGAATTTCCTGTAACTGGTCTGCAGAGAAGTGAGATAAAGAGTCAGTGCACTCTGCCACCCCCTAGTCTGGCGTGGAATTACTCTCATTCAGGCCAATTTCCCCTCGGGGAGTAATACAATGTACCAAAATAAGCTAATATTAAGGCTAGGAAGTTGTGCTAAGCAGAAATGCATGAACTCAACCACTCTTCAATATTTGCTTTAGGAGTAAAGCCTACACAGGAGAGAAAATTCAGTTCTTATTGGTTAAACAGTCAAACACCCCAAGGGGCCCCTGAGTTTTGAAGCTCAAAAGGACGCTTTGACCTCACCTCATCACCCCACTTGGTATATGTATGTACTCACATATTATGAACAACATATCTCTTATATATATTTCTCTTCTGGTTCGTCCTGCTTCCACTTCAAAACCAGTCCCGCCCACATGCAGCCGACACGGCATTTCTCGATTCCTATTCGTCCTCTTCCAAACCCTTCCCCACGCTGCCTGTAGCTCCTCTTCAAAACTGGTCCTGCCTACACACACGGCATTTCTTGATTGAAGTAGCTTTACCACCTTTACGGAAGCCACCTGTGTCTTTACAACAGCTTCTTACACAGCAAACATCAGAAGGTAAAAATTATCGTGAACACATTTGAGAATACAGCTTCTCTAGCGTTTGCTTCCATGGGTGCACAGATAACTCAACCTGCTGGCCACGGACCATACTATTTTAAAATACACAGGCAAATTTATCACCAAATCTCTCCACTATATGCTAACACTTCTACCTCTCCAGGATATGGACAGTTGTATGTTTTTGACACAGCGCAAGCTACTGAAATACACTTACAAAATAAAGCAAACTCTGCATGCAGCGAAAATTTACTTCTCCAGCTAGATTCCATGCTCAGAACCATCAAATCCCTCAGTCCAATCCAACAGCATCTGTATGAATGGTTTTCAAGGAAAACCCTGGGCAGGATTTATGACGATACAATGCCCCAACATGTCACACCGATGTTGCAGCGATTTTCTTCGGAGAAGACGGCGAACCCCCTGCTGAAAGGGATATTTGCATCTATCCCAGAGGCAACTCCTGTAAACAGATTTCCACGCTCAATATGAATTGCAATCCTATGGTTTACCCACTTTTATTCCCTTATGGAGACATTGGCTAGCACAAAGATTTACAACATGTTCCCGATAAAAGAACCGCCAACCGAATCAGGCTTACTCAATGCCAGTGTTACACATACAGATTATCAATGAGGAATACATATAGTATTTTGCACTCCAGCGGAAAACTATTCCAACAGTACGTCATAGATGCGTATGTTAAAACAGAAGGTGTGCGTCTCAACTATCTCAGATTACATCAACAAGATCTGCACGTGGAACAATACAAAGGACTATTAGACGCACTGCAAGAAAGGCTGAAAATAACAACGTACGTGTAGGCAAAATGATTATATTACCATCCACATTTCCAAGAAGTCCAAGATACATGCGACAAAACTATTGTTGTACGTGGATTTTTCTAGGGTTAGATCTTTCCACTCATTATTTGTCGTCTCCAGCAAAACACCTATTCACAACTGCGTCTTTCAAGAAGTATTTCTTTCTTCTTGATTTCTGAATTCCTTTCTCACCATTTTCCGTTCCTATTCTTACACCGCCGTATGTTATGGCGGGTGTCATCTAGTCTGTTAATAATAAATTAGATACAGGATTTGAAGTAGAAAAAGACTCCCCAATTTTCTACCTGGTCAACTTGCAGTACAAAGATGACTGATGAATGAGTGATGGTTTGTAAAAAAAAGTTTATAAAAATTTGACAAATAAAGGAGGGTAAATGTTCTGATTTTTCAAAATTTAGAGAGTGTGCCAGGCTGATAAGAGGGAGACACACTGGCACAAAGAGAAGCCCTGCTGTGAAGGAGCCAGAGTATCAACGAGCCCCAGACCCTGAACATGAATATCAAAGAGTCCCGTGTTCAAATAAAGAATGGGTTTATTTACCGCAATACCTTGGTTGTCGCACAAGCACAAATACAGGTTTTTCTCTCCACAATACTTTCTTCTTACCACTGTACTACCCTCCTCCAGTCAAGTTTTGCTCTACTTCCTCCCAGCTCCAAGGATGTGTGGTCTCTTTTATTAATGACCCGGGAGTACTTCCGGTGCCAGGTTTCCTGCCCGATGGAGTACTTCCAGGTCATACAAAAGTCCCATATTTTGGGATGTGGATCTCCCTGCAGTGCCCTCTCCCAGCATTCCCTGTTGGTTCCTGAATGGGCACCGACAGGGATGGTTGCTGCCATCTAGCACCTGGGGGGAATGAACGTTCTCCACGGACAGTCAACAACAACAACAACATTTATTTATATAGCACATTTTCATACAAAAAATGTAGCTCAAAGTGCTTTACAAAATGAAGAATAGAAAAATAAAAGACACAGTAAGAAAATAAAATAAGTCAACATTAATTAACATAGAATAAGAGTAAGGTCCGATGGCCAGAGCGGACAGAAAAAACAAAAAAAAAAAAACTCCAGATAGCTGGAGAAAAAAAAAATAAAATCTGCAGGGATTCCAGACCATGAGACCGCCCAGTCCCCTCTGGGCAATCTACCTAACATAAATGAAACAGTCCTCTTTGTATTTAGGGTTCTCACGGAAGGACTTGATGATGATGGTCACGTAGACTTCTGGCTTTTAGTCCATCAATGCTGGGACATCATGGTGCTTTGAGTAAGTTGGTGGTGGCGCAGGCCGCCACCACAGAAAAACCGGAAAAAGAAACAGAAGAGAGAGTAGGGGTCAGTACGGATTTTAGAGCCAGCATGAATAGTTATTATGATGAATTGAACATACAGAGTATCAGGATTAAGATAAAGTGAAGTTATGAAAAGGCCATGTTAAAGTAATGTGTTTTTAGCAGTGTTTTAAAGTGTTCTACTGTTTTAGCCTGGCGAATTCCTATTGGCAGGCTATTCCAGATTTTAGGTGCATAGCAGCAGAAGGCCGCCTCACCACTTCTTTTAAGTTTAGCTTTTGGAATTGTAAGGAGACACTCATTTGTTGATCTAAGATTACGATTTGGAATATAGGGTGTCAGACATTCCGATATATAAGATGGAGCGAGATTATTTAAGGCTTTGTAAACTATAAGCAGAATTTTAAAGTCAATTCTGAAAGACACAGGTAACCAGTGTAGTGACATTAAGACTGGAGAAATGTGTTCGGATTTTCTTTTCCTAGTTAGGATTCTAGCAGCTGCATTCTGCACTCGTTGCAAATGATTTATGTCTTTTTTGGGTAGTCCTGAGAGGAGTGCGTTACAGTAATCTAATCGACTAAAAACAAAAGCGTGAATTAATTTCTCAGCATCTTTCAATGATATAAGAGGTCTAACTTTTGCTATATTTCTTAAGTGAAAAAATGCTGTCCTAGTGGTCTGAAGAATATGTGATTTAAAATTCAGGTTACAGTCAACGGTTACCCCTAAGTTTTTTACTTCGGTCTTAACTTCTAATCCTAATGCGTCAAGATTATTTTTGATAACCTCACTTAATCCGTTTTTGCCAATCAATACAATTTCAGTTTTCTCTTTATTTAACTTGAGAAAATTACTATTCATCCATTCAGAAATACCAGTAAGACATTGTGTTATTGATTCGAGAGAGCCGGTGTCATCAGGTGCTACTGATAAGTACAGCTGTGTGTCATCAGCATAGCTGTGGTAGCTCACGTTGTAACTTGAGATAATCTGACCTAACGGAAGCATATAGATTGAGAAAAGAAGCGGACCCAGGATAGAGCCTTGTGGAACCCCATATAGAATATCATGCGTCTTTGAGTTGTGATTACCACAATTAACAAAGAATTTTCTCCCTGCCAGGTAGGATTCAAACCAATTTAAGACATTACCAGAGAGGCCCACCCATTGACTAAGGCGATTTCTAAGAATATTGTGATCAATGGTATCAAACGCGGCACTCAGATCGAGGAGGATGAGAACAGATAAATGGCCTCTGTCTGCATTTAATCGCAAGTCATTTACTACTTTAACGAGTGCAGTTTCTGTACTGTGATTAGTTCTAAAACCTGACTGAAATTTATCTAGAATAGCATGTTTACTTAAGTGGTCGTTTAACTGCATAATGACTGCCTTCTCTAGAATTTTACTTAAAAAGGGCAGGTTAGAGATGGGTCTAAAATTTTCAAAAGCAGAGGGGTCAAGATTATTTTTCTTGAGTAGGGGTTTAACTACAGCAGTCTTAAGACAGTCTGGGAAAACCCCCGAATCTAATGACGAGTTTACTATGTCAAGGATATTATCAATAAGCGCGTCTGATACTTCCTTGAAAAACCTTGTTGGTATTGGGTCAAGGACGCAGGTGGAGGGTTTCATTTGAGAGATTATTCTATGTAAATCAGGTAAATCTATCCTGGTGAAAGAATTGAATTTGTTTATAACGGAGTACTGGGGCTTAGGAGGTTCCACAGTGTTGGGGAGATATACTATATTATTTCTAATATCATTAATTTTTTGATTGAAAAATATAGCAATGTTCTCACAGGTTTCGCTGGAAGTATTATGGGGGCATTCCTTTGTGTTACCTGGGTTTAGCAGACGATCAATTGTAGAAAATAGGACTCTGGGATTACTAGCATTTTTATTTATAATATTAGAGAAATAGCAGCGCCTCTCAAGACGGACTGTGTTATTGTATTCTGTTATTTTAACCTTCAATATCTCATAATGGATAGTAAGTTTAGTTTTCCTCCATTTACGCTCAGCTCTACGACATATTCTTTTTAAGTCAGACACTCTTTGGGTCTTCCAAGGTATAATAATGCTAGAAGATTTTTTAATTGTCTTTTCAGGTGCAACTATGTCAACAGCAGCTCTCACTTTAGAATTAAAGTTTTCCACCTTACTATTAACATCATCCTTGCTATTGTAGCTGGCACTATAACCGGACTGATTGCTTAGAATGTTTGTAAGTTTTACAGCTGCTGAGGAGTCAAAGAAGCGTTTTTTAAGAATATGCTTCTCATGTTTGTTTTCTATCATAATTTCTATACTGAATAGTAGAAGAAAGTGGTCTGAAAGACCAATATCAACGATCTGCTTCACATCAACTGTTAGTCCTTTGGTGATAATTAAGTCTAACGTATGACCTGCTTTATGTGTAGGCTGATTAACGAGCTGTCTCAAATCAAAAGAGTCTAGGAGGTTCATAAATTCCTTTACTTTTAGGTCACACTGATTATCGATATGAAAGTTAAAGTCGCCTACAATTAAGAGTGTGTCATAATTCGTAATTAAAATTGACATTAGGTCTGAGAATTCCTCAATGAAAGACGCGTTAAATTTAGGAGGTCTATACACGGATAAAACTAGAACGTGAGAAACTCCATGAATAACAACGGCGAGATACTCAAAGGATTTAAATTTACCAAAACTAACATCTTTACATTTTAACCGGCTCGAGTAAATGTTTGCCAATCCGCCCCCCTTTTTTTC
>JANRMT010062792.1:39747726-39764531 GCA_026402145.1 Polypterus bichir lapradei
CATATACACAAAACCCACTGTACTTGTCTGAACTGGTCATTTTTTATTTCTTACACCACTTGTAAATACTCTATTATATTTTTTATACTGTAATTATTTTTTACTTTAACTTCAAATTTCATATAGTTGCATATAAAAAATAGTATATGTACTGTATATATATTTAATATAATATATTCATTTCATATATATGTATATAATTGTTATATTTTCAGTACGTTTTGTCCTTAAATATTTTCACTGTATATGTTTTCTCTGTTGCAAATATCTATCAGTTTTTGTTGTGATATAACTGTGTACTTTTTCATTATTTTAAAAATATTTTGTCATTGCTTATGTTGTTTCCTCTCTTCTTGGCATATTATTCCTTTACATTTACTGTATATGTGTTGTTTGTATTAATTAATATCTTTTTTATTGTTTTTTGTTTCACCACTTTTATTTTAATTAATTGTTACACTTTACAGTTTTGTTATGATGCAACTAGCCAAGAATGATTTATTATTATGATTTATTATTGCTAATAATTGTAATTTCCTTTGTGTTACTTACAATCATTACCTCTATCCTTGACCAGCACAGTTGGTACAGTGGTGGTGCTGCTGCTTTCAGCATTGAGACGAGGGCTCAAATCACAAATCACAGGTGCTCCTTGTATTGAGCTTGCATGTTCTACCTGAGTCAAAAAGACATGCAGATTATGTGATTTGGTATTGTTGAATTTGGCTTTTGTGTGTGTTCACCTTGCGATGGACTGGCACCCTACCCAGGTGTTGTTCCCCCTTTGTGCAAAATATTAGTGTGATAAACTCTAGGTACCTTGCAGCCTTGCCCTGGATAAACGAGTTAAGGAAATGGATGAATGGATTGCTCTTTTGTCTCATCACACGTGTAATTTGAGTTATTTATGACATACATATAGAAATATATTTACAGTATGTTAACACAGCTATAGTTTTCTTTTTTTAATCTCTTTAGCAAAATAAAACAGTCTTTGTTTCTTGGGGGGAGTCATGTTACACTCATATTTTTTGAAAATAAATATTTTTAATTTCATGGGAAATTGATAGGCCTACTAATTTGTTTGCAGTACTTGTATTGTTACATTCTGTGGCATTTTGAGAATTGTTTCTCATTGTATATATTTTTGGAACTAATATTACCTTCTTTGTTCATTCATGTATTAACATGGAGTTAATAGTTTGCAAATGTAATAGTAAATGTTTAAAAACCATTTATGATTCCTTTAGTTTCCGTGTTCTCCCCGTGTCTGCGTGGGTTTCCTCTGGGCGCTCCAGTTTCCTCCCACAGTCCAAAGACATGCAGGTTAGGTGGATTGGTGATTCTAAATTGGCCCTAGTGTGTGCTTGGTGTGTGGGTGTGTTTGTGTGTGTCCTGCGGTGGGTTGGCACCCTGCATGGGATTAGTTCCTGCCTTGTGCCCTGTGTTGGCTGGGATTGGCTCCAGCAGACCCCCGTGACCCTGTGTTCGGATTCAGCGGGTTGGATAATGGATGGATGGATGGATTCCTTTAAATTTAAGAAATAGCATTCAATATGGTGGAAATGTATTATGACTTATTTGGGACTTGAAGTTTAAGACTTGAGACTTGCTCATCTTGACTTGGGAATTGAATTGGACTTAGGTGTAAATATTTGACACTTACTTGTTTCTTGAAAAACAGCCTTTGACTACATTTTTAATAAAAGAATGATAGTTAATCTTAGGGCACACTTATGAACACACCAACACACAATTTAACAGAGTAATTTGGAAATAAATAAAATAGAATTCCTGAAGAAAAGTCAGAGACACCTCAGCATTATGCAAACCACAAAGGCAGTGACTGAGGTGGGCAATGAATCCATGGGTCTAGTGCTGGGATGACTGAAATTTAACACTAAAGAATATTAATCTTCCTAAGCAGGGACCATGATGATGTTTACAGGGATCTAAACTTAAGCTATACCTCTGCATTCATTTCAGGTTCTTTAATTTAGAAATGTAATGGTTGATAACCAAAAGTACTCAAATCCTTTTCAGAAAAATTTCAAATCTGTTCCTTAAGTTGGATTTCCAACTTGGAAACTTGGGGCTGGTCTGTCAAGTCTATGTTTGTCCGACTTCAGATCATGACGTCATTCCAAAATAGTGATGTACATAGCAACCTTTACTGAAAGTTGTAGTAATTACTGCATATCAGCATTTCTGTTTACTTGTGTTTATTTAAGTCACTCGTACACATAGTACTGCCCAAGTTCAATCTGTGGGCATGTTGCTAAGGGGTTTGGATGTGCAAAATACTACATAATGCGTTATCAACTGGTATTTATTCTGATGGAGCAAGCACAACAAAGATTTTCCTGCACGCCTCAATGTAGTTTTCCAAAATGTCTTACTGGAACACGGTCAACTTGGGTGTGATGTCATTCCCAGCTCTGCCATCCAACTTCCGAGGTAAACAGAACACAGCAAAAGTAACATACATTTACCAACATTAGCAAATGTTGAACAAATGATTCCTCTCTATTCAGCACACAAATAACAGCATGAGCATTTCTTCTCTGAGGCATAGGTTAGTAAAATTCTCTCTAACTGGCCCTTGCTAATTCTAATTTTGTATATCAATTTTAAGATGAAAGAACACAAAATGTCAAAAAAGTACACTTCTGTAAATTTCAAATACAGTATACAGCAAATCCATCCAGCCATTATTAAATCTGCTTAATCTAGTTCAGCATTGCTGGGGGCCAAATATCATGGCAGCGATATGAAAAGCTAAGCACATCATTTCTTTTTTCATTTATAATCCAAAAAGTATCTACTGTAATAGCCATGTCTGTGTGTCTGCATGAAATAATGTGACCCCTGTTGAACAGATTTTGTTGAAATTTGGTATGCTTATTCTTCAAAAAAATTTGCTAGAACAGTTCCATTTTTGTTGAGATATATCTAATACAGCATACATTTTTGAAATTTCTAAAGCATTTGAATCTGCAAACTCGTCTATTCTGAGTGACTTCTATGAGTGAAATTCAAAAAGTTTACGCTTTTTTTTAACTCTATTTATTAAGAATTTTAAAAACAAATGACATGACATTTGCGATGCTATTTTCCCAGCATCGTACCAACTTTTTAATGCCCAGTTACTACTTTTCCCATCTTTACCATTTCCAACGAAAATATAAAAGTGCCTCGTACTAAAAATTAGTTTACTGTTTCAATTTTTCAATTTTACCTTGACAGCAGTTATTTCAATTTTTTTATATTTATTGGTTTTTTTTTGCTTGTTTGGCAGCCTTTCCTGATGAGAAACAGTGACACACCTGCAGTCGTGTGTACTGAATCAAGTTCAACTTGAAGCAGGACGCAAGATGGGGCAGATGCAGGAGGGTACGGATGACCGGGATTACCATAAAATGAAGGTACGACGTCACACAACTATTTCTTCAGTTTGTAATGATGATTTTTTTAATTCAATATGTTAGTAATGATAATGCAAGTACCATCATTTACTGTACTAGAATGCTGGACTAGGTCTTGTCATATGCTAATAGTCTGGCTTTGCACTTGTATGTGAGGCTGTACGGTGTCTTCTGCAAACCTCAGTCACAGCAGCTCACTTCTCCTTGAAACTGAAGCAGGTAAGTGATACAATGTCCATGTCGGTAAAAGTAAAAAATGCTAGCAAGTTATGTGGAAATGCATGAAAGATGCTTCTGTGACACCTTATTCTACAAGTCTCTAAACATGTACCCAATGTTTTCATTACACTAAAATCAACCTCATGACAGCACCACCTAAAGATTATAATGAGAAAATATTTCTCTGACTTTGTAATTTATCAGTAATGCCCCACAATGATCTGCAATATCTCCATCAGGTACTTCTTTGAACAAATTTATGTTTAAGAAATTTGAACTACCCTGTGATGACACCCTGTTCATGATTGTTCCTGCCTAGTGCCTTATGATTGCTATGATTGATTCTTGCTTCCTTGCAATCCTAGCCTGGATTGGCGAGGTAGGAAAATGGATGGATGGATGGCTGGAGATTTGAACTATAATTAGCTAGACACTCTCCAAATCCAACAACTAACAACAGCACATTAACCTTATC
This sequence comes from Polypterus bichir lapradei, assembly GCA_026402145.1. Lineage (NCBI taxonomy): Eukaryota > Metazoa > Chordata > Cladistia > Polypteriformes > Polypteridae > Polypterus > Polypterus bichir. The sequence continues at coordinate 39,751,846 of JANRMT010062792.1, forward strand.
ACTGCTCAAGATGAAATCTGTGTGTCAATGAAAGCAATTCCAGACACTTGATATTGTAAAATAGCATTGAAAAACATATTTTATGTACATTTCAAATACAAGTAATTACATTATTTTATCAATGCTACTTTTAACATGCTTCACTGTTGCAAAGCAAGTAGAAAATGTAAAAATAATTCCAAACCAGCCAACCAAGACTAGGAACACAGGTGAATATTATGCCATGCATACATTTTCTTATGTATTATTAATACAATGGTTTTACATATAAGAGCATGAATAACAATGTTGTAGTCCTTATGTAGTCCAAAAATTAGATAATTCTAAACTCCAGAGGGAAACAACAAAGAACAGATTTTTCTTTGTCATTTTTTATTCAGTCAAAATTAAACTTAATTGCAGAGGCCATGTGTGAAAAAATAAGTGCATCTTTACAACTTCCATATTAGTTAAAAGGATAATTACAGCCTGGTGCTGCTAACAAACTGTTCTTGATAAGCTGATGATTAGGAAGTGCTAATACCTTTAAATAAAATTAAAAAAAGAAAACCTTTTGGCTGAAATATATTTTAAATACTTATATTAATTGCCAGTTATTAAATAAAACCCAGAAAAAGGATATCAGCACAAACATCCAGTTGAAATCTGCCTGCAATCATTTGGATTTAAAAAAAAAAGAAATATGAAATCTACATACTTCCCATCATGAAAAATACCTGAGGGCATAATGTCTTCAGAAAGGCTTGTAATACTGTATGTGTCACTCCTTTGGTCAGCATGGTTTTCTCTGTGAAATCCACATTTCTCTCACTATATAAATGCAGGCAGTCATGCTGAATGACAAATTTGTGTACCTTGCGACTGAGTAACATTTGGTTCAGTTATTTCCTGCCTTGAGTCTAATAGTTCCACAGACCTTGTGGTAAATAATGTGGTTCAGAAACCAATATCAATATGATAAAACATATCCCCAAAGGAAGAATTTGATAGTTTGCAGTGTTTAATTAATTTTATTGCATACCAAAAACTTTGGCAGATGCAATATGATGTTTCAAAATGTTTTAAAAACGTCTGTAAACCACATGGAAAATCATCATTTTTAACCTCATTGTCTTATCTTCTGTCTTTTTCAAGTTTTCATTACTGTGGTCTTGTCTCTTACCATTTGCAAAGTGTTAGGAATCCTGTTATTTAAAGTAATTTATGTTGTGATGCTTTATGTATACCCCTTTCTGAGCTCAAGTCTTGTACTCACCCACTGTATGGGTGGATTTAAAGTTAACTGCTGATGCTACATTGTCCTCTTGCCATCTTCTGGTCTGACTTCTGCCTTGCATCTGATGCTGCCAGGATAGACATGAACCCCCTGCAACCCTGGTTTGGGATAAGAGAGTACGAGAATGTCATGTAAAGATTTAAACAAATTACATGGCATATGCCAGTATGTAACTTAAGGTACCATCTCAGATTCATCGAAATATACAAATGAGAACATTTAAATTCTATTTGTATTTGGGAGATTCATTAATTTTTTTGTGAGTTATACATAGGTAAATGATTTAGATATAAAAATTGTACATTTCTATGAATGTACAATAAATGAAACACATTGTGCTCAAAATGTTAACTCAAAGTAAAGCTGTTACATTAATATTTACATTTACATTTCTTTGCTTGGCAGATGTTTTTATCCAAAGCAACTTACAAAAGAGGTAAACACGATCGAGTAACATTAGGCTATGGCCTGTTTGTTCAGCAAGTGCAGTATGCTAGGTAACAAAAGTTGATTGCCGCAAGTGAAAAGATACAACAACAAATAAATTTACTATCAAAGATTAAACAGCAAATTAACCAACAATATAAAAGATCACAGAGCAATGTTTTTTTCCAGACAGATATTCACAGAAGAGATGGGTTTTCAATCACTTCTTAAATGCATTGAGGGAGTCAGCAGTTTAAATGGAGGTGAGCAGCTCATTCCACCAACTAGGAACTACACAGGAAAAGAACCTGGGACTTGATTCCACAGAGAGGCAGAATCACCAGACACTGTTCACTGGCAAACCTGAGTGGGTGAGAAGAATCATTATACCTCACCAGTGTCTCCATATACTCAGGTGCTTACCAACTGACTACTCTATAGGCAAGCATCAGGGATCTGAACTTAATGTGTGCTGCTTCAGGAAGTGACCTAAAAAGAGAATTAACATGAGTCCATCTTTGCTGGTTAAATACAAGATGGGTCCCTGCATTCTGGACCATCTGCAGTGGCTTAATAGCACATGCAGGTATTTCTGCAAGAAGTGAGTTGCAGTAGTCCAGATGTGACAAGACCAAAGCCTGGACTAGAAGTTATGCTACATATTCCATTATATAAGGCCTAATCTTACAGATGTTGTACAACATAAATATTCATGAATGAGAAAAAGTAGAAATGTGGTCAGAAAAAGATAGCTGCTCATCAATCACCACTCCAAGGTTGCATACCGACTTGGCAGGTGTTAGTGACAGTGAGCCAAGCTGTACATAGATGGGGAGTTGAACAGACTGGCTGGCCTGGATCACAAGAAGCTTGGTTTTTGCTGGGTTGAGTTGTAGTTGGGAGTCCTTAATCCAGGTTGAGATATCAGTAAGACAAGTAGAGACTCTAGCTGATACTGTGTTTTCCTCAGGAGGGAACAACAGGTATATGACAGGTGTGTATCATCAGCATAGCACTGATAAAACAGCCCATGGGATTGGATGATGGAGCCCAGTGAGGTGCTTTATGGAGAGAAAAGTAGAGGACCCAGCACTGATCCTTGGGGTACCTCTGTGCAAGTCTGATGCACCATTGACAACTGTCCTCGCCAGGACATACTCTAGAATCTTCCCAAGATGCAGGACTCAAACCATCTGAGAGCAGTGCCAGTGATTCCAAGGTTAGAGAAGGTGGTAAGAAAGATGTTGTGGTTGACTGTGTCAAAGACAGAGAAGAGATCTAGAAAGGTCAGGACTGATGATATATTGGTAGCTCTAGCCAATTGTAGCTGGTCGACCACAGTCAGTAGAGCCATCTCAGTTGAGTGGTTCCTCTTGAAGCTGAACTGGTTGGTATTGAGCAATTCAAATCTATACAAGGAAGGAACAGACTTGGTTAGAAAGAGCACATTCAAGTGTTTTGGAAAAAAGGAAAGGAGAGAGACAGACATGTAATTGTTTGTTTGAGATAAATCAAGTATAGGTTTTTTGAGAAGAGGGATTATCAGAGCGTGTTTGAAGATGGTGAAAAAATGTGCCTGAGCTGAGTGAGATGTTAATGATTTGTATAACTGCAGAGGTGAGTGAAGGAGAGATGGACTGAAGGAGATGTGAGGAGATAGAGTCAAGTGGACAGGTATTGGGAGTGAGTGGAGATAAGGTCAGAAATATCAGTGACAGTAAATGGTGAGAATGTGGAGAATGTTGGGTGATGTTTGGGAGGAGGCATAATGGGTGGCAGTAAGTGTTAGACCTTATCCTGAAAAAAGGTGGCAAAGTCATCAGGAGACAAGGAGGATGGGGGAGAAGGTGGAGGAGAGTTTAAAAGGGTGGCAAACATAGAGTACAGTGAGTGTGTGTCAGTGGTGCTGTTAATTCTGGTCTGATAGTATCTTACCTTAGCGTTGATGGTGGCAGAAGAAAAGGATGCTAGAAGGGACTGATACTTAGCCAGGTCTGCCTGAGCCTTTAACTTCCTAGATTCTTTACATTTTTGTCAATTCATTTAACTTTGTGTGTGCAGTCACAAATATCTTAAATGAACAGGCTTCTTTGCTTTGTCTACCAGGGGTGGTTGTTCTCCCTTTAACTACTTTTTCTATACCAGAAAAAAAAAAAATCATCTCTCGTCCAGGCTTTGTTTTTATGTTTTTCTCAGATTAATATTCCAGTTTACTGTAAAAATGTCTTTTTAGCATTGGTAATTGAATTCCTGACCTGATGCTTGTTGCCCCAGTTTATGTTGGCTAGTACAGCTGTTTGGTAGGGTGTGATGGTGGACAGCCACATGCTCACTTAGTATGCTGCTCAAAAAATTAAGTGAACATTTAATCATCACAGTCTACACCAAGTCAATTAAGCTTCAGGAATACCAATCTGTTCAGTTAGTAAGCATAACCAATAGTGAATAAGCTTCATCTGATTTGGTGCAGATGAAAGTGACAATAGGTGCACTGTAGAGGCCACAGCAAGACACCCCCAAAAAAGGGAATGGTTTTGAAGGTGGTAGCTGCAGTCAATTGCTCTGTCCTTATATTTCCTAAGTGTTTCTTCCCTTCTTCCCTCAGTTTTGCATTTTGATAGTGTTTTTGTCACTACTGGTTGCATGAGGCTGTACCTGCAGCCGATTCAAATTGCACAGGAAGTCCATGATTACACAGGTAGTTCAGTCCTCCAGGACTGAGCATCCATATGTCACGTTGCAATTAGGTTTGATGTGCCTCCCAGCACAGTCTCAAGAGCATGGAGGAGATACCAGGAGATGGGCTGCTACACAAGGAGAGCTGGACTTGGCCATAGAAGGGCATCAACCCAGAAGCAGGACCAATATCTGCTCCTTGTTGCGAGGAGGAACAGGAGGAGCACTGCCAGAGCCCTACAAAATGATCTGCAGCTGGCTACTGGTGTGGATGTTTCTGACCAAACTGTCAGAAACAAACTCCATGAGGGTGGTATGAGCACCCAACGTCCTCTAGTCGGACCTGTGGTCACAGCCCTTCACCCTGCAGCTCGATTGGCATTCACTAGAGAATACCACAATTGGCAGCTGAGCCATTTGCACCCCGTTCTCTTCACAGATGAGAGCAGGTTCACACTGAGCACATGTGGCAGATATGAAAGAGTTTGGAAACGCTGTGGTAAACATTATGAAGCCTGCAACATCATCCACCATATCCGGTTTGGTGATGAGTCAGTGATGGTCTAGGGAGGCATATCCCTAGAGGGTCACACAGACCTCAACATGCTTGGCAATGGTACCTTGACTACTGTTGGGTACCAGGATGAAATCCTCAGAGCCATTGTCAGATCTTATGCTGGTGCAGTGGGTCCTGTATTCTCTCTGGTGCAGGACAATGCCCGGCCTCATGAGGCCAGAATGTGTACATAGTTCCTGGATGACAAAGGCATTGATGCCATTGACTGGCCTGCATGTTCTCCAGACCTGAATCCAATTGAGAACCTCTGGGACATTATGTATTGGTGAATCTGACACTACCAAATAGCGCCACGGACCGTCCAGGAGCTCTCTGATGCCTTGATCCAGGTCTGGGAGGAGATCCCCCAGGACACCATCCACCATCTCATCAGGAGCATGCTGAGCATTGTTGGCAGTGCATACAGGCATGTGGGGGCCATACACATTAGAGTCACATTATGAGTTGCCGTAATGAAATTCATGCAAGTTAGATCAGCCTGTGTTTTCAATTTTTGACTTTGATTTTCGTTGTGATGTTGAATCCAGACCTTAATGGGTTGGTGATTTAGATTCCATTGACAATTGTTACATCATTTTGTTCTCAACAAATTACACAGTATTACTCAGTAAAGACTTTCCACTTGAATATTTTGTTCATTGAGATCCAATTTGTTATTTAAGCGTTCCTTTAATTTTTTTTAGCTGTGTATATTTATGTGTCAGCAAAAGAATTTGATATAACTCTTTAATATAAACATACGTATGTACAAGAATATGATGAAATAATTCTGTGTAAAACTGGCCACATAATTTGCCGTTATGATAAAACTATAATTAGGGAGACACATTCACATTCTTTTGTAAACTCTATACTTGCAATTGCTGTTTTAATCAACTATGCATTGCAAATTCTATGCTTGCTTCAACATGTAAAACAGCAATGATGATGAGCCGTTTTTGAACACACAAAACTAAAGACAATTAAATTTGGTAAAAAAAAAGTATGCAATGTTTGGCAAGTATCATTTGTGGGTTGTCATGCATACTTTCAGCACAGAAAATCTACTTTTCACTAGATGGCAATATTTTTATTGCAATGATTCTTTTTTCCTCCTACATTTAATAAGGTGGGATTTTCTGCATGATGAACTCCGGAGTGTGTCTATAGAGTCATAGTTGTCTAATGCTGACCTACTTATGAAACCATTCATGGTTTGTGTCAGTATCTGCTGCCTGACTTTTAGTTGAAGATGGCTTTTGCATCTATGCTGTGATTTGCGTTTTGGTTCTTATTTATATATTCATTTGTTTGTTTGCTATTTTGCAATGCCAAATTCCAAAGCAACCTTCTTAATGGAGCCAAACTCACATGTTCATTGTCACATTTCTGTAATTTCATAGATAAAATCCAGTTCAATACATTCCTCTCCCATGAATACCATTATAATTATTTTTTAATTTTATGGTGGTGAAATCAAATATTAAAATATCATAGTAATACAAATCAAAAGAAGGTGTGCAAAAACACCCTTGGCTATTGTCAGACAGGTGCATTCTCCTGTAAAGTCATCGTCATAAAGACAACATAGATATGTTAATGTTAGATATCAAGTATGTGCAGTGGCCACATATAATTGCTCACAATTTCACAGCTCCCGGCCTCCTGTTACATCATTAACCCTTACCATAATTACCTATATATTGGAGTGTGGGTCATAGCAAGTGATCATACTTCTGAAGGAAGTATTGGAGGTGGATGTGAGAGTGAGAGTGTTAGAGAAAAGAATAAAATTTCACCTGGCAAATGGGAAAGAAGCTGCATTTTCTGTTTGCAGATCTGTAGATGGCATTTGACAGAGATGGTGAGGTGAGAATTGGGAACGTTAGGTACGAATGAATTGTTGGTGTCTACAGTGACGTCAATGTGAAAGGAGGTATGATGGTGGCCAAGACAGAAGGGCTGGATTGAGGGAGTGTTAAGGTACAAGTGAGTGGGAGCTCTTGTACAGCATAATCTTTATTGATGAGAAAAGGTGTAGTGGAACTAAAGAAGAATACACTGAAATGGAGAGTTAGTTTGAAAGCAAAAAGCTTCAAGGTACTACAGAAAGGACCAAGGTGATGGCGGTAGGCAAGGAGGCATGGAAGAGGTGGGTGCAGGGACATAACATGTGTGCGGTAAAGTTGCTGGGAGAAACTGATTCCAGTTCATAGGTTTTTGGAGGTCAGTGTAAAAGATAAAGTGGTGTGAAGAGCAGTCTATAGGTGGCAAGTGCAAACATTGTGTTACATGGGTTCAGAATGCTTATATAGTAAGTGCAAATTTAAGTATCAGAGAAAGCTGGGAAAGTACAGAAAGTTATACTACTTAGGTGACATATCAAGTTCAGACAGATGTGCAGCACAGCAGTGATAGTCACAGTGAGATGTACTGTATATGGAAGAAATTCCGGGAGGCGTTGAAAGGAAAACTTTATGAAATGTGTGTAAGGAGTAGTATGCTTTGTAGGAGTGAGACATGGACAAAGAAAATGAAAGATGAAGCAAAGGTATAAAGAACCAATATAAGAATAGTCAGGTGGTCATGTGGAGGGTCATGCAGTGACAGAAAGACAAATGGTAAGTTAAGAGAAACACTTAAGTGTGGAGGTGATAAGTGTTGTCCTAAGGAGAAACAGACTAATGTGGCTTGGGCATGTGTAGCAAAAGGCAGAAGATGATTGGATGAGTCATGATATGAGACTGCATAATTTCAGTCTGTTATAAGAAATATATCTGATATTAGATAGGAAAGGTTTTTCATTTGTTAATTTTTGTACTGATCTATAACATATATAGCATATTGAACTGCTTGTGCAAATAATACAGGTGAAGAGATGCACGAAGATGGAGTTGGAGGAGATAAGCCCAGAGGGAGGCTGAAGAAGTGGGCCTGAAATGTCATATGATTTGATAAGATCTGGGCAGCTGACTAACCTGGATAAACCTGGAAAATGGCCTATAAACTGTTGATGATGACGGTGATGATGATAGTTGGATTGAGCATCCAGGATTCTTCCTAACTCCAAATGAATCCACTATGGAAAAAAAGTAAATACATAAAATGTATTAGGTTTACTGTAGGTTGGTGGGAAACATAATGCTTATTTTTACCAAACATTTATGTAAAGAGAGTTTTTTCATTTTTCAAAATATTAGGATATAATCTTCAAATGCATCAAGGCATGACTTCTCACAACCACTGCTTGCTATTACTTTTTAGATTAGATTAGATTAGATTAGAATAGATAAACTTTATTAATCCCAAGGGAAAATTCAGATGCATACAGCAGTAAAAACACAAAAACAAAGACAAATAAAAGCCAATCAAAAAAAATATGTAAATAAATATAAACAAATAAATGTACATTGTTCAGATATGTCAAAAATGTATTTCAAAAAAGCTTAACGAATGCCCTGGGAAGAAGCATTGAATAATGCATTTAAATACAGAAGAACCCCGAAATTCGCAGGGATTACATTCCTAGAACACCCACGAATTGTGAAAAAACGCAAATTTTGGATGTGGTCAAAAAATGCCTATAAATGCCAATTGCTATCATTTAAACCCTACATATGCCCCCAAAACATTTTAATTTCATTTCAAATTTGGCTTAATACATTACCCTAGAAAAAAGAATGTAACGGTAAACCCATACACTGTACAGTACTGTACTGCTATGCCTCCTGCAGTGCTAGAATGTAAAATACTGATGTTACCCCTATATGTACTGTAATTCATGCAAGCACATTTTCTTTGGTATGCGCTGTTGTTTTCTTTGGTATAGGTAGGGTAAATACATAATAATTTAATTTAATTTAATAAAAATACAGTAAAATGATCTGTTCACCAATAATGAATGATATTGATTTAAGATGATGATGATGATGAATTAGCTGTGCAGTACGATGAACGTATGTAATGAAGATAATGACTGCACAGCAAAGCAGATGATTTACAGCTCTTCGGGTGGCACCTCTTCTTCAGGTACTTCATATCTTCTGATGGGTCTTCTTCTGGTGGGATTTTGTGCTGGCTTTTCTTGATAGGTTTGAGGAACATTGTAATTGGAAGTTGCGGCATAACTTTTTAGTTCCCAGAGCAAATCCTGTAGTTCAATCTTCTACTGGAGTGTCTTAAACTTCTTCTGCCGCTTAGGATCATTGCCAGAAGCCTTAGAAGGTGCAGGGCGTTTAAGCTGCATCTTAAGGATATAAGAAGAACAAAATGACAAACACGACAATGCTCAGCAAAACACTCGACATAGCTACATGCGGTAAACTGTTATGACACGGGAATGCTGGGCTGCATCTGCTGGAGATGTGTCACAGAGCAGCATCCAATCAGCAGCAAGAAAAAATGAATAACGCTCTACTTTTTCGACATCCCAAGCAGCGTTGTCCTCTACGGTTGCTTTGTGTTCTCTCTACAGTACAGTATTGCCATGAAAAAAGCCATGAATAAAAGGGGGATATTTGTAGTTTCCACTAACAATTATTAGTTAGGTTCTAAGGAAAAATCTGCAAATGACTGAGGCCACAAACTCTGAACCGTGACTTCGCGGGGGTCTACTGTACTTTATAAAGTATCTGTTCCTGGTAAGATCTATGAATGGCATTATATGAAAAAATATGATTGTTATAGTCAGCATAATCTATAACTTTGTAAAGAACCACCAGACTGATAAGGAGCAATCCTTTTTTTATTACTGAATTGACATGGCTGCAAGTTTGACTGTGATATTTTACATGTGGTGGCATTAGCTGGATGCATTATTTATTCAGTCACTTATTTATTTATTCTTGATCATTGTGCAGTGTCCCAGCCCAATGTCCTCCATATTTTCTTGTGTCACTGCATTGGTTGTTGGGACCTTTTGTGAGGTTTGAATCCAATGCTGGCGTGTGGTGTTTAAAGGGGATTTATAGCAGGTGTGTTGTCAACTTTTTCCACATTGCTTGCATGGTACAGCTAGGTTTTATCTTAATAACATTTGCTGTGTTTTTTTCTGAATGATACTGTTTTTTTTTCATCCTCTTTGTCTTTTTCTTTCTACTTCTATTTTTTGCTTTACTCCTTCCATTTTTGTACTGATTTTTCAGTACAATTTTTTTGTCTGCTCTTTGGAGTAATTTTGTGTTAAGGCCATATATTCCTTCATAGAGCTGTAGAAGCAAAGAAGACTCTTGCTACTCACTTTACAGAGCACCCATTAACTATTCACTGGGAAAGTTAGAGCTTGTTAGGGTCATCATGTAAGTCTGGCCACCCCCTCCTCTATAAAGAAAAGAGAGCTGCAGGGAAACATTTATTTACATGTCACTTTAATGACAATGACAAGCTTTCATAGAGAAAAACAGACATAGAAATCAACTATGTAGATATTCAAAAACAGGCAAAAAAAATGCTTTAAGAAAAATTATTGCTCCATCTATCAATTTACTGAAGTCACTGGAGGATATTCTAGCAGCATGAAGTGAAAGGCAAGAACCAACCTTGAATCTACTAGCAGATGGGAATGTATCTGAAATGATTTATGGAAGGTATCATAACAAAAAATACAGCAATAAAAGTACTATAAGCATACTTTAATAACACATAATATGCCTATGTATTCTGAACATGTCCATATGTATTCTGTACATTTAATATGGACACATTGCTGCTACTGCATGTGAACAGGACTGTAGCACATTGCCTAGCTTTGTTGTATGACAGCTCTAATGACAAGAGACTAAATCCTGGTCTTGTAATTATTTATCTAGAGATTTCATGCTCTCCCCACATCTACAGTGGTTTGCTTCAGGACTCAGAATTAGCAAAGTGTGAGTGAGTGTGTAGGTGAATGTGAAGGTGATGGGCTCTTGTCCCACCCAGGTTTGATTTCTGCCTGGAGGCTGAAGCTGGTAGAAAGGTACAAATGTAATTGTATGTGGTTCACTTTTCATGAATATATTTTTTTACATTATATATTACTGTATTATACAACACAAAAAAAGTAATATACACATGGAATTCAGAATTTTTTAGTCAGGTACTTAGGACTTCTTAAGTCATTTCTGCATATTTTCCTACTCTGCTTTCTAAATCTTACCTGTGTACAGTAATCCCTCCTCGATCACGGGGGTTGCATTCCAGAACCCCCCGCGATAGATGAAAATCCGCAAAGTAGAAACCATATGTTTGTATGGTTATTTTTATATATTTTAAGCCCTTATAAACTCTCCCACACTGTTCACATTATTAGAGCCCTCTAGACATGAAATAACACCCTTTAGTCAAAAGTTTAAACTGTGCTCCATGACAAGATAGAGATGACAGTTCTTTCTCACAATTAAAAGAATGCAAACATATCCTCCTCTTCAAAGAATGTGTGTCAGGAGCAGAGAAGAGAGAAAAGCAAACAATCAAAAAATCAATACGTGCTTTTAAGTATGCCGAAGCACCGCGATAAAACGGCATTTTTTAGAGGAGCGTCCGTATCCCCTAGGCAAACAGCCTCTGTGCAAACAGCCCCTCTGCTCACACCCCCTCCGTCAGGCAGAGAGAGTGAGAGAGAAAGAGAAAATGCAAACAATCAAGCACCGCGCGGGAAGCACATCGTATATCATCAAGGACTTTTTTTAATATAAAAAATACGTGCTCTGATTGGGTAGCTTCTCAGCCATCTGCCAATAGCGTCCCTTGTATGAAATCAACTGGGCAAACCAACTAAGGAAGCATGTAGCATAAATTAAAAGACCCATTGTCCGCAGAAATCCGCGAACCAGCGAAAAATCTGTGACATATATTTTTAGATATGCTTACATTTGAAATCCGCGATGGAGTGAAGCTGCGAAAGTCGAAGCGCAATATAGTGAGGGATCACTGTATTTTGATTGCAAGCCTCTCCTAGGGTATGCCTGTATTAAATAGGGCCAGCGTGTGCGCAAGCGAGCGAGTACGAGTGCGAACTTGAGCACAGCCCGACACGCTCACGTTGGACGGGCCAGTTACGTTCTTTTAAAGTAAGTTACTTTTCTTGGGGATCCCATTCTCACACTAAGGCATGCACAGACTTAAGTAAACGCTTCGCAGATTTTGCTTTCCTAACGGCAGGAGGCCAAAAATAAACGCTTGACCTGATAAAGGCGTACGCGCGCGTCCTCCAGCAGGCTTGACCTGGGGGCGCGCTCGACCCGTCGCCGGTGTCCCGCTGCGTGCATCTGCCGAAGGCAAAGACAAAATGTTCGCGAAGCGCACCCTGCACTTTAACAACTTAAACAGGTAAGCGCTTTAACTTTTATTTTGCGATAAAATCGACTATTGTTTAAACTGGTAATGCCTAGCAGGCACTGTGTCCACCAATCAAACACCTTCTTTTGTCAAAACTGGTAATGCTTCTAAAAATGAGAATGGGTGTTTTTATTCATTCTATTAATGTAATATTCCTTTTTAAAATGTTGATTGGATATAATGAATATAGCCAACATCATTTTCTCATCCATTTACTTGATCATTAATTCATTTCAGTTCATCTAAAAATTAGCTATTTAAAGGGATTGTTTCTCTCACCGTGTTGCATGTGCATTCGCATGTGGTTTAAAATAAACTCAGATTGTCTCCCTTCATTATTTTGTAAAAATTTCTTTTAATTGGGTTGCCTACTTTTCTCACTAGAAAAACACACATTATTCAAACAGAAAAATGCAGACAATGAGGAGTTTCTGT
>JANRMT010062792.1:39765017-39779703 GCA_026402145.1 Polypterus bichir lapradei
ATCTATCTATCTATCTATCTATCTATCTATCTATCTATCTATCTATCTATCTATCACATGTTGCAAAAGAGCATACATCACAAAATAAACATCTGAAATTAAATTTTGCACATTTTTCACACTTTCCTTTCAAAATAATTAAATATCTTAATTAGATTAAAAAATAAACTCTGTAATAATATTATATTCATATTACACAAACAAGCAGCTTCCTGGTACCAAAAAATGACCACAATGTCACTGACCTTAAAAATTGTTATCAGTGGATCCTCAGCATCCTTTTACACATCTTCAATATAGCACAGCTATGTAGCACAAGAGTAAATGCGGACTGAGTGTAAATTGTCCACCTGTTCAATAGCAAAGAATATAAAAAGAGTTCATTTTTATTCAATTTTTTTGAAGCATCAATTGCTACTGTTTGTTTTTCTTACCACTATCACTATAGCAAAATTAGATTTGAGCTTCATAATGAACATTAACACAGTATAAAGGACTGTAGCAGCATGTACCATACTGCATGTTTGCAATGCATCCAGCCCTTGTCCATCATTAAAAGGAGCAGCTCAGCTAGAGGAAAAATTGCCTGGGTGGTCATTTTGTATTTTGTTTCAAGGAATCTGCAAAAATACCAGTTGTAATTCCAACTGAACTGAACAGATAATGACATGACTAGGATAGAATAGATTAAAATATAAACAAACATAACAGATTTATTAACAATAAATGTGGAATCATTCAAAAGCTATTGTAACAAAATTGACTCCAGACAGTCACAAAGGTTTGGGGCAGCCACCCGTATAATATGATCCAGGCTGAAAAAAGGTTTAAACAAAAGGTTGAGATGTTTTCAAGACAGAGTCCAAAACAGAACTGATCAAGTGGATGTAAGATGGCAGTTTTAAAGGTTGGGAGAGGAAATGAGGTCATCTAAGTTGAAACCGGAAGTAACGTGTTCGGGACCGATAGTGACGTCATCTGTGGCGCCGGAACCCGATGGGATTTCCCAAGAATGGTCTGCAAGAGACTGAGAGAGACAGTTAGCCTCTACCACCCCCTGGTCTGGCATAGTATTATCGTTACTTAAGCCCTTTATCTGCCTCCTAATCGCACGTGTGTGACACTATATACTTCCCAATAAACAGCATTATTGACTTATAATGCTTATATCATTATTTTATTTCCTGATAAAGTAAAACTGGTGCTTTTGTAGAGTAATTGAAAGAGTTGTCAGCTTTATCTTGAACTTTTTAAATTTTTAATTCATCATTTTGCATTCTTTAAAGGTGGCGGCTACCATAAATTTGCACACATCCTTTTGACTAAACATTTATTTAGATATGAAATGTGTGCTTAGTGTGGTGGTCTATCTATTCATTTAAAGGCCATGATTAATTATATAATGGAAATCATTGGGGTCCACCACTACCTCCTCAGTTTTTCCCATGTTTTGCATACTGAAGATCAGCTGTTACATTCATGAGAAAGGTATGGAGTTATATACTTTAGATTAAAGTGTTATAAGTTGTATTTAAATGCCATAATGCTAACAACTATTAAAGCCGGGCTATAACAGATAATATATGTCATTGCATATTGATATATGTGTTTGTTTTGTCAAATGTTATATTTTGTATAACAATGTATTTTGTTATGTGGTGTATTTTAAGCCAATGATACACTTTGTCCAAAACAATTTTGACATGAACTTTGTCTTATGTTATAATATTTTAACATTAGATTAATTTGTTTAATGGGCAGATTTACTTCAGTTATTATTATCATTATTTTCTTTATTCAAAGCTTTCGATAATAGTTTTAATTGCCAATGATAGCTTTATTAATCCATTCCATTCATTTACTTAACCCATTTAATCAAATTATAGTGCTAAAGAGTGTTAGATTTAGCCTTAAGACAGGAACCAACTTTGAACAGTATGCCATTCCATCACAGGACACACAACCACAATCACTCATCCCACACCAAATTAGAGATGCAGATCAATACACACCTTTGTGGACAAAAAACCAAAGTTCCTTGATAAATCCTAGCCATTTCAAGAACATGTAAACTCCACAGAGTTAATGACTAGGCCATGACTTGAATCAAGGTCCCTGCAGCTCTGGGGAAGCAGCACTAATTACCTCTCCACAGTTTTATTCTGGTAAAAAAACACACTGAACACATGTAAAGGTGGGAAAAAGCAAGAATTTCAACAGCAATAACAGCATATTTACCATGTATTTTAGGATTTCAACCCAAGTCCTTGGCAACTATGAGGAACTATCTAGCGGGTAGTGCAACAATTGCCCTAACATCTGTACCGTGAAGTCCTTTACAATAACTTGATTCATGACTGGTTCATATTGATTTTTGAAGTCCAGAAAAATGTCTACTTCAACCCAATTTCTTCAGCATGCTTTTACAGAATATTATGAATGCCTCACAATGAAAAAACACTGAAGATCAGTCAGCATAGGATGTTGAATGACCAATCTCTATATTGACAATAACATTGATTGCCTGGCTAGAAAAAAAAAATAGTTGGTTAGCTTGGCTCTTTTGGAAGGCTGGAACATAACTTCTCTGCTTTCTGTAATACATTTCCATTTCTGATATAAAATTTCATTTACAATAAAGGGAATAAATACACACAGATAAGTGCTAATACAACTACCCATAATTATTTATTTTACATAGATATAAATACCATAAAATCGCATATAAACAAAGGATTCAGCATAATGGATATATGTATGCTGGTGTTTTGGTATTACTTATAGGCACAGCTAGACCTGTGATGTACTTAGTACATCTCCTCTATCCTCTCTTTCACTTCTACTAGAAATAACCAGAAGATGGTGCCGAAAAGAAACTAAATCAGAAAGAGAAAGCCAGTGTAATAAAGGTGACTCTTCTGATATATGACTGCCTACCTATCAATTGCTTTGACTCCACCGCAGTGTAACGAGTGGCAATGCCACCTCACAGCACCTTTGATACCAATCGGTTACCCAGGTTTGTGACTCTAAATTGGCTTGGTATGAATGTGTATTTCCCTGAGACAGATTTGGTCTTTCAGGTAGGTTCCAGCTCTCCGTGACCTTAAATTACAAAATCATTTTCGAAAACACATGGAGGGAGCCTCTCTATACTGGTGTCAGCCACAGAGATGGTATTTGTAATTGTGACTTTAAAGTCACAGTGTAAAAGGCATGAACAAATATAGCATCGTACCTGAATTGTGTCATGGAATGGAAGCAATGTATTCATAAACAACAGCTTTTACTTTGAAGGAAGAAGAGGGGCAGCTTAGCTATTAGCTAAATAAATTGAGTTGAATTGTTTCCTGTTGTTTATCAAATTTCTTCTATGTTTCTAAAAGAATGTGGTGTAATATATGACAGGGGATTGTTTATAATTTTAGACAGTAACTTTAGACAAGCACTTGACCAATTTTTTAATCAGTTAAATGAAAATAGTCAGTTTTAACCATGAATTATAAGGTAAGAGAATATTTGGATTAATAAGGAAAGAAAAGAAAGGATGATTTGTCTATAACCTATTGGAATCACAGCAGAATGGCATAGTTTCAAATTTTAAACTACACACACTATTTAAATAAATTAAAAGCAAACTTTGTATATGTTTCGATAGAATATCTTATGGGACTACAGAGCCAGCTCCATGGATGGGTGGAAGAGCGAGAGACATCCATTTGATTTCCTGTACCCTCATAAATCATCTCAGGGACACAGGGAGCCACTGCATACCCCATCAGCATCAGGTGCAAACCAGGACCTAACCTTAAATGGGCTGCCAATCCCTCACAGGGCACAATTATACCTATGCCAGCACTCAGTTCTTCACACAGTTGTCAAGCAGCCTGAAATATCCATTTTGAGATGTTAAGGAAAAGCCAGGGTCCTCAGGGTAACCTCCTTTTCTCTTGTTGAATGTACAACACAGACAGTAACTCAGCTATTTTAAAACATTTTTGAGGAAAGTATATTCTACACAAAAAAATCTACACAAGCATGGAGACAACAAGTAAAGACCATACAGATAGCAAATGAGCAAAGAATCAAGCTAATGTCTATGGTATTGGAATACAGAAGAACCATTTTGCTCCCAAATGCCAAACATCGGAGAAATTTGATCAAAAAAAAAAGAAAAACATTTCACTGAATATTTTGCTCTTGCATAAATCGTTCATTCGATCATCATAAAATATGTAATCATAAATCTTAATTCAGTAAGAAATAGATAATTTAGCTCAGACTAACTACCCATTCAGCCATCTTTTTTCTAACTCATTTTGCCATTTTGGGGATGTGGGGAATTGACGACAATCCCAGTGTGAAACTTTGGAACTGACATTGGATGGAGTGCCAGTCCAGCACAGGTCTAAGTAACGATCTCAATGAAATTAGGACATTCTGCAGACTTAATGACAATATGAGAGCACTCACCTCCTCCTGCACTGTCTTAAGGTACTACTTTACTTGAGAAATGTACATTGGATTAGGTCACAAGTTTTACACATAATAATTTAATATAGAATTTTTTTGGGTGCAGAGTTTTAAACTCTGAATGAACCTATATTATATATATTGTATATTGTGTAGTGCCTACACCCTAAATACATGCATGTGTGAGGTGGTCAGATCTTCTAAGGTAACAACAACTTGGTAGAAACAGAATGTGCAGCAGAAGTTGCCATTGTTATGAATAATTCATATAAAATCTTGGAACAGCATGATTCTCACTGTACCGGTGACTGAAGTAAATGTTGATATTTGATTATAAAGTCAGACAAAATAAGGAAGTGAACAGTAGAATTACAAGGAAATAATAGGAAGGCAACATTTAAAGGTATTGCAAAAAATATTTTAAAAGTTGCAATGTTTTCGTACATTTTTCCTCTCATAAACTAGTAATGCAGATGGCACCAGTCTTTGTCCATTTTAATTGTAGCACTTGTTAACCACCTAATACTTGCAGGCAGTTCATTTTAGTGTGTTTTGGATAACACTCCAGGAATATGCAATTGATTTAAAATGTACTTGTCACTGTCATGGGAACGACACAGTTATAGCAAGGTAAGTACATTAACAGATACTGCGAGAAAGATAGGTATGATTAATGCCTGCAGTCACTTCTGAATAATTGTTCAGTCAGATAATGCCATGCTGGCTATGAAATTTATTATCACATTCTGCATATTGAACAACAAATTTTGTGGAAACCTGGGCATCCTGATGAATATGAAGTGCCTGAGCATCTGGAAGTACTAACCAGAAATGAGTTTATAATGTTTCACTAGAAACAGAAAATGATTAAATCATGTGTCTTATTGGTCATTAACAGAAACAGTTAAAGTGCACCCCATAATAAAGAGATTGACATTTTGGAGGAATGGTCAGTTCTTGTGTCTCACAGTTCCAGGGTATGGGGATCAAATTCTGACCAAGTTATGTTTCATGAGGAGTTTGCATATTCATTCTTAGTCTATGTGGGCCATTTTCAGGCACTCCAGCTTTCCTCCCATATCCTAAAGATAATAGGCTGATTTGCACATTTAAATTGGCCCAGTTTTTAGTATTTGTATTTAGTATTTTTAGTATTGACTGATGCCGCATCTTGGTTAATTCTTGCATTTTGTTTAACAATCCATAGTCAGTGGTGGGTAGAGTAGCCAAAAATTGTACTCAAGTAAGAGTAGTGTTACTTCAAAATAATATTACTCAAGTAGAAGTAAAAAGTAGTAATCCAAAAAATTACTCAAGTAAGAGTAAAAAAGTATTTGGCGAAAAGACTACTAAAGTACTGAGTAGCTGTTTGAACATAATAAATTATTTATTTTTTAGAAATGTTGTAATAAGACAGACAAAAATATAAATTAATGTGCAAATTCTGCTATTTCCAAATAATAAAATAAAAAAAATGAGTAAAAATAAATAACATCTTCACAAAATAAAGATGCACAAATAACACAAAGTTCCAAATCTCAGTTTTTCACAACAAAGCTTTTGAAGCCAATACCTACAGTAGGTAACATGTATGTCTGAACAGTGCAAACTACTTAAAGTGACAAGATATACTGTACACTGACAGTATAATACTGTATATTCACTTTGTGGTGTAGCGGGTCCCTGGCTTCAAAAAAAAGAAAAAAAGGCCAGTTTCATAAAGCTGTGTCACTCTCTGTGGGCGCAATTGCACGACCGTGGGGAGTTAATCAGGTAGTTGGAGCGAATCGCATCTACACATGCGGGTGCGATCGTTCTCAATTGCTTCAATGGCTTCCTGCGGAGTGTGATTAAGGCCTACGGAGGTGGGAGTGTATATATACGGGTCAGAACAAAAAAAAGAAGGGGGAATCAAAGAAAAGGAGAAAAGAAAAGAGCCAAGATGGACATTGGCTGAAAGGAGCTTGTGGCTGCTAAGTCTCCGCCGGCTACGTGAGCAATGGGTGAGCCAGGAGAATGAGAAGGAGGTGGGCTGAGATCAGGAGGAGTTAGTCTGCATCTTAACCTCTGATTTTTAACGGATTTATTCATTGATTTTTTTTTTATCTTTACTTTTCACAATAAATTTTATGTACTGTTGTTTAGAACACTGCACCATTGACACTTTTCTTGATTTTACTTTTGTTTTGACTGTTTTTAATAAAAGCACTTGAGCACTTTTTCCACCATCCTCTGGCCTCATCAGTGATTTATCCTCATATGTCTGCTCATCTCAGTCATAATTATCGACAGTGTGGGTTCAGCAGACTCCCATGTGGGAAAAGGGAGTCTGTAGAGGACTGGCATCATCACACACTTGCCCTCCAAATAGCATAGCTGATAGAAAATAACATTAGAACAAGGCAGCTTGTGCACGTACAAGAAGTCTCATTTTACCATGACTGTCTGTTCATGTTTAGTTAAAACGTGCTTGTTCTTCACTCAGTGAAGTGATGGTTAAGCTTCTCAAGGTTCTTGTGGTGAAGCTGTGAACAGGAGCCCCGCATGACTAAAAAGTCTCTCGCAGGCTGCAGATGCAGGAAGTTTGTCTGTGGTCATGTGACTGCATGGCTACGTCTGATTGGTGAAACGGAGTCGTGATTATTGTTGCTAAGTCTGATTGGGGAAACGTAGTCATGTGATTATTGTTGTTATGTCTGATTGGTGAAACAGTCGTGCAGTAGATCCACTGGCGACTTCTCTCTGGCA
The DNA here is from genome assembly GCA_026402145.1 of Polypterus bichir lapradei. Classification (NCBI taxonomy): domain Eukaryota; kingdom Metazoa; phylum Chordata; class Cladistia; order Polypteriformes; family Polypteridae; genus Polypterus; species Polypterus bichir. The sequence continues at coordinate 39,772,239 of JANRMT010062792.1, forward strand.
AAAATATAGTTTAATGTATAAATGGAAAAAAGTAACGAGTCGAGTGTTGCCCAATGTAGCGGACTAAGAGTAGCGTTTCTTCTTCACAAGTGTACTCAAGTAAAAGTAAAAAGTATGGTGCAGTAAAACTACTCTTAGAAGTAACATTTTTAAAAAAGTTACTCAAGTAAATGTAATGGAGTAAATGTAACTCGTTACTACCCACCTCTGTCTATAGTATAGTATTAACTACATCTACTGTATAGTTTTTCTATCCTTGTGACCTTAAAATTGGGTTAATATATTATATTTAAGTTTTTAGGTAGTGTGACAGTTTGACTAACTATCAAATATCAGGGATAGAAGCGATGAGTTCAACAATAGACCAGAGGCAGGCATGGCAGGATACATCAAAAGAGAAGATATCACTGGGAAATGAAGAATTTTTGTCCGAGTGACAGTGTGAATACAATGCCTTCAGGACCCGTGAACAATTGCCCCAGATATTGTTACTCAGGGAGTACCAAATAAAATGAAAAGTCAAGGGGAACAGCAATATGCCAAAAGAGTTATCTTAAACAACAATGAGCTGCCTCGTGGTCCATGAGGACAGATCATCTATAGAAGGTGGAATGGTGACATAATGGTTAGTACTGCCTCCACACATCTACAGGAACCTGGATGTAGATCCCAAACCAATCACTATCTGTTTGAAGTTTGCTTGCTGTGCCAACATTCCTGTTAACTTCTTTTGGGAAAACAGTGTCCTCCATCATCCCAAAAATGTTGGGTGAATTGCCATCTCTAAAATAGTTCATCGAAAGTGGGTGTGGAGCGGTCATTCTGTTCAGGTTTAATGATGTTTTGTGCTGGAATTGTTTGTGGCTATCTGAAAATTACTAGATATCGTTAATTATCCTGAAACCTGTGGTTCTGTACACTCATATAACCAAATTCAGTTAACAAAACAAACCACTTTTTTGTGGTTTGTGTTTGCCTACACCGGCAGGTAAGAACCTGTTAACCAGTGTGGGCATCTCACTTTTTATTACAAATACAAAATGAAGGCTTTGCAGTTTGAAATCAAAGTATCAAAGTAAAACATTATTTACACCATCTACTGTTAATTTCCAAATATCCCAAGGTTTTAGTGAAGCAAAATGTTATGTTGTCCAAGGTACAAATGCTTGATATGATCTGATGGGGTCAACAATAAGTTTCCTAATTTCATTTGGCTTTTGGTGTTACCTTATATTTTCTTACACACCTCTTACTCAGTAAGTTACTAAGAAAATTCTAAGCAAACCATATATCATTAGCCAGCACTTTCCAAATATTCTAGGTTTTTAGAATTATTAATTAATTAAGCATAGGTAGAAAATGTTATTCTCCAGGTGCATAAGTGAGTTTGGACTTGGTTAGACATGGCACGTAAAACGAACGTTCTATATTTTGTTATCTGCTTTTTGGTTACATAACCTTTATTTAGACCAAGGCTATAACTGGAATTGTTTAGCATTTTCCCATGTTCCAAAATCATGTATGTTGCAGATTTGTTTCATGCCATCAATGTAAGCTATTCTCTACAACAGTCATAAAGTTCAATAGGAATGAATATCCATGGTCTGTTTCTCAGAGCTATTTGTAAAGTAATTCACCCATCAGAAGTCATGGGTACTGAAAATATAACCCCCTATACATCTGACATTTTGTAACATTTCTGCTTGCCAGCTGTACATGGAAGCACTAGGTTTAATCATTACTGTGATTCAGAATAGAGAAGCTCTGACTAGTTAGATGTCCCGATACTATGATGATTATGCCTCTTTCAATCTTTGTGCTGGTCAAGTAGCTTGCTATATTTAAATATTCATTCTGAGAAAGGTAGGGACTACAGCATTCAGACAGATAGCGAGCTGTTGGCACCTGTCCATGACATGGTCACTTATATTGGGGAGTGATTTATATATTAGTACATTTTTAGAATTTCTGGTTAGTGGTTTGTGTCCTTATTCTAATTTTTGTTATTGTTAGTTTGGTGTGCATAATGTGTTGTCTATGGGACTTTAATAACATAGCATGTATGATCTGAGTAGCTTGTAGGAACTTGCTCTATTTCTGTGATGTTGTGTTATATTTGAGTAATTGAAAGATAAATGTATTTTAAAACTGGCATCATAAAACAGGCAGAGAATTAGAAACTGAAAAAATGTAATTATTCTGAATCACTATAAGCTACCCAACTGCAACTATATAATATTTGCATTTATTTATTTGGCTGACAGCTTTATCTGTGGTGACTTACAACATTTATGACACAACTGGTTACATTTCTTTTTGGTTTTCCAATTGGAGCACAAGCTGTTCAAGTGACTCGCTCGTGGTCACGCAGTGTCAGTAGTGGAGACTGAATCCACAACCTCAGGGTTTGAAATCCAAAGCCTTAACCACTACACCACATTGCCTGCAAAATTTTAGCTGTGACTCCAAAAAAGAACTTACCTAAAAGATCCACAAACAGACTGCTATGTTACAGCAGCTAAATACAACACCAAATGTGAAGCAGTATTTACAAGGATAGACTGTAAATTGTCTTTCAGAGGCTGTTGAGTGTATGTGCCCTAATAAAAATGACATGAGCACTTACTTATTTAAACAAACATGCCTATGATGTCTTGCTTTGATTTGCCATATTAACATGTAGTATTCCACAGGACACTGAAAAGGGCCAAAAGTAGAGCACTCTGTGAACTGTTGATTGAGCTGCCAATATGTTCTATTATATTTTTCACTTGAAATAATGATTGCTTATTCTGAATAGACTGGTTTACTACTTACAAGTAAGGTATTTGCAATTTAATCATTTAAGGTTTGATAAAACTTAAGTGATTTATTCTGACATAAGCTTTTTGTACGGGACACATGGATATAATGGAAAACGCCCCCAACACCATCATCTGGCCTTTGAATTCCCTTGTAAATTGCATCTTGTCTTACTAGGCCAGAAACTTATATAGACAAACACTAGGGATTTACTGTGTTGTTTTGTTTGTTGCCATTCATGTATTATGTGCAGGAATTTTAGTACTTGTCTTCAGGAGTTAGTGCTGTGAGCAATTCTGTCTGAAGAGCAGGGACTGTTTCCAAGTTGCTTGTGGGTTGGATTGGGATTTGGGAAAGCATATGTTATGTTTCCATTTCTATTTTGTGATTTGCTATAGACAAAATATTAAGGCATACCCAAGGATTTAGAGAGTCTGGTTATTAAAGGTGGCATGTATGCTCGCTCCAGAAGATGTTTTCCATCTGGCCTCAAACAACTCTGAGAAAATGTTGAGGTACTGGAAACTGAATGCAATGTGGTCTTTAAATGTTATGAGCAAGGTTGGTTGTTCTGTTCTGTTGAGTTGAAGACACTGCTGCTCTCAACAGAAGTGTTTATGAGAAGATCCTGGAGTGTTATTCATAAATACAGTATGTGTGTGGAGGTAGGTCATGAGATGGAAATTGGAATTAATTAAGTTTATCTACAATTTGATGTATTGTTTGAGGTAATGAAAATGAGAAAATAATGATTACAATTAACCAAAAACAGGTTAAGAATTGCTGGATGTAGTCTACATAATTATTTGTTTAACTTTAAAATTCAGATGGACCTCAGTTCTTAGATGTTGTTTCTTCTTATCATGAAAAAAGAGTTTAAAAAGCTTAAGCATCAGGTGCAGATGCCAACTCAGAGTCTGTGATTGAAGGTGTAGCAAGCATGGGTAACTAAAGAAAGATCTGAATAAGCATGGAAAATGATGAAGGGATAATATGTTATGATTAGCCTAAGTACTGCATGTTTGGAAATCTCCATAAAGAATCCTGAGGCTGTTAGTGCAGAAAGGACTATCTTGACTATTCCATGCATCATGCTTTCGGTGCAATCCATACTAGAAAGTGGATGGGAAGAAGTTTTTTTTTTTTCCTTTTCTGAGTTCTCTTTGGAGGAACCATTAGAAGCCAATATCTTCTGTGATTTGGGAGTTCTAGGAATTATGATCTAATATACTATGGCCCAGTAAAAAAAATAATAAAATTCTCAATCCTGCTTAATCCAGTTTGGCCAATTGCAACTTTCAATTATCTAACCTGTATGGCTTGGGTGATTAGGAGGGAAAACACACTCAGACAAAAGGAAAACATACAAACTCCAGATAGTCAACCACCAGGGATAGGAATTAAAGTCAGAACACTAAATTTGTGAAACACCACCTAACTCTGTTCTCTAATTCTGGCAGGTCAATGCAAGGAAGAATCAGTGAAAACACAGTTCTAAAGGAAGTATGCAAATCTTCCACAAAATGGCACTTTACATAAAGGAAAAAGTGTTTCAATGAGAAACAGAAGTAATAATAGCAATGATAATAGCAATGTGAAGTGACTCGTATGAGGCAAGCTAAAAATCACCTGGTGATAGTAAAGACAGCATTGTGCTGTACTTATAAAAAATACTTTACTTATTTTATGCATTTACTTAATATTGTACAATACAGTAGAATGAGGAACAGTGGTTAGCACTGCTGCCTTTCAGCTCTTACAGACAAGTTTGAATCAGGCCACTGTCTGTGTTTAGTCTGCACAAACTCATCATATTTGAGTGAGTTCTCTCCATCTACTTCAGCTTCCTCCATAATCCCACAACAAAGAAAATGTGGGCATCCCCACATATGAACTTAACAATGTCCTGGCCACAGTTGGTTCCTCCTTAGTGTCCAACACTCCCTGTGACCCTGCATTGGGATAAGTGGGTTTGAAAAATGAATGAGTGAACACATTTTTATAAACAGTGCTGTTCATATAGACATTTTATAAAATAAAGCTGTTTTAAGAAAAAAAAGGATACTTGAAATGTGTAATTCTACAGGACTAGAAATGAAATGTACACGCTGTAATTTGTGACAATTTTTATTTTGATTAAATACACTGTTTAGTATATAACTGTGTAAAGTCTACAGTATATTTACCTTGCTTTCCATATCACTGTTTAATATTTTTTAGTTATCTGAGAGGAGTTCTTGTGGGAGGCTGGATTCCTTTAAGTGCTTTTCAGATCTTTTTGCGGTCTGGGCTTGCTGTTCCTAGATAGTGTAGTCAGGAAGCCCTTACCCCAAAAAGTATTTGCAAAGTACACGGTCAGCGAACCTGGAGTTTTGTACATGTGGATTGAAAAGTAAGTTTCATTCAATGTTTTGTTTTTCTTAACTTTTTATATAGTTTATAATTAGCTGTATTTTTAGTAAACTTTTTACTAAATATATGGTAGTTTTTATAGTTAAATGGCTATAATTTCTACCTCTGTATCTTTAAAACTCATTGTTATCACTAAAACTTAATAATTTACAGAAAGTGCAGGCTTATTCATTCCCATCACTCAATTCAATGAAACTGCTTCCTGAATTCCAGAGTTGTGGGCAGTCACCGTTTGTCCTGGCAGCACAAGGCAGAAGCCTATGGAAGTCCATCACAGGACGCCTTCATCCGAGTCACTCAATCGCTCATACCACAGTTGCTAACTCACCATGCATGTGTTTCTAATGTTAGACACTACAGGGCTACTTAGAGAAATCCACTTGGAGAATGTGAGGACTGTACAAATACATTAACAGGTTCTGGCAGTTCAGCCCATCTCAAAAGAGGTGTTATTCCAATCAAAAGAAACATGAATGCCTGCAGTATTGATGCCTACTGTTTGTCACAATGTTATATGAAGCTGATTGGGAGATATGCTTTTACTACAGAAGCAAAATACATACATAGATATTTTTTTTCAAAGACAGAGCAATACAATCCAAGACCAAAGAAAACCTATTTTTTATGACCAAAGGGCTTAACTGTGATTGTAGCCAGAACAGAATTACAAAAGTCGTTCACCAAGAAAATCCTATTAAATAACCAAAATCCAATTTGAGACAAATGGGTGAGAGTCTAAACTAGAATATCAAATACTAAACTATCCCCGAGCACTAGCTCACTGATTGAGCCCATATATTGGACAAAGCAGCTGACATCACTGCATCATAATTTATCAGCTAATATGATGGGGGAAGGGCGGTCTCTAGCATATAGGTAAGGTTGCATAGTAGCTCATGGTTTGCTTGCCGACGGTTTTCAAAGTGAGCATGTGAAATGAAATTAAAAACATTTTCACACAAGGAAATACAATTAAATATAAAAAATTTAAGTTTGAAAATATAAAATTTGCAGAAAGTAAAACAAAAAATTTTCAGAACACAAAAGAAAATTTTTAACGTATAAGACAGGTATCCCTGTTGTCAAGAGAAGGTGCAAGGCAGTAGCATGAACCACTTTTGCCTTCATAATGCACAACTTACTGTTTTTCTTTAACTAAATTATATAAAAGACATGTGAAACATCTTAACCTAATAAACGTTATTGCAAATTTGGACTGCATATTATTAATGTATTCATCTTTTAAATTAGATTAGCATCACTATGCATCAGGGTAGAGAGGCTAGTACTTCTGTTTCATGGAATCAACATCCTGGGTTTGAGTCCTCATGGTCAGACAGATAGACCATGATAAAGAGTTTTAAAGAGATAAAGAGTATATCTGGAATGTAGCAATGCAAAAGAGAACAAGCAATAATTCTTAAAAAGTCCTCCTGGGCTCTGGTTCCAAAGTGAACTGTTTCAAGATGGCGGATCTTCTGGTATTAAGTCTTTCTGGCAGGAAGAATGGGGTTCAAGCGGAAGGATACCGGAAGTGATGTCAGAAGTGTTACACCTGTCAATCATCCAGTCTTCATAGGGAGGGAGGAGAAAAGACATTAGAACTCACTGCCAACCCCTGAAGTGGTGGAGAATTACAATCATCAGAGCTCCTAAATGGTCCCCTATGCACACGCACGAGACACTGTGTTATAAACTAGACCATTCTAAGCCCTAAGTCCCAAAAAAATCCCAAAAGTGCCCACTAGAGGGGTGAAAAACATAAAATCCTGGCTCATTACAAATGAGGCAATAATGAATCTTTGTAAATAAAATAAATTATTTTAATCAAAAGCACTGTTCAATATAAATACCCTGAGAGGAGCAATAATTATACAAATCAGAAGCAAAGTCCCAATACACTACACAGCGAATGATAAAAAGAAAAACAGAGCAGAAGAGGTAAAAAATTTAGTAATCACAAAAATAATAAAAACAGTAATAAACAAAAAGAACTCACCGACCACCTAGTGTGTTCAATGAACAACAAGGAACCGTGGGTTTTCCTCAGACTGACAGTCCCCCGTGTTGATGAGCAGGTGGCCCCACTTCTTGAGGAACATTATGATACATAAACATAAAGACACCATATGATTGACAAAATAGTGATAACGTAGGCATTTGAACCCTAGCTGGGTTGGTGGCCTGAGTGAAACACAACAGTCTGTGTGGAGTTTGCATCTTCTTCATTTGTCTGCATGGATTTTCCGCC
>JANRMT010062792.1:39780103-39812460 GCA_026402145.1 Polypterus bichir lapradei
ATATATGAAACAGTAATTGAACATCTTCAATAAAAATAAATATTATGTCAGAACAGAGTGTTCTGCATGCATTTGAAGTGACACTGAAATGTGAATAATTTATGATTAATAAATTGTGGTCAGTTTCAGTGTGTACTTCAGGCAGGGTTTTAAATCCTTTGTGAGCAACAACTTGGTCAGATAAAGAGTCAGTTTGAAGTACTAAAAAATCTCCGACTCATAACATTGCTCTCTCCTGGTGACCACAAAAGCATTACAACAGCCTTCCATGTGGAACACTTTGTGCACCATAGATCTGTCTATCACATATCATATATACAAGAACAACATGCAAACCAGCTTATTTTTTATGGCTTTAAATAATTTATCACGTACAGTGTGGTCTACTTTGATTGATTCTGAATAGTTAGTTAACACAAAACATAAGGTTGCCAATTCAATTGCAACCAACTGGCTGATCAAATATTTGTATTTATCAGCTAATTGTTCACTTTTAAAAATATATACTGTTTGTTCTTTGATGACTACTTCTTGTGAGCAAATGGAGTTTTGTCTAATGTCAATTATTACTTCTTCAGTTTTTGTAACATGATGTTGTAGAAAAGACTTACTACACCAATTAATAAAAACACTGCAGGCCCATAACTCATTTCATTCTCAATAATAAGGCATAAAATCAGCAGATTTTGAGAATGTTTCAAAAATACAATGATGCCCAATACCGCACAGAATGTACAAAAGATGCAGAAGAACAAAACCTAGACCTAAACCTTTCCTGTTTATGAGGGAAAACTGTCTGAATAACAATCCTTTACTTTAAATCTTTGAGTCCAGCCATCCTTATCAATTTGAAGTCCAAATTAAAATCTTTAATAACCCCTTCTGCACTGTAAAGCTGCATGATACTTAATGCCAAAGTTTGCAAACAGCCTTTTATGAATCTTGACATGCTCAAGGTGGTTATGCAAAATAACACTTAGACCATTAGACTGATAGGCAAACTGAAAGAGTTCTAACAAATACTGAGTTTTTTAAGTCAACTTCATTTGTATAAGTTTTTTTAATTGATTTAATTCCTAGTGATATCAGATACATTGGTTTGTAACCATTTGAAGTATGGTTGTTTTTGCTTTTAGCTACAGAAATTACTATAGCCTATTTTTCCAGCTTTGGGGGCTTCTGCTATTTTAATGACAAACTTAAAGTAAGAATTAAAAAAAATGATGTCCTCTGTACCTATTTGATCAAAAATATTTTACCTTAACAGAAACCTTCTGGTTGATGTACTGCACTTGCTTAATAAAATCTGAAATCTAAAGCAAAATGCATTAAATCCATTAGTTAAATCAAAAGTAGTATTAAAATTAGAAGCACTTTCATGATTACTACTTTTTGACCAAAGCAGGCCAGCACAACAGTTTCAGTGGCAGAGCTCATGTTACATGGTGACAATTTCTATTCCATTTTTTTTTTGTTATAATCAAGTTTAGATATTTCTGTTCCAAGTTTTAAATCCCTCTGTTTGTGCCTCATTAGGAAAACCTTGTTTAAAAGCCATTTTCTTTTTATTTAATAATAACATTATAGAATTGACGACCTGAGGTTTGTTGTAAGGACAGATGTTAATGCTTTTATGCAACTGGCATATCTTTACAAAATCTAATATAAATATTGGCAACAACAGAAGGTTCATCTAAATCTGTGCTTGTTTTTTGAAAAATATTCCAATCAGTATATTGAATGCATCTTTGATTGCACTGAATAGAATCTCCAGATGAGAGTTTGTTTTTGTCTACTTTTAATTTCTTTTCAAGGCAGCCTCGTAAATGGGGAGAGGGTAAATAATGGTGGCCAGCACAGCCTAGCAATGGTTTGGCTATAAATTTGTATGGTCTCTTTATTGATCTATGGAAAGATCAACAGTTTTATTGTTTATTTTTGGGCAAGTAATATATTGATAGAAGTTTGTCAGAGATTTGTTCAGGATGCAGTGGTTGAAATCCTCAAGGAAAAAATGTAGACTATATGGCAAGAGTACTGGCAAACACTATACTACATTTATAATCATATCATTAGCCACATCCATATCTACCCATTTACACATCTTACATTTACAGATTAAAATGGTTATAAGCCAGAGTCTCATCCCTGACTTAAGTGTGTTTTTCACTTTGTTTAATTTTAATTTTATTCTTAAATTTTTGTATTATTTTTATTTTGTTTAATTTTTAATTTTATTTTTAAATTTGATGTATATTGTGTTTATGATTATTTTTTTAATTCATTCTGCATTTCATCTATAAAATATTGTGTTGTTTATTCATTATTTTGCAGTTCTCTATTATGTAATTAATGTATGTATTTGTGTCTCATGGGTTCTGTCCTATCCCCTTTATTTTGAGCCTGAGGGGGTGGGGCCACCTAATGCTGCAGGTATGACACTGTCCTTGAAGTATTTAAGAAGAAGCAGCCATTAATATGACTTCCTTGAGACAAGTGTATTTAATCTGAGATGCATTATGAAACACAGATGAACTCCATTCAAATAATGTTACTATAATTCTAAAGATAATTAATTGACTGCACCAGCCTCAATTTAAGTGTGTTATAACACAGAGGTACATTTCTGTTTTTACCCTGCTAAAGTCCTAAAGTTTAGTAAAATTGTGTTTTCATAAAGTTTGTGTTGTACAGTTATAAGAGATGTGAACATCCAACAGTTTCTGAAACAATTAAAAAATAAATGGAATGTAAAATTGATGGCAGGAGAATAAACAAGATAAGACAGGAAACAAAAGTAACACCACACAAGATATATATTTAGTGTGCATAAAGAATGAATACTGCAGAGTCTGTAAAGAACACTGTGAACTATATAGGATATGTGTTGTGTTTTAGCCAGGGTTCCTCCCCTGGCTTGTGTTTAAATTCCTTTATCATGTTTGAATCTTTTGTTTATGTTAATATAAGTATTGTTTTGTTATGTTGATTATTTTCATAATTCTGTATTTTTCATTAGTGTTGTGTATTATTTCGTTTCGATGTATTCATGCTTTTCCATGTTCCATGTATTTTATGAGTGGTTCCCCAAGAAGCGGGGCCATCTGTCCATTACCATAAAGGATCTGCCTTTAAACGTATAAAGTCTTAGAGAATGCACAGTCAGTTGCAGTACATTGCATGCACTAGGAGTTGGTGAGTTCTCTTGGAGTTTTCTTGTGCTTATAGTTGCCAGATTGGGTGGTTTTACAATCCTTGGGGGTATTTTAAATCATTTGTGCATGGGTGCAACTCCTCATTTTGGGCTATTTTTGTTGAAATTATCTGCAATTCAGTAGTAGTATATAGTATCTAGTTACATTTTCATGCCTGTTTATCCTATGAAACCACTTCTTTTTCTTTCCAAACTAATGACAGTGACATGTCACACAACCTCCTTTGTTTAAACTGTAAAATGTATGAATTTCAAAGATAGTTACAGTTCATTCAACCAATGACCTGCCAGTCCCAGCTACTGCTACCCAATTACTGATAAAATTGAGCAATGCAGTGAGAATCAACCAATTACGGCTGATTAAACAGTCCGTCTAAAAAAGTAAAGCACAAATGGGTGTTGAAAACAGGAATGCAGAGGTGGAATAACTCCAGTAAAAAAGTATTTTCACAGTAACTCAACAAATGTCAGATCACATTTTGTAAACATGTAGGAAAATTTTAAAATATTTTTTTAAATAGAAAAAAACTACTGTATACATTTGAAGGCAATTTAAAATAATTTATCACTTCTGTTCTTTGAGACAATATGAATGTTAAAGCTTACGGCCTCATTTGTAAGCAATTCTTACAAATGAGGCCGTATGTTCGACTGCAACATTTATAATAAACCATTAAATTGTTAAAAACAGTTACGCCTTATCCAGCGTACTTTTTAAAAAGACTAAAAGTGCTAAGGGGAAAAAGATACAGAAATACATGCCCAAAATTAAAAAAAAAAAAAGAAACAAAATGTTTGTTACACTTTATATTGACAACCCATTTAATAATTCCAAAAATACTGCAGCAGTGGCTTGTAGCACTGAGATTATATGTTAACAGACTAACTGAAGAAGAGTGGTGTGCTGATCTACATGTTTGTAGCACCCACATCTATCAGAATTATTGTTTCTTGACTTATTAAAAACAAAAGACTCCCCTGATGCCTACTTCAGTTTAAAATATTGCCTATATGACTTATTGTAGTATAGTAATGGAGCTGGTAAGGAATGCAGCTTTATTAACTGGTGATGTAAACACAGACAAAAGACTGGCATATGGCTGTTGTGGCCAGGCATGAACAAGTGGGAACTACCACACGCCAAATTTAAGACAAGTGTAGTATGAAATATCATAGAAGCTAGTAGTAATAGTATTATTTGCTGTCCTAGGTCCTGTTTATTATTGGGAAGAAGCTGTGCCTTACTATTTCCTGTCCTTTTTATTCATTTTTAATTCTTAAATTTTTATTGTTTATGTTAATATTGGTATTTATGTTTATTTTTTATTTGATTTTTTTCTTCAGTTTTGTTAATTGTTTGGTTTCTGTGTGTGGAACTTTATTCTGCAATGTCCCTTGCTTTTTGTGGGTGGTTCCCGAAGAGGCAGGCCATCTGTCAATCTCCATTGAGAGACTGCTCCTATTCCTATAAAGGCTCATGAGAACTGCAATCATAGTTGCCAAATTAGAAGGTTTCATGCCCAATTAGGCTATTTTTAAATCTGTTGTGTGTGAAAAAAAAAAGACTTGGATGGAATTGTGACAGTGATTGGGCTGTAAAGCGCCTCTCAAATCTGGCAACCCTTTTTGCAGTCCCTCTGTGGTACATTGTATGTGAATGGTGGTTGGTGAGTGTTTCCATTTTGTTATTGCTTTTTATTTCTTCTGGATTTTTGACCATCTTGTGTACTAGGACTCTGTTTGTGACTGGATTGCCTTTCTGCTCTTTTAGCTTTCTTTTGTATTTTTAAAATAAATATTTTATTTGTAAGGATTCTCCTAGGCAAGCGTTTATGGTCATAAGAATATACATTTGGTCTTTGTGTAGGCTGAAGCAAGCCAGTCTTGTTGCATCTCAGGATATCTTTGTCTGTTCCCCCTTTGAGCATACCAGTAGAGAGTCTGGCCTGCTTTCCTGACCATTTTGGAGGCCTCATGTTACTTTGGCCACTTTGAATAAGTGGATAACTATTCACGGGCTTAAGCTTGATTCCAGCATGGAGTTTATACAGTCTTTCCATGTTATGTTGGTTGAGCAGGGCATGTGTGTAAGTGTGTCCAATGATAGACTGGCATAACCCAGTGCTGGTTTCTGTCTAGCGCCTTATTAACAGATAAGATTCCCTGGTGACTGTAAAATGTGAGTGGAAATGTCTGTATGACTGTGTTTCATGATGCACTAGTGCTTCTTCCATGTTAGGTTTCTAGCTTGTGCTGATCAATTTTCTGCATCCTTGTAATGTAAATAAAGATATAAAAATCAAAACATATATTATTTATAATTAATGCATGCAGTCTAAATGAAATAAACAAGATTCTGAGGTCTGACTATTAAGTTGAATCCATCAGTGGAAAATAAAGTTTCTTGAGGATCATTTTTAGACCATGCATATCAATATAATGTTAGGCTATTTTCTTTAGTAAGAAAGAAAGAAAAAAATGCATATACCTATAAATTTTATGTAAGAGTGTTGTAGCATTGTGTTTTGTGCCTGGGCATCGTGGCTCTTCCTACAATGATGCAGCAGAACAATTGTATTTGGATACATACACACAGCAATAGCCTCAGTGAGAATAGAGGTTGAAACAGAAAACATAACATTACATCAAAGTTTCATTTTGCCTGAATTTATACAGCCTGTAATTTATTACAAATACAGTATCTGACAAATTAAAGGGATTTTTCAAGTGTGACACAATTATGTTTTAGGTCAAACTCATCCTGGAGGGCCGCAGTGGCTGCAGGTTTCCATTCTAACCAGCTTCTTCAGTAGGGACCAGTTTGTGTTGCTAATTAACTTATATTTCTTTAGTTTTAATTAACTTGACTCAGACCCCTTAGTTGTCTCTTTTTCCTTAATTAACAGCCAAACAATAATGAGACACAAAACACATGACCAGCTCACCTTTGCCCATCACACAATATCTGAGAATAAAGAAAGGTGATGGTTGTCGGTAAGCATGATCTCTCAACTCACCAAAACATCTTGATGGTGTTCTTAGAAAAAACAGAAAAATGAACCGTTTTGGAAATGTCTGCTGTAGCAGAATGACAGCAGCTACAAGCTGTGGAATTGAATAACGGGTTTAATTAACAGCAAGAATCAGCTCCTCATTAAGAGATTGGTTGGAGTGAAATTGGTTGGAGTTTGAAATCCCAATTTAGCTGGTCATCTGTCAGCTCGTTTCACATCTCATTTCTGTTTGGTTCTCATTTAATGAAGAAAGGAATGAAGGAAAAAGAAGTTAATTAGCAGTAAAAAGCTGTCACTGATCAGGAAAAGGGTTAGAATGAAAACCTGCAGCCACTGCGGCCCTCCAGGCCCGGAGTTCGACACCCCTGTTTTAGATTTACAGTTAGTCCTTAAAACAACAATTTATGTATTAAAGTATAAACTGAGAGATTTTCAATGTAAAGAGTATTTACTTTTAAGAATGATTCATGTACTAAAAATCACCTAAAGACCTTGTCATATAAACAGAAAAGTGTAAAGCATATAGATTAAAGAAAAAACAAACCCAGAGCAGAGTACCTGGGGGGTATTTTTCATAAATGGATCACTCGTTTAGCCAGATGTAATTGTTGACGATTTGGCCTGATTCTGGATCTGTCGGTTTTTCGAAACTCTTGCTAGATGTGTTGTCATAGCAGCACATCCAAATCCTCAAACCTGCTCGGAGCAGGTTTGTTCTATGTAAACAAGGATTAGCTCACACACTTAATCAGTGTCCGTGCATGGAATTCATTCAGTCATGGCTTAGCTGTTCATTAATGAACAACCAATTGATATCGGTGCGCAAATTATAAGAAGAGAATTTCATATAGAGAGGGTTTTGCATGATCAGCAAGAACCTTTATAGCTCCTGGAGGAAATTCTTTTCGGAAGATACCGCTTTAGCCGAGGGGGAATATTGTACCTGAAAGATTTATTAGCACCTTATATTCGAAGTCAAACTAGGCGACGTCGGGCTCTCACAACCACACAGACAGTATGCATTGCTTTGAGGGTTTTTGCAAGCGGCACTTTTTTATATACTGTAGACGATGCAGAAAATCTATCTAAAAGTGCAGTTTGCCAGGCAATTCGTAAAGTCTGTTTGGCTCTGAAATATTTCCTTCAGGGTTTTCATAGTGTTTCCTGGACACCTGCATGTGCAGACAATAAAAGAGGCGTTTCATGCCATTGCAGGTAGGTAATACACAGGCAAAAACACCCACAGTTCCATAAAGAATCTCACAATCAGCCTAACATTCTCATTACCCAGGATTTCCAAATGTGATTGGGGCACTGGATTGTACGCAGATGCGAATAAAGGCCCCATCAGGTCCAAATGAGCCCGATTACATAAATAGAAAAGGCTTCGAAAGTATTAACGTGCAGGTAATGTCACTTTTTGTAAGAGTTGAAAATAGCCAATAGGCATGTTGAGATACATGCTATAAATTCTCAGATGATCTGTGATGCATCCTACCTTGTATCAGATGTGGAGGGTAAATGGCCAGGGTCTGTTCATGTCTCAAGAATTTTTAAGGAGTCACACCTGTATCAGACATTTGAACAAGGTAATAATCTAATTATAAATCATGGTGATGTGTGTATTGTATTCACAATTTTCACATATTCCACAGGTATTCATGATGGAATCCTGCTTGGGGACAGGGGATATGCCTGTAGGCATTTTCTAATGACCCCGTTTCCTAACTCCAACCCTGAGCCACAAACTCGATTTAATGCAGTTCTGTCTAGGACAAGGGCACAAATTGAAATTAAATTTGGCCACCTGAAGGAGAGATTTCAATGACTAAAAAGGCTGAGGGTTGCACCTGACAGAGCATGTGACATAATTGTTGTATGCTCTGTCTTACACAACATAGCGACCATCAGAAAAGAGAGTCCCTGAGGTTTTGGTGCAGCTTGATGATGACCTTGATCCAGTGTACCTTGAGCAAACCAGTGGCAGAAGTGCCAAAGACATAATTGTGGCCCAATATTTTCAATGAAAAAGACAACAGTGGTTTCACACAAAAGTTATTTATTGTATTGTTATTTATTATACAGGTATATTATGGCCCTTCAGCCTGTAAGGAGGAGAACATAATTAAGGATACACTCACGCATACACATATACATATGGGAAAGAGATAAGAGAATTGTGTTACCAATTGTTTTTCTAGTATTTGTACCTGCAACTTCATTTTGGTTGTCCTCAGTTCATGAAGTTCCATGTCCTGCTGTATTTTTCTCATTTTTAGTTTTCTATATGCGATATTCTGTTGAAGATATCTCTTGTATAGAGCCCTCACATTTTTCTGCAAATAATACACAATTACAAATGCCTTTTTTCCTCTATATTGTATACACAGTATATCATTTTGAATCATTTTGTATAAAGTACAACAAATGGCTCAACCAACCTCACCATCTCCTTTTTTTGATGTGGACCTTGTTCCAAAATGGGACATGTGTGCTGGCTACAGCCTTCTGCAAAACAGTTATATCACGATTAGCACATGGGACTGATCACAGTGGAGTTTGTTCAAACATTATTTGGAAAGTTTACCTCTCCTCCTGATGAATAATCACACATAATGTCTTCATCAAATATTTGACCTTCGTCAATATTCATCAAATATTTGACCTTCGTCAGACACAGGTTCTAGGGATATGACAACTGACCCAACAAAAAAGAGGGCTATATGGAACATACCTATGGCACACATTGAGGACAAATATATGCAATGACCATCCTTTACCTGAAATGAAGTGACCACTGCATCCTGCCACTGGTTCTGAGGAGGAGCTTCCCACTGGAATGCCCTCAGAAACAGGGCGTTGGGCATTTTGCTAGAGAGCCAACTCTTCTGCAGGGGTTAGGTCTGGACCACGTGGACCTCCAACTGTTTTTTGCTTGTCTGCCTTCTTATTAGCTTTAAAATTAATGTTTTTTTTTATTATATATGATTCTTTATGTCAACAATTCTTTAAATAGTTATCTACACTAATAAAAGGCAAAGCCCTTACTGACTGACTGAATGACTGACTCACTGACTGACTCATCACTAATTCTCCAACTTCCCATGCAGGTAGAAGGCTGAAATTTGGCAGGCTCATTCCTTACAGCTTACTTACAAAAGTTAGGCAGGTTTCATTTAGAAATTCTAGGCGTAACGGTCATAACTGAATCCTACTTACGTACATATACACGGCCATAGCCTGTAGCTCGGTCGCCGTTTGAGATGGAGTTGTGTCCCCCATCACCACGCCTCCCACGTAGTTGGCTGCCTGCCTATATTGCGTCCCCCATACCCACGCCTCCCACGTAATTGAGTCCCTGCCCATATAAGGCCGTCCGTCAGCAGCAATCCAATAGACACACTGCCGCTAAATATTCACAGGCAAATCAAAAAGTTAATACCGGGAATGCCTGTTAAACATCTTAGATTCACGAGTAGCGATTTGGGTGGTGAGATGTCTATCGAGGTGATCACTGTAATATTTATATGTCATTGAAATGTATTATTATCAGGCATGGTTTAGGCACCTATGTCATCAGGAAGGCACCAGAAAAAGGGACCTCAAGGTTACTATTATGGAAGTTAATTTAGAGCACGGATGCCGTGAATGTAAGAGCTGTAATAAATAAAGTTCCCCTGCATACTTTAAAAGAAAGTCTCACCATCATTTAATTCTTCACAATTTGTGAAAACAAGACATGGTGTCAGAATAGAGGACAGTCATGGATTTTGTTGGAGTTCCCTCGCCACGAATTGACTGGGACTCTCTTAACCTGCCGGGAGAATGGAAAAAGTTCCGACAGCACGTGGAGCTGATGTTTTCTGGCCCGCTAAAAGGCAAAAACGAGAGTGAGAAATGCAGCTACCTGCTCCTGTGGACTGGGGAAAAAGGAAGAGACATTTTTAACACATGAACTCTCACCCAGGAGGAAGCCAAGGTACTAAAAACTTACTATGACCATTTTGAGGCGTTTGTCATGCCTAAGACGAATACGATATTCGCAAGATACAAGTTTAATGAGAAGACGCAGGTTATAAACGAGACTTTTGATCACTTTGTAACGGAGTTAAAATTGCTGGTGAAGGACTGTGCCTATGCAAACGAAGATGAGATGGTCAGGGATAGAAGAGTGTTTGGCACAAATTTAGTGAAAGTGCAACAGAAACTTTTAAGTGCCGGGTCTGAGCTAACATTAAATAAAGCCGTGGACATCGCAAGATCGCACGAGATAGCATAAGCACAGCTGAGAACCTTCGATGCATGTACTTTGACCGGCTCACGTGAACTGACTGTGAACACAGTACGCAGACAACAAGCAAGAGCTCCAAAGAACGCTGAACAAAAAACGCATTACACAATTGAGAAGGCAGTAAAAGAATATGAAGCGAATGACGCATAAAAGCATATTCATAAGTGCAGCTACTGCGGAAACAAAGCACACGGTGCAGTAAGAAAGGAACAACCCTCTGAATCTGAACAAGCCTTTGTAGACATATCAATAGGAAAGCAAGGTGTAAAGCTTAAGTTTAAATTAAGTTCATAGACACGCTGCCGCTAAATATTCACAGGCAAATCCACAACTTAATACCGGAAATGCCTGTTAAACATCTTAGATTCACGAGTACCGATTTGGGTAGTGAACACTTCGATGAATGAAACCTGTTATCTTTACGACGGTTGACAAACACGGAATGTAACTTGAACACAATGCATCCTCCAAATACGAACCTGATTCAAAGAAATAATGATAATCAAATCCTTGATGACAGCAACACTCATAACAGTCACAAAACAATTACATTGACAATCATGTTATATTATTTTTAAAATGTTTCCTTTTCTTTTTCATAACTTCTTTAACACACTACTTCTCCACTGCAAAGCGCAGGTATTTTGCTAGTATACCAATATTTACCAGTTTGAAGTATATTCTTGTACTTCACTTTAACCTGTTCCCATGTTCTCCTTGTGTTCACGTTTGATCTGGAATTATGAAACATTAAATAATAATTAATGTAACTAATCATAGGAAATGAAACGCTGCATTCAGTAAGTACAATGCACACTACTTAGCGTTTAATTTGTCAGCCACTTTTTGCCGTCTTTTCTGGTTTGGGCTGCTTTCGCAGTATTACCCCTTGTGCATATTAAATCTTGAAATTCTTCATATCCTTTGAGTAAAAGGTCCTGCTCCGCTTGTGTGAAAAAATGCGCCTGTTCTTTTGTCATTTTGTTGCAGCCTATCAAAGACTTCCTGATTATGTTTTCTATACTCAATATATATGGGCTTTTCAATCAGCGCTTGCGCGCGCAATCATCTCAGATGATTGGATCCAGCTAGACTAATCTACTACACAGCTGCGTTTGAAAAACCAACTTATCCCAGATGAGTTTCACCGGCATTAACTAATCCAAGATGAGACATCTGATCTCGGATGATTTAAGCGACGTACGAAAAATACCCCCCCAGGACTACATTAGACACAGAAAATAAACAGGGAAGCCCACATGCCATTACCTTAACCTTCTTCTTTCGACTGCTCCTGTTAGGGGTTGCCACAGTGGATCCTCTTTTTCCCATATCGTTCTGTCCTCTACATCTTGTTCTGTTACACCCATCACCTGCATGTCCTCTCTCACCACATCCATAAACCTCCTCTTAGGCCTTCCTCTTTTCCTCTTCCCTGGCAGCTCTATCCTTAGCATCCTTCTCCCAATATACCCAGTATCTCTCCTCTACACATGTCCAAACCAATGTAAAGTGCCATTACCTTAACTAAAATGATTGAATCAAAATTTTTGATTCCCCCTGGCTCAAGTTCTCTAAGTATTTTAGTAGGGAACAGACGAGTGGACTTAGGTTAAAGTTACCTACCTCTCATGCCACAGAAGTCAACCATATTCCTGTACTTAAGTGGCACAGAACTCACATCTGTCTGGTTGCCTTGCATATATAGTAACCAGTATGCATCTGGGTACGTACTGATCTTTAATGTACCTTGGTACTCAAAAATAATATACTTACTTACATTTCAATAAACAGTGAATTAATGGCCCCATGCTTCTCATCGTTGCAGTGAAGCTTTCTGATATCTGTGTGACAAGACATAATAGAGTATTAAGAGTAATTTTCAATGAAGGTTTGCGTAGACTTTTTCTTAATGTACAGTGCTGTAAGGCCTTGTGTACTGGCATTTCTACACACATTCAGACTCCAGGCATCAGTAAGGTACCCAAACAGACCAGTGGTGTAAACATGGCAGCTCAGACTTCAGACTTCTTCCTCTTCCTTTATGCACAAGACCAAAATCAACGGGGACGAAAAATATCAGTATCAAAATCAAAAGTGAAGACAAACAGTGCAGGCTCAAAACACACACACACACACCCACACAAAATCAGAAACTCTATACATACATGAATGCTTTACAAATGATTGCACCATGCTCTCTCTACCATACCTTTCTCTCCCTAATGCCAGACAGTCAAAAGACAAGTCCTGCTGGGCATCTCTCAGTTTTATATGCTGAATTCATTCACCTGATCAATTACTAATGACGGCCCAGAATTACCAAATCAATGATCCTGTGACAACTTTCAAACAGCTTAGCTTCATTCTAGGCAGAGGTCTCCTATTTTTCAGGCTTCTTTACTCGTGCGTTACTGCAGTCATAAAAACATGCACACGGCCACTTTCAGGTAACTTCCTGACATTTCTCTTTCTCTGTGACTTTAACTCTCATGACTCCCTGCATTGCCAGCAGACATGCACTTATTCAAGCTGGAACCTTCCATAACACATATGGACTTAATTGAACATCCTTCCCAGCAGGCACAAAGTAACGCTGAGCTGATGGCATGCTGACGCTTGAAAGTTTAAGACGAGTGACAGGTGTCCTTGAAGCTTCCAGCAATGCGTGTCACCATGCCGATGCCAGCCCAATGCCTCCTTACACCTACCACACAAGTAAGTACACCTCTTATAACTAATTATTCAAGGAAAAAAAGCTATAGTTACTTATTTCCTGTAACAAAATGATTTCTGTGATAAAGCTTTTCACAAGCCTTCATGTATAGAGTAAAAAACATCTTCATTTCATTTGTTAATTTAAATATTTCTAGTATAAGTACATGGTTACATTAAGGATTTTTTTCATTCCCAGTTTATCAATGTTATCAATTGCCAATATCAATATTAAATTTTATTTAGTCATATGGTTTCACCTTGCACAGTTATTTGTTAATATTACTGCCTAATAACTAATTTGAACCAATAGACCACTCTTCTCCTAAACTCACTATCTGTCCTCCCAAAACATGTTAACTGTAAGGACTAAACTACACCTAACCATAAACGCTAACCACTCTTGAAAATGTATCATTTGACAATCAGGAATACTCCAGGGTAGACTCTAACCACCACAACCCTGAATAGTGTACATGTGGACAGAGAATGATGGATGGCTGTTTCCAAAATACAATTCATTTTTACTTTAAAACCAATGAATACCAGATCTGTGCGCACATATTGTGGCAATATTGTTACAGTTAATGGACATGCCTTAAATACCGATAGTAAACATTTTACCTTTTGATGTCATCCAGGTGACGGGTTATCGTCCTGGTGTATCCAAGCATGACAGATTACTCCAAGATCACGATTGAAAAAACATTACTTTCTTGACTTTCTGGCTTTTGTTTTTAACATCATATACAATTGCTATTACTGCTGCTAATGTTCACTAGCATGAGTCAGCATAAAAAGTTTCAGCCTCCCACGAGTGGTTCAAAGTCACAATGATTGGTCATAGCTGCACAGCTGACTCAAATCTCATAAGGTGGAAATGATTTTTTGGCTTAGTTTTGTGTGCTTTTCAGTTTTGTTTTGTGCACTGTTGTTTGACAGACAAACTGACTTATTTCCTTGTTTTTGGCTTTGCATTTGCTCTGACTATTCCCTAATTTGTCTCTTTGACATTTCCTGGTATACTAATTAAAGTCTTTGTTCTTCAGGGTGATCAATCATTTGATTAAAAAAAATTCTAATTGTGCTTGGGCAGTTTTAACATCATGTTCTTATTTGAAGGAGTATTGCATGCTAGAACGTTTTTAATTCAAGTAGATTTAATGTAAATTGATGGTTTATATAACATACTTTCCAAGTTGGACCAAACAATGAAATCCATTGCACATATCTTAAAAATGATTTTTTTACCCCTTTCGCAATGATGGCCCAAACAAAGCCTTCTAATAAGACATAATTTTAAAAGCATTTCTTGCACATTGTTGGCTATGTCTATTTTTTTTCAGTGTGTTTGAATCCAGGAATTCAGCTTAACACCACGTATCATCTACAAAGCAGAGACCTTTGCGTTAAAAAGACACTGCTCCATCTGGGCAGGCAATAAAGGAATGGATTTTCTCTGTGCTGGAAATGGGACAACTGCTAAGAAATAGTTCTTGTTACTCATAGTAAATAACTAACTTAAACTAACCCAAATTTATCATCTACTCATTTATCATCTAATCATATTTTCTTAACTAGTTTATGTTGGATCTATCATTGTAACGTTAATGTAACCACATCAAAATTAACTATTAAAGAATGGTCATTCACCTTCAATCAGTCAGTTTTAAAGTCAGCCTCTGATATCATAAAACAGGAATTGGAGAAAAAGGCATGCAAAATCTCCCAGTGCTCTCTGTTTCTCTCTATTATCTCACCACACTCAACCATCTTCTATATATGTTCAGGGCGGTGAGTGAGACCCTAGGGAATGTGGTCCACTCCCGAGTCCTGTCCCTGCCATCTTCCCTCGGTGTCAGCTGAGATACCCTGAGCCCAGCTCCATCTTACCTCAGCCTTCATTGGTGTACACAGTGTTCCATAGAAACCTTCAATCACTTCTGCTTTCCAATGTGCAACAGGAGCGATCAGTCTACAACTGTAACACCTCTCACTATGCTCCTCCGCGGGGTTTTCTCTGACTGCTTTGCCACCTTCTCGCACCACACCGGCCTCGATTCAATTCCTTTCTCTTTACCAAACTTCCCCAATTTCTTTTCTTTCTATTCATTCCTCTCTCTCTTTCCTACTCAATCCCTTTATACCTTGTTGGTGAAGATGCTTTGCTTAATAACCCATGAAGTGCCAACGAGGAAACTGGCCGAGTTGATCATGTTTGCATCTGTATGCATGATTAGCCAATTTCCCTATTAAACATTCTGGGGTGCACGACACTTGCAACAGCATGCACCCACTAGCCTGAGCCACACTGAGTTTTATACTAAAAACTACTCTGCCACCGAACCTTTACTCACTTCACCTCAGGTCTTAATAACATACTTTTAAAAGCATTTTCAAGTAGTAGCAATTATTTATACAAGCAAAAATACTAGTTTTAGTGGAAAGAGAGAAAGTTGTACAGAAGATAAACCTGAACTCAAGCATAAGCAACACTGGGATTCTAGTCAGTTTAAAGATATAAGAGGTGCAGTACATTTCAATTTTCATTCTCAAATTCTTTCACTCATTTTCAGATTATTCATTAATCATTTTCAGATTGACAGTCTCTCTTAATTAACCCTGTTAAAACTTCCATTTGCACTTTTTCCAAGCATTTACCTCTTTCACCCTCTTAATTGATTTGACAGAAACTCTCAGGGTTCAAGATAACTTGATTACAGTCCAGTTGTACCAAGATTTTCCCTTTTTCCATAAAATCTCAACCTCAGTTTTACAATACATTATTTTTATTTTGGATTAGATGAACTACTGATGCTCTGTGATGGATTGGTGAGCGATCCTAGATTAGGTCCCGCCTTGTACCTGATGCTGTTTTGAACCAAATGGGATCAGAAAATATATGCATGAATGAACCACTGTATAGTTTTGGCTTGCATATCTCTGGATACACACAAAGATCTTTGAAAAAAGGAGTAAATATAAAGATCAAGACCAAATATGAATGGCAACATCACCTAAATGAGTTTACCTATTACCTAATGATATGCCAATTTCTTTATAGCATCTAACTTATCCCTCTTTATATTTTTTCTTCCACTTTTTATTGTCTTTGCCCCCTTCTGTGCTTATTCCGTTTACTACATGCCTTCTGGGTGGGTTTTCATTATTATCAGCTTGTTCTGGAATCTAGATGTATAGGAGCCCATCACAATCTACTGAATACTGTCTGTTATTCTTCATCCAGTTAATATGTCAAGCCAGGTCTGGTATCTTTTCTGTCTTTCACATCTTAGTTGCCACTTATTTAAAAAGTGTATTCTTCTCCTTCATAAAACAGCAGTACAAAGGGAAAGAGTTCTTCATTTAATATACACATGAACTTGTAAATGTCCACTATATTGCGTATGTGCAAATATACTGTATTTATGTATCTATGTATCTGAAATACAAACCTGTTTAATCTGGACAGGTTTAAACAGATTAAACACCTTTGTCAACCTCAGTTTTCTCACCTATAAACAATACAAAATTATCAATTATATAAATTCAGCTTTGTAGTCAATATTTGCCATATCAAAACAATTTCAGATGACAAAGTAATACTGCCTTTTTGCATTTGTTTTCAATTGTGTCTTGCCTAGTCAAAGAATAAAAAATAAGCCCATCGAACCTGTAAATGTATTTATCGATAGAGAAAATAAAGTCCATTGAATTCAGCCCTGACTTCTAGGTAATGTACTGCACAATTAAATCAAAGGAAACATTTTTACACAGTTTTACATTCACTATTTTACAACAAACAATTCAGTATTGTAGTTTGAACAACAAAGCTATAAGACTTGATCAATCTGTTGTTCATCTTTCAAATGCAATTATTGTCAGGGACTGTCAGTCCATTTTGCGTACATATGAAAGAAAGCAAATACTATTGCAAACATAATTAATAACACTATGTAACACAATTTTTGTTCCTGGCTTCCAAGAGTTATATTTCAACTGCTTATGTCTAAAGCCTATGGAAAAACGACTACATACAGCACAAACTTTGATTTTATGACCACAGCCCAGAAAATTTCGTATTTATAGTGACAAAACAAGGGAATTTTTATCTTTTCGTTCATGCGGTCTGATAAAGAGCAACACTTGCATGGTAAATAGATAAAGACAGTCAAAACCACTCAAAAAGGTTCAGAAATGAGTAGGTTTTCTAGATTTGCGACTGTACTGCAAATCGCTTTCTCGAAGAAGCCCCCAAATGTAGTCCCCCATCATGTTTTCGTTATACTGTCCTTGGTAACGACATTCAAAGTCCAGTATATCCTGATGAAAGCGCTCACCTTGCTCCTCTGAGTAAGCTCCCATGTTCTCCTTGAATTTGTCAAGATGAGCGTCAAGGATATGGACTTTGAGAGACATTCTGCATCCCATTTTGCCGTAATTCTTTGAGAGTCCGAACCAACTGCACATAGTTTTCAGCCTTGTGATTACCCAGGAAGTCGTGAACCACTGCAACAAAACTGTTCCAAGCCGTTTTCTCCGTCCTGTTCAGCAGCTTGGCGAATTGGTAGGATCCACCATGCAGAAGTAGCAGTTGCTTGAGTGGTCAGTCGGTTGCCGCCAAATTTGTGGGATAGCAAACTTCATGGCTCTCTTTTCTCCCCTGTACCAACCTTCAAGAGTTTTCTTGCAATATTCGCATGTGAAATGAGGTGCCCAGGCTTGTCTTGATCCCCGACAGGCATGCCGAAGTATGCCTTGTAGGCCTCGCACATCTTACAACATGCTTTCACGGAATACTTTCTCGCTCTTGTCTTTATAAATTGTCCACAGACGTAGCAAAATGCATCTGTTGGGTGCAAGCAACCTCTTGATGCCATCTAAATCAAATCAAAAATAACATAAACCGAAATGTTGGTTCGAGTCACCTGTGCTTTTATACTTGTATGACTACTATTGGACAGTCTGACAACGTTCTAGAAAGTTCTAAAAGTTTCTTGAAAGTTCTAGATAATTCTGGAAAATTATAGAAACTTCTGGACAATTCTAACAGTTCAAGAATATTCTAGAAGACTACTCAGTATTGAATGCGAATCGAGAATTTTCTCGAAAACAGACAAATTTCAAAATATCATTGTCCTGATCACAAAAGCAAAGTTTTTGTGGAACAACAGCTATTTTCTATTTTTTTTAGGCATAACGGGTTAGGAAAACACACTTTGTACCCAGGAACAAAATAAAAATAAAAATTTGTTACATAGTGTAATTTTGAATGAAGCAAAACCTAACAACCTAATAGTTTTTACTTTCAAGAAATGTGTAACATTTTATATTTTCAGTTTTGGTATTGCCTTACTGTAATTCATACACAGGTAAGATGCAGTACTGTAGATAGGCAGGTAATAGACTAGTTATGCTAAGAGAAAGAATTACATAGTAGCAGTGTGAGCCATCACTGAAAAGAAATCTCTTGTTAAGCCAAAAACAGAAATAAAACAGAAGCACATTAATCAAACAAGAAAAATCAGAAGACAAATGAAAAACTAAAGAGGTAAAACATAAGCTTAGCCAAGACTCAGGCAACTTGCCCAGAATGAGAGGTACAACACAAATGGGTCTGAACTGCTTAAATATGGAAGCCTCTCATATCATGTACAGCTTGATAATTAATTTAACCAAGGAGAAGGGTTGGGCCAAAGACACAAATAAAAAGGTGGGCACGGCCAGAATGTAAGAGGCAAGCAACTAGAGGCAGAACTATGGTAGCATGTCTAATACTGTGCTTTATTAAATACATTTTGTGAAATTGTAGAAACATATTGTCACATACATTCATTTATTGAGGATAGTGAAAGTGTGAGTAGTTCACCTTTTTCTTTTAAGTTTATTTAGAGAATGGGTTAAAAAAAAATTAATTTGAACTTTGAAAATGTATAATTCTTAGAATTCTTAGATTTTTTTTACAATTTTCAGTTAAGGCTTTAACTGAATGAAAGATTTTATCCAAATTACAACAAATGTGGCATGCGTTATTGCTTATAACTTCAGCCAAAATACTGAAAACAGGAAAGGAGGCAAAAATGTTACACATATTTTTTGTCTCATTTCATAATGCTTTTAAACATTATGACCTTGATTCTGTATTTAAAAATATCATGTCAGTCCAAATTCTTGATAGTTCTCAAATTAGATAGCCTAGCTCAAAGCCCATTTCTCCAGGTTTTTTCTTATGCACACATTTTAACAGAGTTAGCAATACTGTTCTCATCTTCTTCATAGACATTGTAGACCAGCAACATGTATGGGTAGCTTCTTAGCTAATGATGCGTGAGATGCTTATTCTGTGTATGTTTTATTCTCATCAAACCTAAAGCAGGTGTGGCCCTCCATTTAAGGACGTTCCATACATAACTAACTGCAAGTGAGGTATTCAATCAAGCAATATTTACCTAACTAAATATTAGATATTCACTTTTTGATACTTTATGTTACTTGTCCTTGTTATTTAAAGTACTCAAGGGGCTGAATCACAAAATGAAGGGGTCATTCTGTTACAATTGGTATTTCTTAATTCTTTTTCAAAGCATTTTTGAAAAAGACAGTACTATGAGTGATATGTTCATGCATAACTTCAGGTGAAGACCAATTTCCTAATTGTTCCACGAAGACTAATTTCTGATAATGCGGCTACAATATACCATAGTAAAAGTTATTATGCGATGGGATTATACTTTTTATATGGGAAAAAAGTGTTGTGTATTATACTGTAAATACTTCAAACCTTTTCATATATTTTAAATGTTTTTATTGTGCAATTTCAATTTTTATTTTGATTGCTTCAAAACTTAATGCTTCACATAAATATAAAGGTACTGACAAAGTAATTCAAATATTTTAGTTGATGTAGGACAGAAAGTATTATGAAAGTAGGTGGTTTTCGAGCTTTTGAGTTATAAAGTTACAAAGTATTCTCTCTAGCTAAATAAAAGATCATCTTGTAGAATCACAAGCTTAGCAAAGGGAAGAGCCTTGCATGCCCCAGATTTAGGAACCACTCCGTGGGAGCAAACTGTACGAATGGACAGTTACTGAGTGACAGAGCTTCTGCTATCAAACAGTTAGATGAGGGGCAGAGATCAAAGTTATTTCCTTTATGTGCTCTTCCACAAGAAAGTCCAGAATGTTTGCTAATGTTGAAACACAAAAGTTATTAGATCAATGGTCAAGGTTTAAAGGGCAAAGTCAAAAGTTAAAATTAGCAACCAGACTCACAAAATGTGATTGAGTCCAGAAACACAAAATGGAAGCACCAATGCAAGTAAACACAAAATGGCAGTACATATGAAAGCAAATGCACAAAATGTCGACAAAACGGTGTCCCCAAAATTATAATAAAATATAATAAGCAAATAAAAATGACAATTATCTATCCATTAAAAAACAAAATCAGATATTATAAGCAGATTAATAACAAGTTCTTGACAGGATTTATTAAGACAAATGCAGAATCTGCAAAGGCTGTTTTGTTCTTACATGGACATGTCAAATGTTGTGTTGTGTCGAGTTTGTCCAATGCGTTTTCATGGGGTTTGTAGTACCTGAGATAATTTAATACTACATACCTGTGCTCCAAGAGCCCAACTCAATTTTTAGCCCTCATATGAGCTGGGTTTCTGTAAGCTGAGAACTTCTCCTGCACAACTTAGACACTTAATCAACAATTTAAAATTAAATCATATAATACTTGGAAACTAATACTCAACAAGCATAATTGTCCCATATCTACAGTATATATACATTTATCTTGATCTATCTGGATTTTATTTAATTTAAGGGATTACACTTTCCAGTGTCATTATTATTAGGGTGTTGGACCATGTTAGCCATTATGGATGCCTGAGTTGCCTCGGAAGCCTGCATATTGTAATCTTTCTAGTTAGCCAATAAAAGGTGTCATTTTGCTTGACTTCTCACTACAGTGTCATTATTGAAAGACTCATAAACAAATCAGAGCCTGCTTGTAAAATAAAAATGAGCTGTATTTTACATTTAACTTTATAGGCTTTGACATATTCTTACATATCTTGCAATTTGTTCATTATTTTCCAAAATCATAAGATAAGTAAATAAATGGTGTGCAGGATTCAAATAATTGCAAAGATATGGTCAAATGATATTGTATGGTATCATATAATATTATAAAAAGATACAAACGCACAAGAGAAGTTAAACTAAAGAGCAAATATAATTATTCCAGGACTCTGAGGTATGAGCTATGAATAAAGATTAAGGAAGCTTAATCTTCCTGTTTTAAGAAAACAGAGATTAAGACGTGACATGATAGAAGTGTTCAAAATTATGAAGACATTTAGGAAGGCTGATGGTGGCTGTACTTTGTAATGAGTTGTCCAACACAAACACTGGGAGACAGATGGGAAGATATTTAAGGGCAAATTATGTATAGACGTTAAGTAATATTTTTTAATTTAAAGAACTGTGTAATAAATGAATGTGGAATAAACTACAGACTACTTTACTTTGGGCACCTTCTAATTTCAATATGACAACATTTTGGAAATGTTAGATGAATATGGATGGCAGACTATGTTTAGCTGAATCACTTGTTCTCTTCAAATTTGTTCTTTGTTTTCAAGTACAATTAAAATAAAACTAATTTTCAGTCTGTAGCTTACAGATCTTTTACTTTTCATTTTCAAGACAAACAGTAGAGGGTCTTTTTCAGTCCAGTAATGGGCCAAAAGCAACTGGTGCCTTCATCTACTGCACTCGACACCCTGTAATTCCCCTTATTCTTTATATTACAAGTATAACAGCCTTCCTCTGTAAAGCGCTTCATTTTACATAAGAATTATAGCTGACTTACTCTTTAGCAGGGTACAATAGCAACGCAACTTAACAATCTAATAACGGAATACTGTAGTCTTGTAAAACATATCCCCTTTTTAAATCAGCAGCAAATAAAAATAAGGCTGAAGTTTAGATTGGCCAGTAGAGATGAACTTAACATTAACTTATCAAATGAAGACTATGAAAGATAGTACTTTATTATACGTTGTACAACAAAAAATCTCAGGGCTTTTTTCTTTAAAAATATATATGAAATAAAAGAAAATATTTTTTATTTATTAAAATATGGTAAAAAGGATAAAATATAATCATGCTTCATAGTTTTTTAATTTCATAACATACTTTACATAATTATTCCGGACTCAGAAACTCCTTTGTAGAAGACAATGGTGGTGATTAGTGTTTGTGTCCTGGCATAGAAAATAGAGAGTGTCCATGAAATAAGATCATTAACGTAATATGTGCCTGGAATTATTTCCAGATGTAAGTTTTGGGTTACACAATTCACATATAAGGGTATTCATAGTTGCCGGGAAATATCCCCAAGGTATATTTAAAAGACAAATAAAAATAAAAAAGGCATGTCTATTCCAGCAGTTTAAACAAAGCAGTAGTAACAGCCAACCTTGTTATTTGTCAACTTCCTATTCCTTTTCAAGGAAAGTCACAAAAATAACATTTTTTTTTCAAAGATTCGGCATGTGTTTCAAATACATCGCTATCCCTGCTGTGCATTACATTTAGTCTGACTAAACGTAGATTGTGTAATTCTGCCTTTCATTCAGCATTTCAATGGATGTGCAATAAAACTGATCTTTTGTAAAATTTTGTAAAAGAAATCATGCATGTTTAATCTTGCATTTAGGCAAATTGTCAGTAATGACCTATCATGTTAATTATTTTAATATGCTGTTTACAAAAGCATATCCTTACAAGGAAAAATGGCTATCTCATCCTTATAAAAACAATATTGCGCTCAAGAATGTGGATTTCTTGTACTTATGTTCATTACACCCTATGAAATTGAGAGATGGTTTGTAAAATCTGCATCAGGGAGGTTTATGGGAGTATGTTCTGCTTTGGACCCATCCAAGGCTGGCGCTTGTCTTCTGCCCAGTGCTGCCAGATATTTTTTGCCTCTCCATGTCCCTAAACTGAAGTAAGAAGGTCAGATAATGATAACAAGAATATTTTTCATGTAGAAAAGATAAGGCTCTTTACTTTTATTGGCATTTGCATGTGGACCGTAGAAATGTGAAAACACTCTTAGGTACAGGTAAGTAAAATTCAATAATATTTAGATGATATTGTGTCATGGATGTAAATCTTTTTGTACTTCTCTACATTGAGGATTCCATTGATTCTAACCAGATTGCCAACTCTTCTTGCAGAAATTTCACCCCAAACCAACAGAAGGCCACTGTTGTACTTCACTGTTAGCTGCAGACCTTCATCCATTCAGTGAACTCCTGCTCTTCTGGACAAACTTTTAAATTCTGACTTATCAGTAAGCAGCTTTTCCTGGCCATTGTTCAGCACCCCTATCCTTGTGATTCTGTGTATAAGTGAACTTTTTGGCTTTGTTTCCACTTCCAAGAAAAAGCTTTGAAGCAGCAACTCTTCCTACTAAGGCGACATCAGACAAAGACTTTACCAGACTGTACAGGGGTGTTCTTGGGGTCCACTAGTTTCTGAGCTTATAACACTGCTGGATATCTTCCAAATTGAAAGGAGCGTTAATTTGATGTATCTCTTGTCTGTCACATTCAGCTTCTCCTTGTGCTTCTTCAGAAGAACCTGGACATCATATCTTGAAATACCTTTCTGCTGTAACGGTTCTGTTCAGGTAATAGCTTGCTGATGCTGTGTCTTGTGTTTTTGTTATACTCATCCTTGCTATAGCGTAGGAACTGATGATTTGAAGGTTAAACTGTCTCATCTGGCATACCCTCACCTCCAAGTCTGACTATCCTTTGACCAGTTTAATTTCCTCTAAAACAAATAAAATTTATTCATTTAATCAGCTTTGATTCAATCAGCTTGTTATGTTTTTTCATCATTAGTATCTGTTCGTTATGTTTATTTAATCACACACCAGGGTATATACCTACAAAGTAATCAAGGTATATTTGAAAAGTGGTCCATTACTTAATATGATGCGCTCTTTAATGAATTGCAAACAGTTTTGTGTAACATTTGTTTTTTGGGAAAATTAATGTTTCAATATCTGAAATTTGCTCTTTTATACAGACAGAGTAATGTAAAAGACAAAATAAACATCTAAATTGTGATAAAAAATCTAGGGTTTCTAAGAGTTTTATACAATAATGTTTATGTAAACATGTAGAGATGAGTGCCCCAGTGCATGAACTTGACCCCTTTTCTTGGGCTCAAACACATTATTACTGCTGTCATACTAGGAAACCTGCATTTAGAGCAATTATAGTGCAGAATATTAAGGTGTATGCCTACGCTGAAAATAATCTGTCCTTTTATCCTACATTTCTCTTTCTCTTAATCTGAAACAGGCTTCAATCAACAGCAATGCAGCATGCCCACATTTAAGAAATTGGTGGTAACATTTATTTAGTCTAAGGTCTCTAGTTGCACTACTGCTCACCTACACAGCTGCTAAGAATAAGGAAGTCTTATGTAGTAATCTGTGTGTTAACAACATCTATCAGCTTTCTAAAGAGTGTATCACTCTTCACTTAGTCGGTCTACTTTTCAGCACTAGCACTGTGATACGTACTTGACACAAAAGCATTACTTATTTAGGACTAACAGACAGGAACAGTTTCACTTCACAATTTTCCTAACTGCACTGCTTTATCAGTTTCTCCACTAGCTTAAAGAAGATGTTCTTTCATTTAAACTTCTTTTGCCAGTTTTGCAGTTTAATGACTAACATAGTGGATGTCTGTTTTTAGATTCTTCAGTGTAACTGTCTCCACTGCATGTAGCAGTACACATTAGTTATATTTTTTTCAAGAAGCTGCTACTTCATCTACATTCTTTCCTTTTTCATTACTTAAGCCGGCAATGACACACCTTTTGAGCACAAAAATTCTGAAAATGCATAACTTGACAGCCTACTGGTGTGTCGTACCCGCTAAACAAAAGAGAAACAAGTCTTTACATATTCATTTATTTAAAAAATACAGCCCAATCATATGTTTGTATTGTGCTTTGTATTATAAAAGTTAAAAAAAAATCAGTGACTTACAATAGAAAAAATGATATGCGCACTTATAACTGAGTTTAAAACAGTGCACTAAAATATTACCCTACTTTTAATAGTAATTTTGAATTTAACTGAAATAAATATGGAATACATTACATTTCAATTACATCAATTAATGATTTTTTGTTGCTGACTTTTAATAGGTAAGTCTGAAATTGGTGGTAGGTACTTTGTGCGCTTCAAGCCCAAGCAAGCAGAACTAACTTAATCTGTCAGTTGGTTTCTTTTGTCCATTTTAATGTTGTTTAGTGCAGAGAATAAGTTCTTGCAAAATTATAATGCAGAGGGATTGAGAGGGACAGTTGAGAGAAATGTAAAACAGCACACGCTTAGAAATGCAGACTACTTGCCCTTTGCAGAAGTGTAACCACGGAGAGAAAACAATGTCACCACTGCCCTTTGTAGACTCGTACTGAGACAATATACTGAAATAGTCTTTGAGGTTAACAACTTCCTTACCTCTGCAGCAGTGTTGTTCAGAGAAGCTCTGAACTGCACAATGAAAAAACATTAAGGGATAACCGTTACCTCGTACGTATCCCGTATGTACGTGAAATTATTGCAAACATAGTATATACAGGATACATATGAAATAAGGGTTATCCCATAATGCTTTTTCATTATGCCGTTCACAGCTTCCGTACTTGTTGAACTAGCTCCTGGCATAAAATAATTCAATGCATTTCATACGAGCAACGAATTTAAAAGTTGATAGTGCACTCATTTTGGAGACACCATGAAAACAAGCTTCCGGTTCATCAGTTAGAAGTCAACTGAACTGTGCGGCTGCTGTGATGAAAGATGATGTGCTGATATGGATGGTGAGAATCCACTATAAGCTATGGGTGGTGTAGAGTCTCATATCTCTTATATTTTTGTTTCTTCAGTTTCTTTGGTAACTCGGATCTTGGTGAACGCTGGCATGTCACCCAAAATGTCGTGACACGTTGTAATCAGAAAGTAAGTTTAATATATCACTGTCCTCTGCACAAATATATTTTTAAATCTACTTTTCTTTCTACTCACATGCACAGCTGATACAGAGCCAGAATTAGTACAGGGGCTCATCATTCAGACAACAGTTGTACATTATTTTTGTTTGTCAGAGTCAGCATTGTATCTTCTTTGCCTTGTTTGGAATTGTATTATTCACCTATGTGGGGGTCTGCACATGGAGAAAACAGTATAAAAGCCTTGGAAAACAGCCAAGTACCTTTGAAGCCGACGGACGGATGGGAGATAATGTCATCCGATCCTGAAAATCCTTCCAACACAACAATGAAAATGGCTGACTCTACACATCGGGCCCACACTCCTGAAGGTTCTTGCCATGGCTTCCTTCGTCTGCTATGCAGCGTAAACCGTCATTAAAGAAAGCAAAGTTATTTTTCCTATGTGATTTCTTACCACTGTATCACTAAGGGAGTGGTATCACCTTTAATATTATATCTGTATAGATTCCGGTTATCTAACACACCGCAATTACAAAATAACTCATTCCAACAAGGGAGCTAACGCCTCCTGCTGGATATACACGTGTGTCATAGGTTCGCCGTCACTGATCTAAGCAAGAGTATGCAGCCTCAGTTTTCTCTTAATCTTCAGAAACACTCAGCTCCCTTTCAGGTTCATTGTTTATCATGGAGATGTGGTAGTGTGATGGGTATATCTTCCTGCTGCCGAAGACTTGGTCAGAATCTTGGCCTGGTCACTGTCTGTGTTGAGTTGGTAAGTCCCCCAAAATCCCCTACCTCATGTGTGAGTAATTTTATGTGTACTCCAGTTTCCTCCTACATTACACATATGTGCAGCTTACCTTGAGTGCTGACTCACCGATCATTCTTAAAATATAAAATATAAGTAAATGCAGGTACTTTTCAGTGTTTGTTCAGAAAGACCAGTACCATTTCCAGGGTTGTTTCCTGCGGCATGTCTAAAACTGCTAGACTAAGCTTCAGATTATTACGTACCTAATTTTGATTTCAGAAAATCTTTGTGTACTACAAATCTTCTGGCAGTTAACATACTGCATAGCACCTCATGAAGGAAAAAAGAAAAGGTTTCTTTCAATGACATACAGTTGTGCTTGAAAGTTTGTGAACCCTTTAGAATTTTCTATCTTTCTGCATTAATATGACCTAAAACATCATCAGATTTTCACTCAAGTCCTAAAAGTAGATAAAGGGGAACAAATGAGACAAAAATATTATACTTGGTCTTTTATTTATTAAGGAAAATGATCGAATATTACATATTTCTGAGTGGCAAAAGTATGTGAACCTTTGCTTTCAGTATCTGGTGTGACCCCCCTTTGCAGCAATAACTGCAACTAAACGTTTCCGGTAATTTTTGATCATTCCTGCACACCGGCTTGGAGGAATTTTAGCCCATTCCTCCATACAGAACAGCTTCAACTCTGGGATGTTGGTGGGTTTCCTCACATTAACTGCTCGCTTAAGGTCCTTCCACAACATTTCAATTGGATTAAGGTCCAGAACATTAACTTTATTCTTCTTTAACCATTCTTTGGCAGAATGACGTGTGTGCTTAGGGTTGTTGTCTTGCTGCATGACCCACCTTCTCTTGAGATTCAGTTCATGGACAGATGTCCTGACATTTTACTTTAGAATTCTCTGATATAATTCAGAATTCATTTTTCCATCAATGAAGGCAAGCCGTCCTGGCCCAGATGCAGCAAAACAGGCCCAAACCATGATACTACCACCAGCATGTTTCACAGATGGGATAAGGTTCTTATGCTCGAATGCAGTGTTTTCCTTTCTCCAAACATAACACTTTTCATTTAAACCAAAAAGTTCTATTGTGGTCTCATCCGTCCACAAAACGTTCTTCCAATAGCCTTCTGGTTTGTCCACGTGATCTTTTAGCAAACTGCAGACGAACAGCAATGTTTTTATGGAGAGCAGTGGCAACCCTGCCATGCACACCATTGTTGTTCAGTGTTCTCCTGATGGTGGACTCATGAACATGAACATTAGCCAATGTGAGAGAGGCCTTCAGTTGCTTAGAAGTTACCCTGGGGTCCTTTGTGACCTCGCCGACTATTACACGCCTTGCTCTTGGAGTGATCTTTGTTGGTCAACCACTCCTGGGGAGGGTAACAATGGTCTTGAATTTCCTCCATTTGTATACATTCTGTCTGACTGTGTATTGGTGGAGTCCAAACTCTTTAGAGATCGTTTTGTAACCTTTTCCAGCCTGATGAACATCAACAACTCTTTTTCTGAGGTCCTCCGAAATCTTCTTTGTTCGTGCCATGATACACTTCCACAAACATATGTTGTGAAGAGCAGACTTTGATAGATCCCTGTTCTTTAAATAACACAGGGTGCCCACTCACACCTGATTGTCATCCCATTGATTGAAAACATCTAACTCTAATTTCACCTTCAAACTAACTGCTAATCCTAGAGGTTCACATACTTTTGCCACTCACAAATATGTAATATTCGATCATTTTCCTCAATAAATAAATGACCAAGTATAATATTTTTGTCTCATTTGTTTAACTGGTTTCTCTTTATCTACTTTTAGTGAAAATCTGATGATGTTTTAGGTCATATTAATGCAGAAATATAGAAAATTCTAAAGGGTTCCCAAACTTTCAAACACAACTGTACATGTTAATACATTTTGAAGTCTTTTCAGTTACAGTGATACTCAAAAAAGCTACTGGTCACAACTATTATTTAGCATTTATTACATGTGCTGTGTTGTTGGTGTGAACTGTTACAGACCTTTCAACTGACCATCGCAGATAGACTGTCTAGCATGCCTGCTATGTTTTTAAGATGAGATATGATAAAAATTATGGATCAGACATTATTTAAAACATTCACTATCCTCTGGAAACAAAAGTTCAACAACTGCAGTACATGTATATCTTGAAACAAAATGGGCTGTGGATTGGAATTCTGAGGTTTTTGGTCTAGGCCAGAAGTCTGCAAAGTCAGTCCTGGAGGCTGTATGTAGTAACTGCAGGTTTTTGTTCCAGCAACAGTTTTTAAATTAAAATCAATTATTACTGCTGAAGCACTTATTGCTCAAGCAACATTTTTAGTGGTCTTGTTTGTTAAGATGACACATCCTTAAGTGTTTATTTCAGTCTTAAACAGCATCATTCAATGTTTTCAACTGCCTCTTATTAGAAGTAAGAAATAATAGACAACGGAACCAGCAGTTCTCCATTTACAGCTGTGTGTATTTTCGCGAACTGTCTGGTTTAATATAGATGATATTACTGAAAAGAAAAAAAATCCACAATATAAGAATAACCATATGTCATAACGAAGATGTTAACAAGCCATAGAATGGAACGAGATCTGTTATTGGCAAGGGTTGGTTTCTAATTATGAAACTGGGTTGGAACAAAATCCTACAGCAACTGCAGCCCTCAAGGTTCAACTTTTCAGACCCCTGGTCTAGGACAACTTCTAAAAATCTTAACTGGGCATTCTATGTGAGAGGTATCATGAATACTTTAAGGTGAAAATACTATACAGTCAGAGTCAAAGTTCAAACCTCTCGTTTGTTTATTCAGTTCCTTCAACCTTCCATATGCAGGTCTTCTCAAATGCATTTTGTGTGTGTTAGGACAGATAAAGACAGACAAAACCACCTCAGTTTACCCCAGTTAAGTCATTACCTTGGCTAATGTATTTTTAGCTCCTTAGATTGATTGCTCCTAAAACGAGTAACGGGGGCATTCTAATTCCATTTAAAGCAGTGATGAACTGGCCATCAAAGATTATGAGGACAATTCCAAGGGGATGCTCTTTTTGTGGGCTGCCAGGCTACAAGCTGTGTGACAGAGACAGAGAGAGAGAAGGGCGCACACTATGACAGACCCACACTGCATTTTAAATACTCCTTTCCAATCCTGTGATCATACTTATTCTCAGGCTGTTCCACCCCCAATTTAAGCATCTAAGCAAATAATAGGAAAGCATGAGAAAAACAAGAAAGGGGAAGAGGGCTGAAAAAATAGGGGGGAATATTCAATCCAATAAGAAGAAAAGACAAAGTGTAAGAAAATGAGCGACTTATTTGGACATCCTCAGAGTGAAGAACTGAAGCAGTGTACTAACTGACAAGGCAGTCAAGTAAAAATATTAGGAGGTATGATCAAGAGAAAAGCACAAAGTCAAAGAGCAAGCTATGTTTGATAGTAGAAGTCAAAAAGAGAGTCGTCAAAGCCAAAACACTATTCAGAAATCAAAGTCAAAAATTTAGAGCTCATTATAATGTCAGGATAATTTCGGAATGCACACAGTAACCTTTATGTGGTTGTGCTGATGATGTCACCTATCACATATTCCTGGTCCATCCTGGGATACCTCACAATATTAACAACTAGCAAAATACCCGCGCTTCGCAGCGGAGAAGTAGTGTGTTAAAGAAGTTATGAAAAAGAAAAGGAAACATTTTAAAAATAACGTAACATGATTGTCAATGCAATTGTTTTTTGACTGTTATGAGTGTTGCTATCATCAAGGATTTGATTATCATTATTTGTTTCAATCAGGTTCGTATTTGGAGGATGTGTTGTGTTCAAGTTACATTCTGTGTTTGTCTAGTCTATCCCTGACCATCTCATCTTCGTTGTCAACTGTTGTAAAGATAACAGGTTTTATTCATTGAAGTGATCACTACCTAAATCGGTACTCATGAATCTAAGATGTTTAACAGGCATTCCCGGTATCAAGTTGTGGATTTGCCTGCAAATATTTAGCGGCAGCATGTCTATGAACGTAATTTAAACTTAAGCTTTACACCTTGCTTTCCTATTGATATGTCTACAAAGGCTTGTTCATGTCCATGGCTTTATTTAATGTTAGCTCAGACCCGGCACTTAAAAGGTTCTCTCGCACTTTTGCTGAGTTTGTGCCAAACACTATTCTATCCCTGACCATCTCATCTTCGTTTGCATAAGCACAGTCCTTCACCAGCAATTTTAACTCCGTTACAAAGTGATCAAAAGTCTCATTTATACCCTGCATCCTCTCATTAAACTTGTATCTCGCGAATATCGTATTCGTCTTAGGCATGACAAATGCCAGCAGCAGCGTGTCTATGAACTTAATTTAAAGTTAAGCTTTACACCTTGCTTTCCTATTCGTTTGCATAAGCACAGTCCTTCACCAGCAATTTTAACTCCGTTACAAAGTGATCAAAAGTCTCGTTTATACCCTGCGTCTTCTCATTAAACTTGTATCTTGTGAATATCGTATTAGTCGTAGGCATGACAAACGCCAGTGGCAGCGTGTCTATGAACTTAATTTAAACTTAAGGTTTACACCGTGCTTTGTTTCTGCAGTAGCTGCACTTATGAATATGCTTGTATGCGTCACTCGCTTCATATTCTTTTGCTGCCTTCTCAATTGTGTAATGCGGTTTTTGTTCAGCGGTCTTTGGAGCTCTTGCTTGTTCTCTGCGTACTGCGTTCACAGTCAGTTCACGTGAGCCACTCGGAGTACATGCATCGAAGGTTCTCAGCTGTGCTTATGCTATCTCGTGCGATCTTGCAATGTCCACGGCTTTATTTAATGTTAGCTAAGACCCGGCACTTAAAAGTTTCTCTCGCACTTTCCCTGAGTTTGTGCCAAACACTAGTCTATCTGTGACCATCTCATCTTCGTTTGCATAAGCACAGTCCTTCACCTGTGAATATTTAGCACCAGCGTGTCTATTGGATTGCTGCTGACGGAAGGCCTTATATGGGCAGGCACTCACTTACGTGGGAGGCGTGGTGATGGGGGACGCAACTCCGCCTCACACGGCGACCGAGCTGCAAGCTATGGCCATATATATGTACGTAAGTAGGTTCCAGTTATGACCGTTACGTGTAGAATTTCAAAATGAAACCTGCTTAACTTTTGTAAGTAAACTGTAAGGAATGAGCCTGCCAAATTTCAGCCTTCTACCTACACAGGAAGTTGGAGAATGAGTGAGTGAGTGAGTGAGTGAGTGAGTGAGTGAGTGAGTGAGTGA
>JANRMT010062792.1:39812470-39869468 GCA_026402145.1 Polypterus bichir lapradei
TGAGTGAGTGAGTGAGTGAGTGAGTGAGTGAGTGAGTGAGTGAGTGAGTCAGTCAGTCAGTCAGTCAGTCAGTCAGTCAGTCAGTCAGTGGGGCTTTGCCTTTTATTAGTATAGATCATGCAAAAGATCACAAAATGGGGGTGCCCCCAACCAAAACAAAATGAAGATGAAAAATTTGATAAGATTATGAACTTTTAAGGGAAACTTCTAGTCACAAAATAATTTGTAGAATTGAATTCCATATGTGCGAAAAGAAGAATTTGTATCCACAGTATGAAACACACAATAAAATTTAACAAGCAACATCAGAGTATAGAAATGGTCATCTCAGCTGCCAGTTGACTCTGACTGCTCATGATAATGCAAAAGCCAAGGCATTTCAAGACAGCACTAACATTAAAATAAATGTGAAATTGTTAGTAGACAACAACTGCAGTGGTATAAGGTTAAGTGGAAAGTTTTGAACATCTGGTGCCGAAAAAGAAGATGGCCAGGGATCTAAACTGTTTCATATTTACTTTACAAGGACAGACATTTTTTAAACATAGTAGATTGGAGTTAGCATTAGCTAGCAAGCAGTGAACAGAAGTTTAGTTAGGACTAAAGTGTAACTTTGTCCGAGTCACAACAACACAAATTCTTAATTTTTTGTCAAGTTTCAGTGTAGTGCAGCATCTGTAGCACAGGAAAAAATAGTGGCAAAAGGACAAAGCAGGCACAGGAGCTTCAAAGAGTTAAGGGAGAGAGCAGCATCTACACACGGAGACCACAGTCAGGAATTGTTAGAGCAGAGCACACCCAACCTGTGAGGTGGCATTTCAGTGGATGCAGCAAAGAGGAAGTCTGCATTGCGATTTGCCAAAATTGAGTGAGGTGCATTGTTCATCTTTACTGTGGTGCAATCGGTGTCTTGCGGTGTGATATCATTTCTAGGTCATTTATTAGTTAGTACTCCTGTTGTGTACTATGAAAAGAATCAAGCATTACGAGCGCAATTGTCATCTGTGAATGAGCCGCAGAAATGTGTGTTCTTTTGGGTTCCTTCGTGCGGGCAGAACGTTCATAAAGGCGAATAACTTTTTTTAAGAGAGTGGATTTTGGACCTTGTAATGATCTGTAGAGAAGGTATTAATTCCAGTGCAAGTCATAAATGTGAAACATCACTGATTTTGAGGTTTGATTGACCTTTTTGCACCTTTGGGCAAAGGACACTGAACTGGATGCAACACCTGATGCTTACACTCAGCCCATCTTTCATGCTGGTGGTCCTGGCAGTAGTACAGCCATTTCAACTGTGCGGTGCAAGTTTTGAACTGCAGTGCAGGTGTTATTTAAGGCCAAAGATCATAGACTGTGTTTTATTGCTAATTGGTATGCTGACACATAACACGTTGCTTCACAGGGGTCTCCAATCCCCTAAACCCCTAAATCATCTGTCATTTCCTCATAGTGCTTGATGCTTCGTGGAATACCCCAACCCCCAGATTGTCAATGGAATGTCTATGCTTCATGGGGGGATACATTTACAAGATTATTGAGATTTATCCAGGTAAACTGCTCAATTTACATTTAAGTTTTATGCACTAAATTAAACGCTTATTTTTTAGTTTAATTTGATCACCAGCAGTACTGTATGTGGTTCAGAGTCTGGTTCTAAAATTAGAAATTTGACTTTTTCTTCTTCAAATGTGATATTACTTTTCTAGGGGGTGTGAATATAAGTCAAATATTTTCTATGGATGCAGGGTGTAAAAAAGGTTGGGAACCACTGGGTTAGAGGGACAGTGCAGCATCTGTACAGCATTAATGTTGTTCAGTATAGTGGACCAGTGGCTGTAAAGTTCAGATCTTGATCCACCTAACGCCGCTGAGGGTTTCAACCAGTTTCACAATCAGTGAGTCAGTTTTACCTTTAATCTCATTTTTAAATTGACTGACCTTTTTTCTTCTCTTGTTTTGCTTTCAAAAAAGTCCAGGAGTGTGAGATTTACATT
Source organism: Polypterus bichir lapradei (assembly GCA_026402145.1). Lineage (NCBI taxonomy): Eukaryota > Metazoa > Chordata > Cladistia > Polypteriformes > Polypteridae > Polypterus > Polypterus bichir. The sequence continues at coordinate 39,814,465 of JANRMT010062792.1, forward strand.
TTATAAGAAATTAAGAAGTATTAGTATTTTGGTCAGTCAGTCATTCTCCAACCTACTATATCCTAACACAGGGTCACGGGGGTCTGCTGGAGCCAATCCCAGCCAACACAGGGTGCAAGACAGGAACAAACCCCGGGCAGCCCACCGCAGGGTGCACACACTCACTCACACACCAAGCACACACTAGGGGGTAATTTAGGATCGCCAATGCACCTAACCTGCACGTCTTTGGACTGTGGGAGGAAACCGGAACACCCGGAGGAAACCCATGCAGACACGGGGAGAACATGCAAACTCCACGCATGGAGGACCCGGGAAGCAAACCCAGGTCTCCTTACTGTGAGGCAGCAGTGCTACCACTGCACCACCCTAGTATTTTGGTATTTTTTGCAAAATGTTTTAATTCTTAACTTTGTTATTTCTTTTTAACTCATTCTTAATGTTATTCAAATAGTGATAATTAATGAATAGCAGAGCAGAGACCAGGGCCAAAGGCACTGAAAGTGAAGCAACAGCTATTTAGAGTCATATCAACTTTTCTTTTTATTAGAAAACAATAGCTTAAATAAGCAAATTATTAAAAAAAGTTCAAAATACAGAAAACATAATTAATACCTATCTAATACACATAAATTATTGTTTCATTGAGTAAAAACGTATTATCCTGACCAGACTGAAATGTCTGGATTGATATGAAAAACACAGAAACTGGGAAATAACAGTGTAGCTAAGATTTGTAGGTCCAAAAATTGAAAACCACTGTACTGTATAACATAACTCACAAATCAATAAAGAATGTATTTGGGGATATAGTTATTTTAGTTGTTTTGCAAGGAAAGCTAGTATCTGGGCTGTTAATGTTGTACTAGCAGTCTGGATAAATTTCCAAGGCCAATTTTGGATCCAATGCCACTCTTGATTTAAAGTCATCAATTCATGTTCCAAGATGTATAAAAAAATCCCAAAAAATACTATATTTAATTATATTGGCGGACACCTTTATCCAAGGCAACTTGCAACTTCTGAAATACAACTGGTTTCATTTCTTTTGTTTTTCCAACTGGAGCACATGCAGTTGTATTTACTGGCTCATGGTTAGGGTTAGGGATAGAGTGTCAGAAGTGGGTTTGAAGTCCAAATCCTTAAGCACTACACTGAAGTCCCTTCCCCTCCTGTATCTGTGGGTGACAAGTGGAATTCTGTTGCCATAAAGACAGGCCTGAATAACAAAAACAATGTGGCTGAATTATGGTTGCTTGAATAATACTCTTACACATTTCCTATCCAAATACAGTAGATAACCTATTAAGAGTTAAATTAATAAATGTAAGGAGAATAAGTTAGGTTTCAGCTTCACAATACTGCTACGTTAATTTAAAACCCCTGCAGGCATCAGGATTCTCAGCTAATGTTCTGGGTAAGGAATTAGTTGCGCTTAAGAAAAATGACAGGAATCTCAGAAAGAACAACCGTTAAAATCTGTCATTTACTTTTGTAATCTGTAGTTGCAAATTATTCAGTTCTGTAATTAACCTTTTGTTTTAGCTTTTCTTTGCTCCAAGCATTCTACTGACTGACATAAGTATATGTTGTTTCTTAAAGAGTTTATCCATAAAAGTAAAGAATTGACACTAAAATATTATTTATCTTTTATTGTAACTGAATTCATCAGTTTTAAAAGTTTAGCCAAAATTATTTACCAGCCAGCAGCCACACTTTATCAATCAACCCAAATCTGTATTTGAATGAGAGACAATACAATACAGTTGTAGCAAAGCCTAATCTTCATTTATACAGATGCTGCTGTCCTATTTGCCTCATCTTTGGAATGGACTTTAGAGATTCGCTGCTGAGTGTGAAGCAGCTCTAATGATGTTTAGCACCTTCAAGTCTGAAGTCATTGTTCTCTCTCGAAGAACAATGCATTGTTCTTTCCAGCTGAGGGAGGGAACAACTGCCCTTATCTCTGGGTCTTGTTCAAGAGTGACAGAACAAAGGAATGCAAGATCAATAAGTGGATTGGAGCAGCAGCAGCTGTTCTGTGGGTGCTGTACTGGTCTATGGTGGTGAAGCAAGAGGTGAGTCTAAAGGCAAAACTCTTGGTTTACCAGTTGATCTACATCCCAGCCCTCACACATGGTCATCAGCTATGGGTAATGACTGAAAGAATGAAAATATGAGTACAAGTGAGAGAATTTAGGTTTCATTACAGGGTGGGTGGTCCAACACTCCATAAAAGGGCGAGAAGCTCAGTAATTTGGCAGAGCCTCAGAGTAGAATAGCTCCACCTTTGGATTAAAAGGAGCCATTTGAGGTGGTTTGGGTATGCTATGATGATGATTCCCAGGCAGCTCCTTCTAGACTTGCTCCCAGGCACGTCCCACATGGAAGGACACTATGTGGCAGACCCAGGACACACTGGAGGGATTATATCTCTAATCTGGTTTGGGAATACCTAGGAATTCCCCAGGAAATGCTGGAATCTGTGAGGGAAGGGAAGTCTGGGCTGACCAGCTTAGCCTGCTCCCACTACAACCGTCAACCATGAAATTTAGTTAAGAAAATAAGATGAGGTAACAACAATTGTTTCATATTTTTAAAATGGGATATAGTCTACTTTGTTTGGAGCAGCAGTAGGATATGGGAGGTATTTTCAGCAAAAAAGGAAATGAAAATTAAGTCCCCTTAAATACAAAGTCGACATGCAAGAAAACTGCAAAAATTAAACATAAAATGAATTAACAGCATTTGCATTTTAATTTCAGCCTGAACAGCAATGAAGCTTCAGAAATGAAAAGTAAAACGCAAATAAGCACTGGTGCCACCTGCTGCTCATTGAATTTTCATTTTTCACTTTGCATTATTATTTTCAAGTTCTCAACATGCAAATAGTGTGGGACAATTCCTTGTCCTTCGTAGCGCTAAACCACTTTGATTGTACTGTGAGCTTCACAGTGAAGCCATCTCACAATATCTAAAGACCACGTATAATTGTAGTTCTTAAGTAATGAATGTGCTATTTAATTACAATATTTGACATGAAAAAATTAGCATTTATTACATAATTAATTACATTTATTTACACTGAAGTCGAAATGGGACGCTTTTGTTTTTTTGTAGTATTATATAAATTACGCTTGTACAGTTTCCACCACCTTCTCCTCCGTCCCAGTCCCCTGTAGTTGATCGACGACTCATTTGGACTCATTATTGTTATAACTTTATAAAATAAGGAGATATAGAAGTATTTTTTTTTTTACTTTTATTTCATCCATCCATCCATTATCCAACCCACTATATCCTAACTACAGGGTCATAGGGGTCTGCTGGAGCCAATCCCAGCCAACACAGGGCGCAAGGCAGGAAACAAACCACATACACAGACACACACACACTAGGGATAATTTAGAATTGCCAATGCACCTAACCTGCATGTCTTTGGACTGTGGGAGGAAACCGGAACACCCAGAGGAAACCCACACAGACCCGGGAGGAACATGCAAACTCCACGCAGGGAGGACCTGAGACGTGAACCCAGGTTTCCTAACTGTGAGGCAGCAGCACTACCACTGCACCACTGTCCTGCCCAGATGCTTACCTGTTTATGAAAAATGCAAATTTGCAATGGCAGAAATCATAAATCAAGAAGTCAAAACACCCATAAAATTAATCTGTGTAACCAGTATATTGTGCTTTGGCATATGTCCGTGTTGTCCATGTTGAAGATGTACATATCGAAAAGGGTCAGTCATTTCCAAAATATGAATGTTATTAGTAGTGAGGTTGCACTTTTTTATGAAAGACAGATATTACACTTAGGAAGTTAATAATGTAATGATAAGTACACTATTCATTTGACAATCGTGGTCCCCTACTACTCGTTAGAAGATTTAGCAAAGTGACCATTACCAAAAATGTGTTTGTTATTTCAAGGGACTGTAATCACTCGAGTGAATAAAGAGAGATAACCAAAAGTGGAAACCAATTGCTCACATTTATTAATTTTGCCATGATTCACTGATTTATTAAAAAAAAATAATGTGGCAAACAACACTGCTCATTTTTTCTTTGAGTATAAAACATTAATGGGTACACTTTTTGGTAAGAGCAAAAATATATAACTGAAGTTGAAGCAGTTAAAAAGTTTCTTTTTGCATTCTATAAAAAGGATTCCACACCTGATTAAGCGTAACATGAAAAAAGGTTCTAACTCCCTTGTGATTCGAAATCATCAGCTTCTGAGTGCTAAAAAGTGAAAAGTCAATTTCAGATGTGATAAAATGCTGTTAAGATACCACTTTCAAGCCTGTAGGATAGATTTCTAGACCCTTAAACAATTCATTTAAAATGGGTTCTGTGAAATCCTCTGATGATAGGGCAACATTTTATGCAAAGCTACAACTCATCATATTGCCTCAAGTTAAAATATCATTTATAGTAGTTTTCTATTTATAATATTATTGTAGTAAATGCTTTGCTGTGTCTAGAACAGGGGAGCTGAACTTTGGCCATGGAGGGCCGCACTGGCTGCAGGTTTTTGCTTTAACCAAATGTTTAATTAGAATACATTTATTTACTACTAAAGCAGTATTTTTGTTAGGACTAAGGTAAAATTTGCTTGCTTGTTATAATTCAGGACCCTCAATTGCCTATTTTAATTTTACAAGAGCTGAATTTAGGTTTTAATTGTTGCCTGTTTTTTTTTTTTTAACCAGCCATCAGCTATAATTGAGGTGCTAATGACAAAGGAAGCATTGGCTCTCCAGCTAACATGCTACCTTTACATTCTGTGTACATGCATCATGAAGTATCTGTGTTAATGAAATGTTTTGAAATAAATGAAAGAGAAGGGACGGACCAAGAGGTATAAATCTATTTCAGTCCACAAAACATATAAATAAAGTTCTCAGAAAATGAAAAATCTGCAATGGGAAAAAGATTTGTCTTGAAAGAATGAAAGCACCTACAAGTCATATAATGCAATAGCAAGTTCCATTATCTGCTAGGCCTGATTTCTAATTACAAAACTGGTTGGAATGAAAACCTGCTGCCACTGCAGACCTCCAGGACCAGAGTTGAATACCCCTGGCCTAGCACATATGTGGTTGGTAGATTTTAATGGGAGACCCTAAACTAGACCTAGTTTGAATTAATATAAATTTGCACCATGTAATGGAAGCCCATCCAGAGCTGTTTTAGAGCTGTTGAGATGAACTATGGGCCCCAGCATTCCTGAACTGGATTTTCATGATTAATATATACATATGGTGTTAGTTTTTTTGCAAGATAATTATTATTGGGTGTTGTATTATGTTGTCAGCTCACCCATGTCATGTACCTACAGTAATGCAAAAGGTTCTAACTAACCTCTTAGGTTCTTTTCTCAAAGGAGAATAGGACGAAATATGAAAAGCAGCTATGCAACTGTTATCTGTTACCTGTCTCACTGTCCATATTGTACTTCACATATTCAATCCTAGCGACCTTTAATGGCAGACTACGTGCTGAATGGGACTGTCTTTAATTTTGCTGCTTTAGTTCAACCCAGTTTATCACAGCTTCATAAGAATATCCTCTTGTGCCCTTAAGGGACCGCAGTTAGACAAGGAAAGAATGATCTGAACCTCTTGGAAACAATAGTAACAGTCACAAAGAGACACTGGCTTCAAGCTTTCACCTAAAGGGTATATTTATCTTCTTCCCCATCTGCTTTTCCTGGAGAGGGCCACAGTGGCAATAGGCCCAGCAGGTCAGCCCAGACTTCTCTGTCCCCAGTTACAGATTTCAGTTCTTCTTGGGGAATTCCCAGGTGTCCCCAAGCTGGCCAACAGATGTAATCCCTACAGCGTATCATGGGTCTCCACCCAGTGGGGCATGCCTGGAACAGCCAGCCAGTGGTTTGGGGCATTTTCATGACATGCCCAACTTGGCTTCTCTCAATCTGGAGGAGCAGTGACTCTACTCTGAGGTTCTCCTAAATCACTGAGCTTCTCATCCTATCATGGAGTGTCATCATCATGTTCCGGCAGCACCTCCTACAACACATGCTGAAGGACACAGTCATATGCTTTTTCCAAATCTACATACACATATGGACTGGGTTATCACACTCCTATGTCCAAAGTATATTTATTTGCATCAAAGTCAATAGCAGCAAATATAAGCAATACAAAATATTATACATCCAGGATAAGTTAAGTCAGAACTGAATGACAATTCCTAGAAGGTTTCTAGTTATAAATTATATATTATTATTCAGAAAATGAAAAAAAGAAGATTTTTTGCTGGAGACAGAGCTCTTTTTAAAGTGTTCAGCATCTAAGAGGGAGCTACATTTAAGTGTCCCTTTCAATGTTTTAGAAAGCTGTACTGATAAAGGGACAAGCATTTCACTACATATTGTACTGTATGTAATAAATTGCATGTGACAAATAAATATGATTTGATTTGAAGTGTCAAATGTCCATTTTTAACAGGCAGAACTCTTTGCAAAAATGTCAGGAAAAAAAGCAACTGAAAGAGAGAAAAGCTTCTTGAAAGTGTCCTTCAGCTTATAGAACTAAAAAGTGTATTGTTTTACAATTAAGCTTAAAAGACAGCTTCTCTATCCCCTCCTTTTCCTGCCCCAAAAATGAGCGCACACACATGAAATTCCTGTCTTACTTTTTTATCTCTATTAGCTTATGTAGTCAGAAGGTTATTTTGTGCCAATATAATCTGTGAAATTTATTTTAAAGCCATACAATTCAACTGAGAGAAAGAGAATGCCAGGGAGATGAACAAATGACAACTGTAAGTCAGGTTAGAGAGAAGGACAGAAAACATGTGAAGGACACACAAGCAGGCTATTTTAAAAGTGCTGATGTCTGTTAGACCAAAACAGAGCCACAGTCTGCAGAAGCCATCAATGATAAGAACAGGGGAAGATGTTATTTTGGCATACAGCCCATCTGGTAGTTGCCCATATCTGGCACAAATTCTATGAATATATACATACAGTGGAACCTTGGGTCACGAACATCTCTCAACACGTACAAATTGGGTTACGATCAAAAAGTTTGCCAAACTTTTGCATCTGCTAACAACCACACACTCGGGTGACGAACAAGCCAGTTTCCTTTCCGGTTCGTACGCACCGATGATTTCCACATTTGTTCAGTCTCTCCCTGTGCAAAATGTCCTTACTATCCACACTGTCAGCTAACCCTCGCTAGATGGTAACACCGACTCCAACTGGGCTTGCTGCTTTAATCACAGAGCATGGAGAGGACTGAAACGAACAGTCTGAGCTGAAGGTAAAGATCACCTATCTCAGTGGGGGCAAAAAGGAGATCAAGAATAATATAAAAAAGGATATAAATGATATAAGGAAAGAAATAAAGGACATACACAAGACAAATTAAAAGCTGCTTCAGGATATTAAAGACCAATCTAAATTTGAGAATAAACTTAGAGCACTTGGTGCTCAGTTCGAAGACATTAAGCAAATGTTCACGACTTGCACTAAAATAACTGAACAACTGGCATCTACCGCTGACAGAAATGCAACGGCTGCAAATTCTGAATGCAAAGTGCTAGGAGACAGAGTAGCTGCCCTGGAAGATGGATAGAGACGGAATAATATCAGAATTGAAGGTTTTCCTGAAAATAGTGAAAGTCCAAACCCTGTGAAATTTGTAGCTGAACTATTCTCTAAAATAAATGGAAAGGATTTCAAATCAGACACCGAGATAGAAGCAGTTTACCGCATATGTGGATTGAATACCTCAAAACCTAGAACTCTCATTGCGTGTTTTGAAAAATTACAATTTAAATTACATATAATGCTACTTCTCAGACAGAAACAAGAGTTTATATTTGAAAATAACCACATTCATATTTTCCCTAATTTCTCACCCTCAACAGCTGCTAAACAGGCTGCATTTTACAACATTAAACAGCACTCATGGAAAGCCAAGATCAGATACAGCCTCTTCTACCCTGCCAAACTGAAAGTGGACATGCAAGGCAAGTTCTACATTTTTACTTCTACAGAGGAAGTAGAAAAACAGCTAAGAAAAATGATCCCGACACCTTTGGAAATACAATTGTGAGTTGCATTGGGCCCTGGCATGGCAAAGAAGATCTTACCATGTTAGATCTGTTGGCAATGATACTGGTACTGTAATTATACATCCTGTTTCCTTTTCGGCCGCATTTTATTTTTAATTACAATTATATGCGTGTATGTATGTATGTGTAGTGTATCCGCCGATGTATAAGGCGAAGTCAGGCACGGGTAAGACGCGTGTCAAAGAAATCTCACAGTCCAAAAGTTCGTTTTAAAATATTTAGTGAAAGTTAAAAGCAAATAATCCACACAAGAATAAAAAGAAAAATAGTTACACACATAGAATAAAGGCAAAAAAAAGGAAAAAAGGTATCTTCTATAAACTTGGCTTTTCTTAAGAAGCTTTGGTTATTTCTGTATTTAAAGATTATTTATTTCTTCTGTATGCTTTAAACATACGGTTCAACACTTAAATCTTTTATTTTACGAGTTATTTCACACTCAAAAGGCCCGTAGGCCGTTGGCACATAGACATGCGCCCAGGCACGGTCACGTGCGCAAGCACGAACGCGAGCACAAACAACAACACGGTTAAAAAACCGTATGCCTCTGTACCTTACACAAGGCGAGGCTAAACACTAACTGGACAACATTGTTTGCTCAAAACTGTTAGAAAATGACAGGAAAATACCAGCTCAATTCTATTCACGGGGGTTATAGGAACCTCCCATATTTTTATGCATTATCATCTAGTAAATATTCATACATTTTATAGAACTAGGAAAATGGCTCTTACATGTAGTTTTTTTTTCTTTCTGCAAAGGGGTCTGTTTAACATCATACCCTTGATTTGTTGTATTAAGACTTAATATCAAAAGCTATCTACTTATCCAGGACTACTATTTAATATCATTCCTTGGGTTTACTCTCTCAAGACTGTTTAAGATTATATTTTATGTTTATAGCATTTGGTCTGTACTGTCAATAGATATCTCTATTTTAATCCTTATACACCGCTGCTGGGGGGGCTTGATTTGTTTTGGACATGCTCTGTTTCTAGGTATGTCAGAGGACTGGGACTTTGTGAAGTGTGGTCTAGCCTCATGTGGGAAGGCAAAATGTCGGGGCGGGGGACTGGGGGGGGGGAGAAAGACACCAAGCTACTTCTAATCTGTCCTTTAAATTTAAAGAGCCAACATAACAATAGGCTTCATGGTAATAATTCCTGTAAAAATTGGAAATTAAGGTCAAAGCTGTCTTATGTAATAATGTACTATTTTAAATTAAGCCTACAAAATGTCAACAAAAGTTCAGAAACAATGTCTCCATGACCAAACAATTAATTTTGTGAGCTGGAATGTTAAAGGTCTCAATCATGAATTAAAAAGAAAGAAAGTCTCTCACCTAACAGGGCTAAAATTGTATTTTTACCGGAGACCCATTTATTAAGCAAGGATCAGTTTCGGCTGCACAGAGACTGGACTGGCCAAATATTCCATTCCAGTTTTACAAAGAAAAGTAGAGGTGTGGGAATTCTTATACATAGAACAATCTCATTTGTAGTATCAGATATAGTATTTGATCCTGAAGGGTGATATGTGATTGTCATGGGTAATTTATTTAACTGTAAAATGATTTTGATAAATATCTATGCACCCAATGTGGATGATAGGGACTTCATTCCCAATGTTTATGCATCCATTCTCAATGTATCCACTCATAAAATTATAATGGCTGGAGACTTTAATTGTGTTTTAAATCCAGACCAAGACAGGTCTCCTTCCACAGGGGCGATGACATCTAACACTGCAAAAAAAATTACACAGTTTGTAAACAATCACAACTTATCAGACCTCTGGAGATTTCTAAACCCAAACTCCAGAGCAAGAATTGACTATTTCTTTATAGATAACAATTTCTCGCCTACGATTAAACCTTGTAAGTATGACATTCTTGTTATCTCCGACCACACCCCTCTGATCATGGAGCTCAAATTATTATGCCCCACATACTCATCTCTCAGCTGGCATCTTAAACCACTTTCATTAGCAGATGAGAACTGTACAGGATTTATACCTAAGCAAACAGATTTTTTTAGAGACAAACTTATCCTCAGAGGTCTCTGCAGAAATACTCTGGGAAAATCTGAAAGCTTTCTTAAAAGGACAGATTATTTCATATCTTTCCTACAAAAATAAATTGGAAACCAAGAACGTATCAGATCTAATCAGTGAAATTATCAGAATAGATCAAGAACATGCCAGGTGTCCAAATAAGGCATTTCATAGGAAATAATATACAGTACTTTACATACAGAACTCAACCTCTTGACAACTAAAGAAACAGAACAACTCATTTTTAAATCAAGACATCATTACTATGAACACAGAGAGGAAACTTTGCTAAACAAAACCTGCCCAATTTTCCTTACCTTCCACCTACTTATAAAAAAATTTGATCAATCTTGAGGACTCAGACAGCATTTCTGTAATATACAAAAACATTTTAAAGTCCCTCCCTTTCAAAGATCCTGGAGTAGAGTGGGAAAAGGATCTCTCACTCAACATTTCAGAAAAGGAGTGTAAGGCAGCAATGCACAAAATTTAGTTGAGTTCCATATGTGCAAAGCATACAATTATTCAACTTAAAATCATCTATCAAGCACATCTCGTTTAAAATTGTCAAAAATGTTTCCAGGGCAAAATCCAATCTGCGAACGTTGCAATCAAGCTCCAGCCTCACTAGGCCACATGTTTTGTACATGCACCAAATTAACATCATTTTGGACAAAAATCTTTAAACACCTTTCAGAGCCTTGGTGTCACAATCTCTCCTAAATCACTAACAGCTGTGTTTGGTGTACTCCCAGATGGGCTTATGGTGGAGAAGGACAAACAACCTCCTGTAATTACCTTTACTTCACTATTGGCACACAGACTTATCTTGCTCAACTGGAAGAATCCTAGCCCACCTCTTTTGAGTCAGTGGGTAACTGATGTTATATGCTATTTGTAATTGGAAAAAACCTAATTCTCACTTAGAGAATCTGTGCAAAACGTTTTTAAAACCTGGCAGGATCTAATCAATAACATTTTAGAATATGCATTTAAATTGAGGAAGTGGATTCTCTTCCCTTATTTATTTTAATTATTTTAATTTATTTATGTATTTATTTACTTATATTTCCTACTATTAAAGTTTTACTCTGTGTGCCTAGCTTCTCTTTCTCATGGGTGGGGGTTGATTTGATTTGAACACAGTTTTGTAAAATTTGACTTGCTTTTATGGAATGTCATTTGCTTTTAATAAATTCAATAAAATGTAAAAAAAGAAAAAGAAAATGTACATTTAGCATATGTACTTCAAGGGCTGTGCAGACACTATAGCCATCTTTGGAGTGTGTTCAGGAGATAGGTCTATAGCCTTCTCAATCCATGTCAAGGTGGCAGGGGCCAAAGGCTATCTCACCAGGGGCCTCATGTATAAACAGTGCGTAAGCTCAGAAATGTTGCGTAAGAACTATTCCACGTTCAAATCGTGATGTATAAAACCTACACTTGACGTAAAGCCACGCACTTTTCCATGGTACCTCATACCTTGTCGTACGCAAGTTCTCCGCTCGGTTTTGCAGACTGGCAGCACCCAGCGTCAAAGCAATGCTACTGTTTCTGTGTCGTTACTCCTTATTTTCCTGACGCGGCTTTATAAATACACTGAAAATAACCGCATATTGTTTATTAGTGTAATGCATCTGATTGTAATTAACTTGTAACAATATAATGGTCCAGGGAATAGCCATAGTATTCCAAATACCATAACTGCTTTAGCATTGTTACTCTCACTGCACCTTCTTCTTCTTCTTTCAGCTGCTTCCATTAGGAATTGCCACAGCTGATCGTCTTTTTCCATATTACTCACACTGCACCACTCGGAGTCTTTATATCACTGTATCTGAGTGTGAATCACAGCAGCAGCTGATCAGAAAGAGAATTATCCATATACAGCTTCAAACACACGCTATCTCAGCCATGGCAAAACGTTTCAAAGGCTTTCCTGTACGGACCTCGCGGTTCAGAAACAGTTTCATCCCAAAAACTTTAAACGCATCAATTGCTCCTTGTAGAACTGTTTGTACTTATAAGTACAATCACCCCACAGTAAACTTGCACTACAGTTATAATATTGCAAAACCTGAGCCACTTTTTAAAGCGTGTATTCGCGTATGATGACGATATCATTTTTAAGATGAAATGCAGCAAAATATGTTTATTATATTATACAGATAAAACTTTAACTTCATTTAAATAATCTATATTCTTCACTGGGACTGTCGTGAAGGATAGAATAATTAAACATGTACTAAGAAGATATTTCAATGTTCCTTAAACGTTTTGAAGAATCGGCGCTCTAAGCTTACAGATGTCTTAACGTCTATTACAGAGCTGATTGTGTGGCGATCGGTTACTTGGAGAAAGAAAAGCAAGGACTGCAGGGGCGGCCATGCCAATATATATTGAATATAAAACAGTAAGAGAAAATAACAACACAGCTTAAACGCAGTGGAAAATTTCGGCAAAAGTTAAATGCTTGTGTCATGAGCATGAGGCGGCTATGCAGCGTCTGCAACGAACGTGGCCATCCACCGTGCATAAGATACCATATTGACATTGGCGGGTGAAGGAGCCACCGATTCTTCCTCTGCCCAGGGCCGCCACAAGCTTAGAGCCGCCCCTAAGTACTGCTGCAATAAATTATTTCATCAAAGGTCGCACACAATCACTGCGCCATGAAACCCATGTTTAATAACGTGCTTTAACTCCTATTATCATGAAAATGATATCACGTATCACGTATCTCAGCATTTTAACTATTCAGAGAGCTGTAATATCACGAATGTAATGGATTCTGTGTCCAGTTGGAGGAAGAGAGCCGGTTTATGAAGCAAGTAGTGATTCACACACATAGAAGATCACATACAAAACATTTATATCTCGGTAACCTTTTGTTCTCCTTGTTTGCATTTTATACTTGCATGGTTAAGAGGATCACTTGACTTACCTGTTATGACTTAAAGTGTTGGAAGGTGTGAAATACTGATGCACTTCTCTTCTACTGATGATCTGTTTGTCATCAGTAGCAATTATTGGAGGTGAAAAAGAGAAAAATATGCAAAATATACAAGCAGATAGACATTACTGTCACAATAGGGGCTTAACACATTATACACAAACACATGTACAAACTGGCATCATGCAACTGTATTTAAACAAATTCTAATCCTAGCTGAATCACTTCACACTAACTGTATCACGGATAAATGAAAATTTAAAGTATATGTAAATAAAACATTTAAATAGATTTCTGATAGAAAAATTTGAATGAATTATCTTTAACAGTCTTCCAAAGCTATAGCATTACACTGGCATTGCCATGTTTTTTTTTTTTTTAATTTGGTGATCATGCCATTCCATAGACTGGACAGCAGAAATTGTCCATTTTTTTCTGCAGATTGTTCCCATCTAAGCTAAGGTGTGGAGTTTTTCTTTAAACATAGTGATACTAAAAAACTGCCAATAGTTGTAGCTGATAAAAGCTGTGTGTGTGGACAAACAGACATTCTAGTAACATCCAGATGGGTAGATTTCCTGTGGCTGTAGGAAGTTCCTCCTCCAGCAGATATTAGGGAATCCACCTTAGTAAAATGATAAGCGCTTGAGTGTCCATCTGTGTGTCCACCCGGTTGCTATGTGTCTGTTATTCCAAAAGATGGTGCACCATAAACATTTTAGTATTAAAATGTATTGCATTTATCATTCCAATAGATGGCACATCACAAATAGTAACACTGCTAATACAAGCTTCATACCAAATGGCATATAACAGAGACGTATGAATTGCGTGGTGCGCAGCAAATATCCACGCTGAGGTCTACATTAATTATATAGATTTCAAATGGTCTTCAACAGGTAGCTAGTTATTACAATAAAAATACACTTGCAAAAGGAAGCTAGAGAGATAAGTTGAGTAATAGTTAGATCAAAGGTCTGAAAGATCTCTTTAGTTTGCCATGCGCTAAAGATTTTTTGAAGGGAGACTTTTTGCTGAAAGAATAGTTATATAAAAGACTAAGGGGCTCTGCCCCCTGCTTGCTTCGCTTGCCAACCCCTGTGTTTGTTTAATCGGATATACAATTTTAAAAGCTTTTTTTTTTCCTTTGGAATTGTTTCAGTTTCATTATTTGCACTTTTAGTTTAAAGCTTCATTAAAAACAATATTTGGAATTACCTTTTCTTCAAGATCGCATTGAATTTTGATTCCGTTTTTGAAGATACATTGTGACAACGCAACGTATAGACTCTGAGTGAATATTGTTTCTGTTTCTCTAATAAATAATCCAACTTTTTCTAATGTTTGTCCCTGTGATTTGTTAATTGTCATAGCAAAAGCTATTCTCATGGGAAACTGTAAACATTTTAATACGAATGGCATATCAAGATCTCCTTTGGTGTCTAATGTTATGCGCGGAATATATACATTACTTTTCTTGTCGCCTGTTAAAATTTGCATCGCTTCTTCGTGATCATCAATATACACCTAACCGAATTGTGTTTTCTTTGAAATTAAACTTGTCGTGGCTTTAACTGTTGCGAGACCACAGATTCTCATAGCGTATGGTCCATTATTGTGTAAATCTACGTTTTGTGTATTGAATGATGCGAAGGCGAAAAGACTTTGTTTTCTGCTCTTTGCCTTTTATTTCTGACCTCGCATTGTCCTGCTATTTTTTCAATTACACCTGGTCCTGATGATTAATTTCCTTTTGTTTGCACTAATGCGATCTTTACTATCTTTTCTTTGATACTGTAGCGACTAACTTAATAAAGTGTCACAAAAGTTTTACTTGAACAATCGCCAACTTCGTAACCCCAAACACAACTTTCTAGCACCCTCTTCAACCCCTCATCCCCCAGGTCTCGCCCCCCCTTACCGCATCAATCAATACCCCACTATCAGTCTTCTGTGCTGTACTCCTCCCTCCCTCAATCGAACCTAACAGTCACTTAAAACAAAAAAGGCTTCAACCTGGTTGGGATGCTACAATACTTTTGAATTTTATTGCTTTCATATTCTTTACCTTTCTCTGCATGTGTATCGCGCAATCGTTTGTTCGGGCCTTTCGAATTCCACTGCTTTCATAATCTTTTATCTGCCTTTTTTTCTCTCCATCGCTTTTGGGTCTCTTTTCTCCACACTGCTCTTTCTTCTTTGCTTAGCCGTTGATGTTTCATCTAGAACATATTGTCCTTATACGGTTTATATGTGTTGAGAGCACAAGATCTGTGTGTGCTACATGCCTTTACACGACTGAGTGTTTTGCTGGCCGTGCTCTTATTTAATATTGTTTGTGTCTCGCGGGTCTTTTAAGTGTCTTCTGAGAACTTCCGAGAAGATCACGTCTCGTCACCCTGCTTTTTCTTTTCAGGACTTTTTTTATAATAGAGAGATATTATCTGATTACTAAACATAAGCTATCAAAAGGTATGGTAACTTATTCAAAATTCTTAAGAATTTATAACAAACTTGAGACATGAGCAGCCAATGGGTGCAGTGAAAAGAACTCCATCACTTTTTGAAATGGATGATGTAATCCAAGAGACAAGGACAAAACATAAGCATTGTAAATATAATAATACGTGCTGTAGCACGTTACTGTTTGTGTCTACCTTTAAAGCAGAGATGGAAATGTGTATGTGAGTTAAGTGTACCATCTCATGCCTGATTAGGTTATATCGGGTTTAGGGAGAATGGGCAGCAAAAATGTACCTTACCCTAGGTGGCATTATAAAAAGAACTGTGAGTGTTGTACTCACTCTCCGTGTCTGTTGCTAACTGTTGCTGGCCTCACATTTTTATCATTTATCATGCAAGCCTTCCTGTTTGGGTATAATGTTACATGTTGGATTTCAAGGACTTTATCCCACCATGCGCCCCAAGCATTTCAAATGCCCATCTTACCATTTGAATGTGAAGCCAGGCTAGTTGCTACTTTCTCTGTGTGTGTTTGTGTTGGAATAAATTTTGCAAATTGGTATTTTGTTTCTTATAATGTTACATAAAAGTGTTCTGTTTTAATGTTTTACTGTCATTTTGTTGATTTTCCTCATGGATCCCACCATGGTGTTTATGCTTGCTATTGCTGTTCTTAGGTACACAGCACACCAATCATGTGGCATGTAACATCATGACAGCCATACTAATAAGATGACACCACATAGCACATGGCTCCCAGCTTTGGATTAATTAATAAACTTTTTGGTGAAGTCCTGCTAATTATGTAGCTAGCTACAAACATCACCTTATGGTTTTGGTTTTGTTCCCTGATATTGATATGACCAACACCTGCCT
This sequence comes from Polypterus bichir lapradei, assembly GCA_026402145.1. Lineage (NCBI taxonomy): Eukaryota > Metazoa > Chordata > Cladistia > Polypteriformes > Polypteridae > Polypterus > Polypterus bichir. The sequence continues at coordinate 39,830,921 of JANRMT010062792.1, forward strand.
TTTTTCATTGCCCTTTTGTTAAAACCATTATTTGTGCAATCATCTCCTGGTCATTACCCATTTTTCCTATGTCAGTGCAGTGACATTCACTTGTGGCTGATTGTCATTTCTAAGCCGTCCCCTCAGCAGTAAGGGTAGGTATGTGGGCAATGCAATGAACTGGCGCTCCGTTTAGTCTTGACTGCCATTCACCAAATGCCAGCAAGATAGACTCGAAAATTGAATGAAACATTTTTTGAAATTGTTACATTATGTTAAGTTCTGTTTTTTATAAGGCCAACCACCCCATCCCATTGCACAGGCTATAGACAATTAATAACGTTTTTGTTTTGTGTGATGACTTGTAAAATAATTTTCAAGTTGGTCAGAGGTTTAATGGCATAGTCCTTCATAGGTATATTCTGATAAATGAGTTGCTCAAACAGGTTTGGTGCAGTGATCAGAATTGTGTTCTCTAAATATACTACTATTAATAATTCAAAGAGAAAGCAGGTGATCACATTCCCATTTTGATCATCCTCCGTTTTTCTTATCTGTAACATCTACTGATACTTCACTTATTGATAATATACTGCTCTTCTGGGGAGAAATCAATTAAGAGTGAAAGCTATCTATCTTTTAACAAAGACAAAATAGAAAATATCTTGATGGAAATTCTGCAAAGAGCATTACAGTTTTCATATTTATATAAAAGGAGTGTATGAATTTTAGCTTTACATGAAACTCTGTTACCTTTGGTATTACCCTTTCTTTTAATACATTAATTAGTTTTTTTGAGTTTTACCATTTCAAAGTAAAGTGTAGGAAAATTTGGAAACACTTGTACATTTACCCACAATCATTTGCTAGAGCACTGAGGATTCAAGTCTATTTCTTCGAACCACTGCATTAGTTAAAAGGTATCGCCTTCCACCATATGAATTTTGCATGCTTTTCCCTTAAAAAAAAATGGGGATGTTGAACCTATTGTGGGTTTTATTTTACTGTATGCCTGCAATTGAATGTGTTTACAATATACTGTAAAATAAACCAGCTCAATTATCAAATCAGGATCTACAGTAAGCTCCTACATTCCCACCACAAACGGGCCAGTAATTCAGCAGTGCATACTGAGATCTCCATGCTGGCCAGGGCAGTGAAAATGCCGTGAGGCTGTTAACATTTGTAAATCATTTACACTGGTAACCTGGCAGCCACACAAAAAGCAATCTTCCACAAAAAGAATAGAAAGAGATGGGCACCTGGCATCATTTCTCAGTGGAAACATTTTGCTTTGCTCTTGCAAATTACTTTTTAGAGCTTTTTGCAATTGGTCTCCACCATTGAATTAACAGACCTCATGCTTTCATAACAGATTTTATTGTTTGCCTAAGCATACAAAGTTAATCGTCCATTGCAGCTGAAATAAATGGATAAGTGGGCATACAGTATATTGCTGACTTAAAGCAAATAAAGAACATGTGGGTTTTTTTGCATCCCAATATTATGACCAAAATAAGTGCTGTCTTCTTTTTCACCAGTTTTTTTAATATATTTCTTTATATTGCTAACCTAAGAAGTCTGTTTGCAGCATGCTTTTACACTGAAGTATTTCTTCTCAATTAATTCAGGATTAAGTAATTGCTAATTACTTTTCTAAATAAAAAATAGTAAGGTGATAATCATTAATGTATTCATGTTTTGAACAGCAAGCCAGATCCAACCAACTCCAACAAAGTTCAAACAAAAAGAGGATTTACAAATGTGATGGAAACCCGGGCGACAGCCAGCCCACACCCCAACATGAACACACAAGCACAGTCCCGGGTTCAAATAAAGGAAGGCTTTTATTATAAATACCTCCAAAATGTTACACAAGCACAAAAATACTGTTTTCTCTCTCTCTCTCTCTCTCTACAATACTTCTCTCACCACTGCACTGCCCTACTCCAGTCAAGTGTTGCCTCTCTACCTCCCAACTTTGACTCGCCTGGATAAGGAAGTGTGGTTCCTTTTATTACAGACCCAGGAGTACTTCCGGTGCCAGGGTGATTGCCCAATCAAAGTACTTCTGGGTAACATGGAAGTCCATCATCACAGTAGTGAGTTTGTTTCCCTGCAGTGCCCACTTGTGGAACTCCGTGACATGGATATCCAGGAAAGCTGCCATCTAGCATGCTGAGGGAATAAAAACTCCCCAGCGCTATCTCTTCTTTTACAGGGGCTATCCGTCCATATCTTCCTTCCGGGTCTGCCCAGGTAACACCTACACTAAGTTCAGGTCAGATAACAATTAACAAAGAATGAACAGAAGGAAAGAAGTACAACTAATAACAACACTAGTCTCAGTCAGGCTTATCCCAGTCTTGCCCGCTACTCCTTCTCAATCTCCCCTTGACTCTTGAGTCCTCCCTCACCCCAAGTCAGCTTGCTTCACTGCTCCTCTCCTGGCTGCAAGCTCAGCTAGCTAATGGCATGTGGTACCTTTTTAAAGGGCAGGTACAAGACCACTTCAAGGGTTGCGGCCAGTTGACCAGCCAGTGATTCTGGGTCATCCAGCTCATACATCTGCTTCTCCTGAGTCACCCTGAAGACTAACAGTTTTTTCCTGCCCTGGCCACCTTTACAACCTTGTGAAGAATTATACTTTTTACAAATCCCATATAGCGCCTTGGTCTCCTGTCTGGGCAGTGATCCAGTCCAACTCTCAGGGAGCAGAAAGCACCCCACTGTCCTTGATAAATGTAAATAAATATGTTTATTACTTAAATATACCATACATATAATAGAAACTAGAAGGAATTTGTTTTGCCCCGCTGTCAGCACACTTATATTCTCAATTACCTTTCATAAAGCTGTATCTTATTTTTCAACACTAACTTTGCTTTTTTTGCTTTAGTCATTGCTGGTACAGTATCACAGGCTAACTAAAGTTTTGTTATGACAGGTGGTGAATTTAAATTTATTTCATTTTTATGCAGCAGACCGAGTTAGGGAAAGCAGCTGAGAATATGGTGGTGTGATCTATCCAACTCAGCATGTTGCCATTGTGACTCTTACAAGGATAAGCAGAATGAAAGTGAATTGAATTTAAGTTCACAAAACATATAGCAAACATTGTGACTAACAGAAGGTGCTACAGAAGAGAGACAGGATGTTCTTACAGCACAATACATATGGACCCTGGAAGGGGGAGATTTATTAGCATGCCAGCGTAAAGCCTAATGCCAGGAGAGGTGGGTCATGTATTGTGTATATGTGATATGTCATATGTGCCCTGGGAATGTCTATTCAGGAATGGTGAGAACTGATAAATGGTAGTGGGGGAAACAGTTAACATGACATCCATCAGAATGCAGCACAGTGGAACATAGTGAATAGGGAGCCCCACTCCTGTCCCTGTTCATTGGTGGCAACAAATGCTATTAGCAATAGCTCAGCTTTAGAAATCCTAGAGTATCTGGGACATTTAGAGGGAATATTAGTAGGATGGTCCCAGGATTTCAGCAAAGCTTTCTTGAATTCTGGAAGTGGACACAGGCATTGCTCCAACAGAAACCCAGAAATATAAAAACTGTTTTTACAAGCCATCTATAGTAGTTGAGCTTGGCATCAGGATTTGACTCAATGACAAGAGCTCAAATGGTTTGAAGAAGAAAATCCAGTGTGGAGAGAGAAAATGGACAATAGGAGAAAGGAATGAGTCTTTGGAGAGTGATTGGATTAAAGTGATTAGGCCTTGTGATGGTGAGAGTAAATCCATGCTCCCACTTTTTTTTTGGGAGCCTCTTAAACCCGCTACCGTCAATAACATTACTGAGATGAGCTAGGCAAATGAATACACATATATATAGCATGTGAACAGTGTTTTTATTAAATTAATCCAACAAAAATGTTCAAAAGTGCCATGCTCAAACAGTCTTCCATTATCCAATAAAAATGAAGTGCTCCTGGAGGTTAAAAACAATTCAAATAAATATCCATGAAAGTGAGGCTAAAATCCAAAGACAGGAAACTTCCAACCTGTGCAACCCTCTAAAATTGATCACCAACCAACAGACACAGACATCCTTCTTAAATTGGCCTAGGTCCCTGCTGCCCATGGCGCCACAGCAGGGCACCCCATCCAAGCCCAGGCCTGGGTCCCTACTGTCCATGGCTCTCCAGCACGGCTCCCAATCCAAGCCTTGCCTCTCCAGCTCGCGCTGCCTTCCCAGACTTCTGCAGAAAGTCGCTTGCACAACACTCGGTCACTCCAGCCTTTCTGTGGCGCTCAGCTGGAGTTGCCTTCTTCAGCCCCTTCAGCCTGCTCTCTTTTTTTCTTTCTCACTCTTGTACTGGCTTTCTTATACTTCCTGGATGACCACCATGTGCCACTTCTTCTGTGGCCATCATGTTAATTGCATGGAATTGCTTTTGACAACCACACATCCAAAGACTCTTCATGTCCTTGCCAGACTGTGTACAACCATCTATTTCTGCTCATCATGGACACAACCAAGATTTAACTATAATCATGTGTGATATATATCATAAGTAATCAGCCATATAAATATCACTTTGATATCTTGTGTCTTTCTTGGTGTTGCAATTTGAATGGCCAGCAGTGCATATACGAGGTGAGACACAAAAATAACCGGACTGGGCTTGCAGCTTTCCTGGAAAACCGTCTGGAGGTCGGCCGAATGTGAATCATAGAATTACATCCCCTCCTACATGCTCTCTCAAACCTCCAACCGGCTAGACATATCCTGTGAACAGCCCAGTCACTATTTGCTACACAAGTTGCTGCAATAATGTTGGATGAAAAAAATCAAACAACGAATCAGCAAATGTCTCACGAAAATGAACAAAATGGCCACAGAAACTTATGAAATGATAAAAACAGTGTATGGTGATAACAGTTTTTCTTGCACACAAGTTTTTGAGTGGCACAAATGTTTCAAGGAAGGACAAGAACATGTGGAAGTTGTTCAACGCCCAGGTTGGCGATGCTCGTCTCGGACGGATGAAAACATCAAAACGGTCAATCAGATTGTTCGAAATGATCACACTGCTTTTTCCATAAAGCAGTTTTTGACTAACAAAAACATTTCTGTTTTTGCTCATCCTCTCTATTCGCCCAATTTAGCTCCCTGTGATTTTTACTTGTTCCCAAAAATCAAAAGTGACCTGAAGGGAACACATTTTTCTTCAGAGGATGAAGTGAAGACAAAAACAGCAAGCCTGTTGAAGCGCCTCAAGCAAGAAGACTTCCAGCACTGTTTCAATCAATGGAAGACGCATATGGAGAGATGTAGGTATCGGGGGGGGGGGAGTATATAGAAGGTGACAATGTTTAGAATGCTGTAATTCAATAATAAATATTTTGATTTACCAATCTGGCTATTTTTGTGTTTAACCTTGTATAACAGCTTCCAGTAAACACATACTTGAAAACAAAAATTACAACATAAATGACATAAATAAAATGTATTATTATTATTATTAGTAGTAGTAGTAGTAGTTAATGTATGTTATTAAGCAGTCCCTCAGAATTGACTTTGATGTTACTGTCAGGCATGATCGAAGAAAAAGGTGCACAGGCTCACATTTAACTGCTTGATTCTCACAACATGGAGATCGGGACTCGTGCCCTGGGTTTTCTGGGCATGGAGTTTTCATGTTATCCCTGTGTCCACATGGGTTTAATTCTGGGAGCTAGGTGTATCAGCATTGTTAAATTGGCCCAAGTGTGCATGTGTGGCTGTGTTCACTCTGCAATGGACTAAGGCCCTGCCCCGGAGATTGTTTGTACCTTGAGCCCTGTGATTGCTGGGATAGGCTGAAGCTTTCCCATGACCCTGCTCTGTGCAGACAAATCATAAAAATGGATTGATGGATTCTTGGAGCTTCTCTAACTACATATTCCAGAAGGAACCAGCCATCTCTGTGGTGTAGATGGTCACATCCTTTACAACAATTTGGAAGAAATTACCCACCAGGTTTAAGGTAGCTCACAAAGCAAGAAGATCAGTAGAGCAGGCAGACTCAGGCAGCAGCTGGGCCAATACACATGATGAAAAAGTGCATGTAACTGCTTTTTATCATCCTCTCCAGGCAATACAACCGAGTAACAGAGACAATCTCACTTCCTCTTATTATTATTACTTATTATTTGTCTAACACCTTCACCCAAGATGACTTACACCATCTTAGAGACACAATTTGTTACATTTCTTTTGTTTTTTCAGTTGGTGCACAAGCAGCAGTAGTGATCTGGTTGTGGTCACACAGTGACAGTAATGGGATTTTAACCCACAACATGGGTGTGAAGTTCAAAGCCTTAACCACTACACCACATCTTTACTGCACAACATCCTAACTGCTGTTCATCTGTTCATTTATTGCAGCAGCATAGATAACCAACACTGGAAGAATTGTAGAACACTCTGCTACTTGTTTAGAACAAGTAGAAATCAAAAATAAAACTTATTTTACCAATGTAACAAAAATAACATTTGTGTAGATATTGACCTCAGTTGTTAAAAATGAAACATTTATCAATTCATGTTCTGGCCCAATTTTTTTTTCATTACAGGATCAAGGAGTACAAGATTGCAACCCACATCAGTAAGTACATCAACGTAGGAAACATCCCTGGAAGAGCCAGCCAGCTAGCCTGCCCATCACAAGGGTCTATTGCTCATAGTAAGGCCATTTACACCCCATACTCATCCAATGGAGACATAATCGAGATGTGGGAAAAAACAGAAAAAAACTCACACAACAATGGAAACAACATTCAAGTTCCCCACTGAAAGTGAATGCACTGGACTTCACCATGCTGTGGAAACTATTTGTTATACAGTATATTATGATGCATTTTTTGACAGTAAAAACTAATGTAAGAAAACAAAGATTTGGAAAATAAATTTATGATAGTTTAGAAATTAAAATTTAAATAAACACAGTAAATAAAAGAATATGTAAAATAATAATAATGATACCTACAATTTTTATTCCTAATTGTACTGTATTTATTCCATGTGTATAAAATTAAAAACTTGTTCTGTCTTGTTTGTTATAAAGAAATGTGTAAAACATTCTACTTTACAAATAGCACAATTGCAACATGAGAAAGTCGATATAATTGAGATTGCAATAAATGTTCAAAAATCCTCTTCTCCAGTTCTTTATTTCTAGCACAATGTTGGAATGAATTTCATACAGATACTGTACTATATATATTTGTATAGTTTACTACAATAAAGTACTAGTAATTTAGTCCATGAGAAAATATAATAAAAAATAAACATTCAGTATATCCATATATAATATACCAAAACCATTTTCACATAACTGTTTATGCTGTAGGTGATTAGATTTTAAATGGCCCTTGAAATGACCACTAATGCCTTTGAGAGTTTCTTCCTTTCCACTGTGTGATTCCAAAGGTAATTGCCACAGTTTCTTATTTAGAGGTATGTTTAATAGAACAATCTTTTTAGAGTTTGCCGGAGTAGACCACATTAAAGTGGAGAATTTTTTAAAAGAAAAATCTGAAAGTAAAATGAATCCCTAGTGTAAATTAATTCTAGCCTCCACAACAAAAAGTCCATAATGCTCTTTGCTCTATAGGGTAATCACTGTGTTTCTATTGCTTGCGTTAAATTACCTACAGTCAAACTACCTGGACTGTGGTTCAATGACATTGGGAATCTAATTGTGTTACTGAAAAGTCAGGTTTAACATTGCCACATTCTAGTACTATAATCAAAAAGGGCACAATGATCAGATTGTGTGAGGAGTAACACTGACTCATTAAATACAATTCGGACCTGTGCTTATTTCTGTGTGGAGCTGGTGTAAAAAGGTTAATCAGTGTATGCTTGTGTTTTTTTTTTTTTGCTCTTTCCTGATACATATAAATGGTATTCTAGGTCCTTGAGCTATGTTCTCCTAGGTTGAATAATATCATCCTTGTGAGTCTCTCACAGTGTTCCATGAATGTAACCGAGATGATGTGAGTATATACAATATATGTCTTTTGATGTGTGCAGCAAACTGCTTGAAATGTTCTATCAGTCCATAGTAGCCAGTGTATTGTTTTATACTGTGGTCTCCTAAGGAAGCAACTTGAGTTCAAATGACGCAAAATGCCTGAACAAACTTAGCAGGAAAGCCTGCTCCATTACAAAAGTAACCCTAGACACACTGGAAGCTATTGTGGAGAAGAGGATGGTGGCAAACTTGTTGCCAAATTCCCTGTACCCCATCCTCAAGGCACTCTCTTGGAGCACTTTTAGCCACAGGTTCATTTTTCCATGATGATTATTTTCTGACCACTGCTAATGGACAATTCGGTGCTTCCTCCTGGTGCCCCAGACCTTAACTCTTTAAGTTTACTTGTATTAATTTTTCTTTTTCCACACAATGTATATTTATTATTTATCTATCTAGTGATTAATTGTATTATTTGTCCTTTGAGTCGGTGATGTTTCTGCTGCTGTATGCATCTAATAAATCCCGCAGGGGATACAAATCATAAACATGCAGATTTATAAATGAAGCTGGACATCGTTGCCTGTTATCTACTTTAAAGTTCTCAGATTATGCAAGTAAAATGATGATAGGGGAACTGTTCAAAGATATAAGGTTGCATGCAATCAAATTATAATGTCAAGTGCTGAACTGGGACAAGACAGAGTAATTTATAAATTGAGTGAGACAGCCAAGAAATATGATATGAAGACCAAGCTGAATAAAAATGTAGTGAGAGTAAGTATTGTCAAAGAAGAAGAGGTAAAACTAGCATCTTTTTTTATAGTGAATGAGCGTGAATTGTGTGGAAATAGTATTTGAAAGCATTTATCAATAAGAATGGAAAATGATGAGGTGGGAATAATACAAACCGAAAGAGGCCTCAGGTTAAAGCAAAGATTGCTTATTACGAACAGAGCATGAAATAGCCCATGTACAAAAGTGAATTTAGATAAAAGAGAGGATAAGATGTTTCAATCTCAATAGATGGGAAAATATCCTTAGGAAGGCATATGAGAACAGAACAGGGTACAACTGACAATGAGTGAGTATAGAAACTATTAAGGGGAGGGATGACATATAGTCGTACCTTTTCTAAGCTCATTTTTTTCTTTGTTTCAGTAGTGGGCTAATAACATAGTATCTTTATGTTTTATAACTCAGGAGATACACATAGATGTGGTATCAGCAAGGTCAGAGTCTGAATGTCACCTTACAGCATTTTGTTAATAATAATAAAAATAAGTCTTTAAGAGAAAATTCATAATTCTTGAAAAACATTCATATTGTGTGAGTGCACAATGATTAATTGAGATTGATTAATGGAGGAATTCAGCTTTGCCAGAGCAAAAGATGTAGTGGGATACACCATGTGAGATAAAGTGTCAAAAAGATGAAAAGCACCTATAATATTAACAACATATAATGATGATAATGATGACAACATTGCCGGCTACTGACATTTATTTCTTTGTTTTACTGCATTGTGTATACAAGATGCTTCAGCAAATAATATTTAACTGTCCACAGCACAACTACTCTGTAATTTTGCAAGTCTAAAGTTTGACAAGAACGCAAATAAGACATTGGGTGGCATATTATAAAAACTAATTTTGTTGCTGCATTCCATCTTTCACAATGCAGATTAAAAATGGGTTTGTAACTTCCAAAGGTTGAAACCGGTTTAATCAGGATATTACACTATTTATCATGTCCCAGTAAGCTCACTTGACTCAGGAAGATGTAAATACTTTAAAAAACAAGGAGATGGGCTATACCAAGTGACACTGTAATGGCCTAGTTAAATGAGTTACAGAAAATATATATATGCACTCAACCTAATGAATTACAGTATAAATAATAAAATATGTAGGTGAAGGTTTTACGTAAGTAATTAACAGTAATTAACAACTGATTTATTTCCATATAAATGGTGCCTGGCAGGCTCCAGTCTTCACAAACTTAGCTGCATTATCTATTCACCTGTTTTCAAAAGTTTTTTTCAGTTCCATTATTAAGTGCAAGGTATGAACCAACCCTGAATTGTGTACCAGTCCATTACTGGGCTGGCTCACATCATCCACAATTAACTGATTCAAAACTTATTCAGAGTTGTCAATTAACCAGGTTATTGAATAATTAGAAGAGGGGCGGGGTCAGCAACTGCAGCACCCAGACAAAGCCTCAGGGAACATGGGGAAAACATGAAAATCCTATACAGGCAGTGTCTGAGTCTGAAATCAAACCCAGAACGTGTGGTAGCAGGCCTAACCAATGCACAAATGAATTATGTGTGATTGAAAATTGCTTGTTAGAGAAGTGGGCTTATTTATATACAGTGCAGAGTCACAAGGAGCGAGGCTCCATTCTGGCAGGTGAGATGGGGACAAGTTGAGCTGTTCTTCTAGCTCTGCTCTCTTGGTGTATGAAAATGGGTAGGGCTAATCTCAAGCTGCTAAGTGATACCTTCACAGCTATGACTAGCAATGATGACAGCAGACAAGATCCTCCATATTTGGGTAGTTTATTATACTGTATATTAAGAGTCTTTGATTATACAGAAACCATGATTGCAACAAAGTTTCCAGACCTGATTGAACTAGTCGAAATGTATTAAAGATTGAACTTGCCCTATGTCTCACTTGGCTTGTTCTGTTCTTGGCTTTGTGATCTGGTTAAGTACCAATGTGGAAGAAACATGTACGTACAATATGTACAGTTTAAAAAGGAGGCTCACATGCAAGTTCAGACATTATCATCCTATCTCTGTGCTTCTTGTCCTGAGTATGACATTAAACTGCAGCCAGGCCTGCCAACAGTCCTCCAACTTGTAGAGAAAACTTGGGAGGTGGTGACAGGATTGGTACACCAGCCACTGTAAAAACTTTACACCTCTCCAAAACAGCAGACAAGATTCCTTTCTGCTCTTCATGGGAATAGCTCTGCTGCAACTGCCAGCAGTAAGACTGCTCATATTATGAAGGGGATGGGGGATAGTCATTAGGAGCTTCATCCCCAGAAGACTTGAAACCACTGGAGTGCCAATGTTATCAGGCCTGCTGGGGATCACAACTGGTGTGGTGCTGTGGCATCGCCTGCTGCATGGCTGTGCTTGGTTCCTAATTTGAGGTGACCCATCTGGGTAGGCATGTGGAACGTTTTGTCTCTCCAGCATGACAATAAATATTCCTCTACTGTCGGTGGAGCTTCATAAACTCTGCATTTCAGTGGCAGCACTCTCTAATATATGCAGACCTTTGACAGGCCAGATCACTTGTCGCAGGTGGCTGGGGGGGCGACCTGGCCGGGACACCCCGGAAGACCGGAAGAGGGCTTACGCCTGCCCCAGACCACGTGGGGGCAACCGCCCTGGTGGCTAGGGGGATCACAGGTACAGAGCTTTGAAGCTCAACCCTGTAGGGGCCTGTAGTCACTGCCAGGGGGCACCCCCGATGCCTTGGGAGCCCTGGACCTCAGCACTTCCACCACACCCGGAAGTGCTGGGGGGAAGAGAAGTGGGGACACCCGGAGTGCTTCCAGGTGCACAGCCGGCACTCCTGCCACACTGGGGAATGCTGGCGGAAGATTGCTGGGGAGCACCTGGAGCACATCTGGGTTATGATAAAAGGGGCTGCCTCCCTCCATTCAGGGGTGAGAGTCGGGAGTGCAGTAGGACGGAACTCGAAAGAAGGCAAAGAGGCGGCCTGAAGAAGAGATTGCAAAGGTGGTGATCCAGCTGAGGGTAGGGAAGGCTGCAAGGATCTGTGGTATCTGGGGTGAACTTCTCCAGGCTGGTGGTGAGGCTGTTCTCCTGGCATTGCAAGCAATCTTTGCTTCCATTTGGGAGATAGGCGTCATCCCAACTGACTGGAAAATGGGACTTTCCATCCCTTTCTGGAAAGGAAAGGGTGATCACATGGATTGTGGCAAATACAAGGGGATAACAATTCTCGGTACCAGGTAAGGTCCTTGCTAGAGACGTCCTGAATAGGATCTTTGATCACTTGCTCACCTACTAGCGACCAAGAGCAGTCTGGTTTTACATCTAAGAAGTCTACCATCAACCGCATCCTGCACTATGGGTTCTCATTGAGCACAGATGTAAATCTTGACAGAGATTCTTTGCAGCCTTTCCTGATTTTCATAAAGTATTTGACTCAGTTTATCAAGATGCCCTGTGGGACATCCTGAGACTTCACAAGATCCCCTCAAAGTTGCTGGATGTCATGGCCAGGCTTTACACTGGTACTGTGAGTGCTGAGCAGAGAGGAGGCAGAACTTCTGTGTTTTTCCCCACTTGATTCTAGGGGTCTGGGGTGTGTTCTTGCTCCTACCTTGTTCAATGCTTGAATGGGCATGGTGTTGGGTGTGGTCATGGGGTCCAGTGGCTGTTGGACATCTATTGAAAAAGAATCATTCACTGATCTTGACTTAGCTGACAATGCTGTGATTTTCACAAAGTCAATGAAGGCTCTGATCAGGGCTCTCTAGAGACTGAGTGAGGAGTCTGAGTGTCTGGGTTTGCGAGTGTCCTTGATAAAATCCAAGATCCAGGCTTTACTGACCTCTTGGGCACAGCCATCAACACTGTGTCTGTCTGCAGAGAGAGTGTCGATCGTGTTGAGAGATTTACTTAGCTACATTAATTTCTCTGGTGACTCTTCTTATGAAGTCAGTAGACAGATTGGGAGAGCATGGGTTTATGAGGTCACTGGAAAGGGGTGTGTGGTGCTCCTGATATCTTTGTAAAAGGATGAAGGTCCAAGCCTTTATGGTTCTGGTGCTTCCTGTTTTGCTATATGGTTGTGAGACATGGACTCCATCCAGTGACCTGAGTCAAAGACTGGACTTCTCCTGTACTGTGTCTCTTTGGAGAATTCTTGGGTGCAACTGGTTTGACTTTGTGTCGAATGAGTGATTGCTCACTGAGTCCCGAATGAGGAAGTGTTAGTTATGGCACTACAGCCATGTTGCGCAATTTCCTGAGGGTGATCCAGCTCACATGATCTTTATTACTGAGGACCCAAGCAGCTGGACCAGGCCAAGGGGACACCCATGTAACACCTGCCGCAGCAGACAGATGGTCACTTCCAGAGGGTGGGACTGAACTATGTATCTGCCTAGGGGATTGCCAAATGAAATCCCAAGCTGTTTCATAGTGTGGTGGGTTTGGTGAAGTGCTGTAGCAGTGCATGCTTCCCAACCTGACCTGACCTGGATTCAATGTTTCCTGTTATATTGAAGTTGAAGAAGACCATTGTAAACCAGCATCCCTTTGGCCATCTCTGTAACAGCGACCTATTCTGTGACTACCAGTATATTTTCAACCAAGTCACTTCACACTCAACTTTCGAAAAATACTCACACCATGCTGGACAGACACCTTAGATTTGGTAATTAAAATTAGTTGTTGCACAGGATATCTTAAATATATTGAGGAATGGAAGAGAACATTTATAACTGGTTGAGCAGTTTTTTCACCAGTTATCAACAGTGGGTTGACATAGCTAGGCAGGAATCAACAGGAATCCCTTTTCATGAATGACAATTAGCCCCAAGTTAGCATCTCTGTTCTTGCTGTTTATAAAGGCCCTCATAAATTAGATGATCCTTCAATTGATGACTTCTTATGTCAAGACACTGCTGACCTACTGAACAAAGACCTCTCTAGAATAGCTGAACAGACAGAGTCTTGGTGTGTGTCTTGGAGGAGGGATGTGTTTAATGGTGAACAACGTTTGGCATTTAATTGTTAAAAATGTCTCCAAAAATTGCTCACCTGGGGCCTCATGCATAATGCCATGCGTAGAATTCGCACTATAACATGATGTAAGCACAAAAGCGGAAATGTACTTAAATCTGTGAATTTGCCAACTTCCATGTTCTTCCGCTACATAAATCCTGGTCAGCATGGAAATTAATGCATGTGCATGCGCCTGCTGTCCTGCCCCGTTTCCTCCCAGAATTACGCCTCTTTGAATATGTAAATCAATATAAATAGCCCTTAAGCTCAGCTTTCTATGAAAAGACAATGGAAAAACCACAAGGAAAAATAGAACAATTTCAGTGAATACCAAGTGGAGGCAAGGAAAAACATACTATTTATTGGTTTAAACAATGGTATAAAGCAAGAAAAGTCGCACAGTGCCCGAAATAAAAAAAGAAGTTGTCAGATATCAAATTCGCCGTGAAAAGCCGAGTTGTAGTCCACCGTCTGAGTTTCATATGAAAGCTTATTAGGGTACAGAGAAAAAAAAATAGGCGCAGAGTGGGGAAAAAAGCACAAAATATCAACTTTAATCTTGAAATTTCCACTTTAATCACGTAGTTTATTTTGTCATTAAAGTAGAACATCATAAACTTCATCTTAAAATCGTTTAATTAACCGGTTTCTCAAATCCCATCGTAACTAAAGTAGCACGTTAAATGCTTTATTTTGTATTTGATCTTTTATGTGCTCTATGAGTGTGAATCACTACCTGTTTCTGTGTTTTGTCTTCCTCCGACAGGACACAGAATCCATTACATTTGTGATATTACAGCTCTCTGAATAATTAAAATACTGAGATGTATACTTGATATCATTTTCATGATGACAGGAGTTAAAGCATGTTATTAAACATGGGAACATGGTGGAGCAGTGATTGTGCACAACCTTCGATGAAATAATTTATTGCAGCAGTACTGACTCTTTCAAACGTACTAAATCCCAATTCCTGTCCTTCCTTTTCTTTCTCCAAATACCCAATCGCCACACAATCAGCTCTGTAATAGACGTTAAGCCATCTGTAAGCTTAGAACGCCGATTCTTCAAAACTTTTAAGGAACGTTGAAATATCTTCGTAGTACATGTTTAATTATTCTATCCTTAATGCCAGTCCCAGTGAAGCATACAGTGTGAGGCAGGAACAAACCGTGAATGGAGCACCAGATCCTAGTGACACCGTGCCCTTTAATTATTAACAATATACATTATTTAAATGAAGTTAAAGTTTTATCTGTATAATATAATAAACATTTTGCTGCATTTCATCTTAAAAATGATATCGTCATCATATGTAAATACGTTCTTTATCAAGTGGCTCAGGTTGTGCAATATTATAACTGTAGTGCAAGTTTACAGTGAGGTGATTATACAAATAAGTACAAACACTTCCACATGGAGCACTTGATGGAGTGATTGATTGCACTTAGAGCTCTTGGGATGAAACTCTTTCTGAACCGTGAGATCCATACAGGAAAGGTTTTGAAGCATTTGGTGTGTGAGAAGCAGTTCAAATAGAAAGCATGGCTGAGGCAGTGTGTGCTTGATGCTGCATACCAATAATTCTCTTTCCGATCAGCTGCTCCGAGTGGTGCAGTGAGAGTAATATGGAAAACGATAATCCGCTGTGGCAACCCCTAACGGGAGCAGCTGAAAGAAGAAGAAGAAGGTGCAGTGAAAGTAACAACGCTAAAGCAGCTATGGTATTTAGAATAGTTTGACCATTCTGTGGACCATTATATTGTTACTGGTTAATTACAATCAGATGAATTAAACTAATAAACAATATGCGGTTAATTTCAGTGTATTTATAAAGCCGCGTCAGGGATGTGCATCTGAAAAAGAAAGATAAACCACACAGGAACAGTAGCATTGCTTTGATGCTGGGTGCCGCCAGTCTGCAAAACCGAGCAGAGAACTTGCATATGACAGGGTATGAGCTACCGTGAAAATGTGCATGGCTTTACAGTAAGTTTAGGTTTTATAAATCGTGATTTGAACATGGAAACGTTCTTATGCAACATTTCTGTGCGTACGCACCGTTTATACATGACGCCCCTGGTTAGAAATATTTATTGATTAATTGTTGTCCATTTTATCTTCTGATGAAGGTCTTTGGTGTTTTTCTGTTTGCTGTTTATATTCCAATGCAAGCCACCATGAATAATGTGATGGATGATCTGCATAACACTATTACAACAGAATACCTACATTCATATTCTGAGAAATGTATTTATTGTTGCTGGGGACTACAACAAAGCAAATTTATTTAATGCTTACCATATATATTACTAGCACATCACCTGCCAGAAGGGGTGCTAATATTTTGGATCATTGCTACATGTACGCCTTTTCTCTTCCTCTCTTTGCAGACTGGAAGATTGATGGCTGTAAAACCACTGATGTCACCTCCAGTGATCATGCACCTAGACCTGCCTCTCCCTGCCGGAAGGACTTAAAGTCCAAAACATCATCCTTGTTGAGGGAGTTCTGCTCTGAACTTGCATCTGTAAAGATATCTCTGCAATTGCTGTGTGTTTGCATTTGTTTAAATCCCTTTGAATTATACGGGGTTACCAGGGTGGTACTCCAACTCTTTATCATGGTCTTATATAAATATATACATTGTAAAGAGACAAAAGGCACAAAATAAAAGACCTTGAGCACCCGAAGGTAAACCCTGTATATTTTTGTACACAAAAGGCATAAAATAAAACAAGTGTTAGAGTGCAAAGATGAGACTTCATTAAATTTCAGATATTCTGTGCAAGATGGCGCCATTTCATCTTATGTGGAATTCTGGGAGGAAGAGGCAGGTCCAGGTGGTCTGACCCCAGAAGTGACATCAGCCTAGGAGAGGTATTAATTTTCATTTCTGCATAAGGGGAGGAAGAGGTGAGAATGTTATTAGACAGTTCCCCCTCATGTCTTGGCAATTAATTTTACTCACCTAAGCCTTTATGATGTTTCCCAGGCACATGCGTGTGAGAATGTGTATACATTGCATGCTATGCAAACTTTTCATTTATTTAATTACATTTTTTATGTATTTTTTTATTGTATTTTGTTAACTGTTTTAAGCAGACATGCACGTCAGAATTTCATTATACTGTACCAGGTACACATGACAATAAATTTGAGTTTGACCTTTTATTCAATGCTGAAAAAACAAAAAGTTTTCACTCTCAGCCCCACCTATAATATTG
Organism: Polypterus bichir lapradei; assembly: GCA_026402145.1. Classification (NCBI taxonomy): domain Eukaryota; kingdom Metazoa; phylum Chordata; class Cladistia; order Polypteriformes; family Polypteridae; genus Polypterus; species Polypterus bichir. The sequence goes on from JANRMT010062792.1 coordinate 39,847,892, forward strand.
AAAAAAAAACATTCTGCTCTGGTAATCCAGGACTGTACACTGGTAGAGGAGATTAGTCAAAGTGTTGTAGGTGTTAGCCTTAACTGTCACCTTTCTTGAGAAGGTCACATCAGATCTATACCTACTAAAGCACAGCAGTACCTTGGATGCATCCTCCATGTGACCGTCTGTTTTTCTTTATTCATCATTGCTAGTAACATAAAAATGTTTTGTTTAGGCAAAGCTAGAGAAGTATCCTTCTGTGTGTTATTGGAACCTCCACTAAATTTCATCAGCTTGGTTCCATTCAAACAAAAGCAATCCATGTGTGTACCTCAGCTCCATATGACCATAATGCCACTTGAAAGCAGTCTGTTCAGCCAATAATGCACTGTTGTTCTGTGTCCAGCTTTTTTAAGCTGCAGCAATCTGTGATGTGGCAGATGTGATCCCAAAGTTTCATCCTCACCATCACTTGACTAGAAACTGTGCAGATACGCACCACTGCCATCTTGCTGTGTCTTGTTTTACGGTGTCCTGCTTTTCACACGCAGTATACTCCTATTATATTTGTCCATTAGACTGTGAGAGTTATTTGTCCATCACAGGGCACACTCATGCTCATAGACCTAACTTAAAGTCAGTATGTAGTTAACCTAACATGAATGGTCAAAGGAAGTTTGAGGAAAATGGGGTACTGAATAAAAAACCCATGCAGGCACAGGGCGGAAGTGATCAACAAGTTGAAAATTGCAAATAAAATATTATTTTATATTTCAAAAACAAATTATTACAATTCAAGAACTTTGTAATGTGGTAGTGAAATCACACCTCAGATGTCTTCAGTTTTGGCCACCGTGCTACAAAAACAACATAGCAGCTGTTGAAGCTGTGCAGACATGAGAAACTAAGTGCATCCCAGGACTGAAGGGCAGGTTGTATCCTAACAGCCTAAGGAATAAAAAAATCTCTCACTCTGATAACAAACTGCTACACATTGATACAATTAAAGTCTTCAACATTTTCATTAGTGTAGACAGCACAGAAGTTGATCCAGCTGAATCCTTCCACTTAAGGATGCCACTAATAGTGAAGGCAGGAAATACTTCTTTACACAAAACGATATGGCAATCTGGAGCAAACTACAAAGCCAGATACAGTATTTGCTCTGTGCTAAATTTTAAAAAGTATGTCAAGATGAAATGCTGGGACACCCTAGCTAATCAACAGAACTTGCTGAACCGAATGGTCTCCTCTTGTTTGTCTAATATCCTATGTTCTTATCATTGTCGGGTCAAAGGACAACCATGACTATGTTCAAGACAATTACAAACAGCGATACTAACCACATCATTTTTGCACCACCCATCTTAACACACTGGGTTCTAAAAAGGAAAAATGTAGGGAGTTTTAAATACAAATACCAAAATCACAACAGAATATAAGAAATATGCTGAGAAAATCCAAAAAGAGAAATGTATATTGTTGTTAAATAAAATGATTAATGCCATTTATTCAGGCTTTTACTCTTTAACATATATTTATACATTCATTAATGTATTTATTTCAAGATTAAAAAAAGAATAACGTCCAGGATAAAAAAATGGGCAATGCCCGTGGCACAACAAATGGAGGCGGGAGATAAACTAATCTCATAATGTCAGTACTGATCTGAGCAACCAAGAGAGACATGTGGCAGTCTGTGACAGAAAGCATGAACATGGAGGCACTTTCCTGATAAACAGTAGTCTTTGTTCAACTTTCATTGAATTGACAGAAAGTTAATTAAAGGGCTTAAAAGAAGACAGATAAAAATATTGTTGCCCAAAGGTCTGGCTGTAAGCAGTCAGGTATCTTTGTTACATCTTGCAGAGTAGCATCGACTTCAAAATAAGCAATTATTTTTTTGTGCTGCTACTGTGCTGTACCATCATTGCTTAATCTGGTGAACATTCCTAATTTCTGTTTTTCTTTTTTGTTGTTTTTCCACTGGGTCATTGCTGCTAGAGTACCCTGTCTGTATGTTTACAAGGCATTACACAGAAAACATTTAGATGATAAAAATCCTTTTTGCACTATAAAAATGTTGAAAAATTATTTTTCTGTCACCTGTTGCTAGAAGGGCCGATTCAAAAAAGGAAATCAGAAAGACATTTTGTAGCTAAATCGAAGGTGTAAGTGACATTTCAGCAACAGCTTCAGGAGCTTTGTCTCTCTCTGCATGCTGACGTTCAGTGAATAGTGGGGCTCTACTTCCATCTGCTGGTGCACACGGCTCACTGTATGCTTATATATGTCAGTACTTCTTACACGGTAAATGTAAAATATAACTTTATTCTTATGCAATATACATGTCAATACAAATCTAGCAGAATTTTTTTTTTTACAAATAAATCAGTTTTTAAACAACTAGAGATGGTATGTATTTAAGGCATGGTGGTTAGCACTTCTGTCTCACAGATCTAGAAATGTGGGTTTGATTCCTGGAGAGGACATTGTTTGGTTTGCTGACCTAATAAGATCATCACCAATATCATAAAAAACATAGTAACAATACTTGGCCATCCATTCATTCATTATCAAAGCTTCTTACTTCAATTTGAGGTTGGTTGGGGGTGGTTAAAGGACATGACATGTTATTCGGAGAGCAGGTAGCACTGAACATAAGCAATGATGTAAACATTCTCAACATATCTCATTTTTCCTGTAAGTCTTATGCATTCACACATTTTATACAGTTTAACGGCATCAATCAGATGTTCTCAGAGCTTGCTTAGGTCTATTAAATACTGTAGCAATGGTGTAGGTTGCTATTTCAGAAAAGTAGCTGCACAGGTTGCATCCTATTTCTATTTAATGAGCATAAAGTCATGTTTCATATTATTAGTTGACTCACAAAGGGAGGCCACCTTTTTTCTGAAGAAACCACCAAATGCCACAGTCTCTGTGCTCTTTAGGACTCATCTATAGAGATTGTTTTGGTTGACTGGGTGGAAATATTTACTATACTCTCTCAGTATCACTTTTAGATTATGAAACTTTTCTATTTGTGAGGGAGTCACTAGTTGCTTGTTCCAATCGGTTTTAATATTGCCTATGTCTCTCTCTCTCTACTATGGTATATGCAGAGCAGGTCTTATCCTTAACATTCTGAATATTTATCCAAAGTTGTTGTTTTCATTTTTTCCTTTATGTGTATTGAAATTATAATTAGAAATACATTTGATTGAAAAGAAGAATTTTTAAGGTATTAAAATAGATGTTTAACTGAATGAGAAAATCAGTTGCATTGAAAAGGCTATGTAGTGAGAGTTATGTCATTTCATGTAGGAAGAAATTGTGCATAAAAAGACACACAGTTGTCTGGTGTGGCATGAAGTAAGGTAACCAAAATTAACTTCCTGGCAGAATCACACTGAGGTACTGTAAAAACTTCTTATGGTTAAAAATGTATTACATTCGGGAGGCCTATGAGAAAGTAGGATTTGTCTGTATTTGTAGTATGATATTGTAGTTTACAGTCCCTACTCAAAATGCTGATGTACCCTTATAATTTCAGCAAAATTGAATTTTGTTTTCTAAACAATGATTATATTATCCGTCCTGCCATAATTTTTTCTTTATTCAAATGCCTATACCAGTAGAAAAGAATGCAAAGTAAGATCAAGACCTGGGTTAAGGCCTGCCCAGCACAGGGAACACTCACACACCCTGACTTCAGCACCAATTAGGCCACTATTAGACCTAATGATGTATCTTTTGATTTTCAGAACAGACCTGCTAACAAGTCCTGGGGGGTATTTTCCGTACGTCACTTAAATCATCCGAGATCAGATGCCTCATTTTGGATGAGTTAATGCCGGTGAAACTCATCCGGGATAAGTTGGTTTTTCAAATGCAGCCATGTAGTAGATTAGTCAAGCTGGATCTAATCATCCGAGATGAATGCACACTGATTGAAAAGCCCATATATATTGAGTCTAGAAAACATGATCAGCAAGTCTTTAGATAGGCTGTAACAAAATGACAAAAGAACGGGCACATTTTTTCACAAAAGCGGAGCAGGACCTTTTACTTGAAGGATATGAGGAATTTCAAGATTTATTTTTGCACAAGGGGGTAACACTGCAAAAGCAGCCCAAACCAGAAACGACGGTTGGCAAAAAGTGGCCGACAAATTAAATGCTAAGTATTATGTATTGTACTTACTGAATACAGCGTTTCATTTCCTATGTGTCAGAATAATTATTATTTAATATGTCATAATTCCAGATCAAACGTGAGCACAAGGAGAATATGAGAACAGGTTAAAGTGAAGTACAAGAATATACTTCAAACTAGTAAATATTGCTATATAACTATTTAAAGAATTTCTGACATAAAGAATCATATATAATATAAAAAAACATTAATTTTAAAGCTAATAAGAAGGCAGACAAGCAAAAAACAGGTGGAGGTCCACACTGTCCAGACCTAACCCCTGAAGAAGAGTTGACTCTCCAGCAAAATGTCCATCGCCCTGTTTCTGAAGGCATTCCAGTGGGAAGCTACTCCTCAGAACCAGTGGCAGGATGCAGTGGTCACTTCCTTTCAGGTAAAGGATGGTCATTGCATATATTTGTCCTCAATCTGTGCCATAGGCATGTTCCATATAGCCCTCTTTTTTTTGTTGGGTCAGTTGCAGGGAATGTCATATCCCTAGAACTTGTGTCTGACCAACGAGATATTGACGAAGGTCAAATATTTGATGAAGACACTGTGTCTGATTATTCATCAGGAGGAGTAAATTTTCCAAATGTTTGATCAAACTCAACTCTGATCAGTCCCATGTGCTCCAATCACATTTGGAAATCCTGGGTAATGAGAATGTTAGGCTGATTGTGAGATTCTTTATGGAACTGTGGGTGTTTTTGCCCGTGTATTACCTACCTGCAATGGCATGAAATGCCTCTTTTATTGTCTGCACACGCAGGTGTCCAGGAAACACTATGAAAACCTGAAGGAAATATTTCAGAGCCAAACAGACTTTACGAATTGCCTGGCAAACTGCACTTTTAGATTTTCCGCATCGCCTACAGTATATAAAATAGTGCAGCTTGCAAAAAACCTCAAAGCAATGCATACTGTCTGTGTGGTTGTGACAGCCCGACTTCGCCTAGTTTGACTTCGAATATAAGGTGCTAATATATCTTTGCGGTACAATATTCCCCCTCAGCTAAAGCGGAATCTTTCGAAAAGAATTTCCTCCGGGAGCAATAAAGGATCTTGCTGATCGCTCAAAACCCTCTCTATATGAAATTCTCTCCTTATAATTTGCGCACCGATATCAATTGGTTGCTCATTCATGAACAGTGAAGCCATAACTGAATGAATTCCATGCACGGAAACTGATTAAGTGTGTGAGCTAATCCTTGTTTACATAGAACAAACCTGCTCCGAGCAGGTTTGAGGATTTGGATGTGCTGCTATGACAACACATCCAGCAAAAGTTTCGAAAAACCGACAGACCCAGGATCATGCCAAATCGTTAACAATTATATCTGGTTAAACAAGTAATCCACGTATGAAAAATACCCCCTAAACTGTTACCCAAAAATCAAATTTCAAAAACAAAAGCAGAAAATCTAGAAACCAGAAAAATACCATACTTACAGATAAATGAACTCTTTGACAGACAATGAGCCAGCCAGAAATATAAAGGCAGAGGGTGGCCCCTCTTCTAGGAAATGAATGAATGAAAAGAACATAAAACACAATATTTATGTATTAAACAATTAAACAAAACATATTAAAGAAAAACATAATTTTAAATAAAAGCATCCCATAACAGAACTAACGAAAAATTAAAGAACAAAAAAATTAAACAAACCTGAAATAAACTCAAAACAAGGCAATATTGTCTGTTCTCACTCATTTTTTTAAGTTCATATATATAAGATGCTTTTAATAATGTATTTTTCAGCATAAAACACAAGAAAGGTCAAGGGTTAGTGCCAAATAAAGTCAAGAGTTACAGCCCAGTAAATTAGTATTCTGACATTTGCAGTTAACAGAATTAGCCTTTCATTATGACCTTAAACAGGGCTTGCTCAGTAGCCTTTGCCCTAGTCTCCAGAGTAGAGTCCCTCTTGTTGTATTTAGAAACAAAGTAGCCTTCTTCTTTACTGTCCCTTTATATAGCTCTTAATAGTCACATAACTGGAGATGACACCCTTCATCCTCCTTGAGAGAACATTATAAAATAATGTGGATGATGAAAAGACAATGGTTTAATTATAGGGGATTAAGTTACAATGAATTATGTTAGAGTGGACATTTGAGCCCAGACTTGGAAAGACAATGTACAGGTACTTCATTGTGAGAAAATGCCCACCAGAGGGCTTATCCTCATGTACATACTGTAAGTACTGTATTTTATAATGGATACACTTTCATTTTGGAGTGTTATTTGTTTTTTAAACAAATCGGTTATATTAAACTTCACAAAGCATTGGCTACACGAAAGAAATAACACAATCTGAAAAGGTAGACCAACTTTTATTTTATACTTGAAGCAGTATCCGCCATGGCATTGGTAAGTAGTTCTGCACAGTGGTCTGTTTGTTTGCTAGGCTAGCATCAGTATATATATATATATATATATATATATATATATATACTGTATATATTGTGGAGCTCGGCCCGGACACAGACAGGCAGACACGTTCATGTCACCCACATCACATTTATTTACCATTGTTTACAATGCACGACCCCTAAGTCCCCAAAGTCCAGGCCTCACAGTTCAATGCCTTCCTTTCCTTCAGGCCGCCTCCTTGCCTCCTCCCAGATGTCGTCCTTCTTCCACCCGACTGAAGTCATCGAATGGAGGGAGTTGGCCCCTTATGTACACGCCTGGATGTGCTCCAGGTGCTTACCGACACTCTTCCGCCAGCACTCCCCTGTGTGGCGGAAGTGCCGGCTGCGCACCCGGAAGCACTCTGGGTGTCCCCCGTCCTCTTACCCCAGCACTTCCGGGTGTGGTGGAAGTGCTGAGGTCCAGGGCTCCAAAGGCACCGGGGCACCCCCTGCCGGTGACCACGGGTCCCTACAGGGTTGAGCTTCAAAGCTCTTTACCCGTGGTCCCCAAAGCAAACAGGGCGGTCGCCCCCACATGGTATGGGGAAGGTGCAAGCCCTCCTCTGGTCCTCCTGGGTGTCCCAGCCGGGTCGCCACCCCAGCCATCTCCGACAATATACATAATGCATTTATGTTAGGTCTTGGAAATTTAACACATTCATTTTTGCAATTGACATGGCCTGTTTAACAAATTAATAAACATCGTCGCATCCAGGGCTAGGAAGAAAGTGATCATGTCAGGCAGTGATTTGGTCAGGGTGGCATTTTCATGTAATTATTTTTTTTTTACATTACAAAACAATAATGCAAAAAAGTTAAGTGTGAACCTAAAGAATTACATACATATCCAGTACTGTAATTATATACTACCTTTAACAATTTTGAGAAATAAAATTTTATTTAGAAGTTTGAAATTACACATTTCACAACGCCTTATTTTCTTGATTTATACAAGCCAACATCGGTGCAGGGGTGTGGGAGGAAGAGAGGTTACGGTAGTACTGAAGAAATACTAAAGAAAAGTAGCAAAGGTAAAAATTATGCTCTCTCTTTTTTTTTTCATTTCACATTTCTGTAAGAAGATCGAATCAATGTCATATCATTTAAGTGCAAAATACATTTTCTTTGAGTAGCATCCATCCATTATCCAACCAGCTATATCCTAACTACAGGGTTATGGGAGTCTGCTGGAGCCAATTTCAGCTAACACAGGGCGCAAGGCAGGAAACAACCCCAGGCAGGGCGCCAATCCACCACACCAGAGTGGCATTAAAACCTACATTATGTACCTGTTTATGTAACTTGCCAGTCTGCCAAGTACCTCACAGTGCTGACTGCCACAATGTAATGACAAAATTCTATGAAACAGTAGTGTAATGATTATCCCAACCCATTATTTCAGTTTGTAGTATTTGGTAATTTATGCAAAGAACATAACATAACCACCCAAGTAATGTAGTGTCAGTTTTTAAGTGAGATAGCAGCTATGGAGATCTTTTTTTAGCATGCCTGGAGCAAAACTGTAGAGCAGTGTTTTCCAATCGTTTTTTTTTTCTGTGGTGGCACATTTTTGTTAACCAAAAAATACCAAGGCATGCCACAATTTTACCAACCACAGAAGCATGAAATCTATACACTTGCTACACTGTCTAAAAGGCCAAGACTATCAGAGATGCTGGAAAAAATGCTGCAACTCTGCCCATGTAGCTGTGAAACAGGACAAACATTAAAAATCAATTAAAAATAAATATATCTAATAATTTGTATTGAGAAGAATTTATATTGATAGCTTTTGTATCCGTGGGCCTCTTGATATACAATATTTTTGTTTTTCCTACCTGGGTGAGAATGTAGCTGTGATCTTTTGCTAAAAATGTAAAATGTTGTCAAGGTATCTCTGGCCAAGCGGAAGGTAGATATGCTTCAACGTGAAACATTGTCGCTGTATGTAACTGTGTTCAGCTCTGATGGGAAAGTGTTTCCCATGTGGGGAGAAAAGCACTTGGCCGTGATATTTCTGCCAATGAACAGGTACCCTCTAAAACACACGTAGATGTGATCTCTCTTTTAAAAACGTCAAATGTTACTTTTTAACACTAGACTCCCTGAAGCTTACAAAAAAAACTTGGAATCCCGAGCCACCTTAAATTTCTTCACACCTCTCCAAGTAGCGTCTTTTGTTTTGTAAATGTGTCGATCAGGACAAGCAGCAAGTACCCTGCTGTCCCATCCTAACTGCCGCAGTCAACTCGGGCAAAAAGTTCTTCCAGCTCAAGTTTTGTTTATCTGAATGTGAGGTGCCTGGAGTTGTATAGGGTAAATAATACATGGTTATTTGGAACACAAATCAGATAAACTCATGTATCTTCCGTGTCTACAATGATCTATGTAAATGTAGGGTGACAGGAAATGCAAATACTGCAAGAAATGTTGAACATATACCTAAAACAAAACTTTTTCATGTTTTAGTACCAACGACAAAATTTTGACATGAGAGATTCTAGTGTTAACAATCTCTAGATGATAATGTCTGCAGAACAAATAGGTATTGGTAACTAAGCAGAGGCAAGGTACGCTTCAACATGTGGCAAGAGGAAGAGCGACTTGAATGGAAACTGGCACTTGTGTAATGATGGCCCCGCCCAGCTCCCTACTCTTCAGGTCCCGCCGCCCCTTCCCCTCAGCCTGCAGCCTGTCTCTCGGCTTTTAAACCGAACTAAAATACTTGGCGCAATAAGAGAAGTTGCAAAATAAACCAGAATCTTAAAGCAAATTATAGAAAAAAAAAACAATCTAATATACAGTGGTGTGAAAAACTATTTGCCCCCTTCCTGATTTCTTATTCTTTTGCATGTTTGTCACACAAAATGTTTCTGATCATCAAACACATTTAACCATTAGTCAAATATAACACAAGTAAACACAAAATGCAGTTTTTAAATGATGGTTTTTATTATTTAGGGAGAAAAAAAAATCCAAACCTACATGGCCCTGTGTGAAAAAGTAATTGCCCCCTGAACCTAATAACTGGTTGGGCCACCCTTAGCAGCAATAACTGCAATCAAGCGTTTGCGATAACTTGCAATGAGTCTTTTACAGCGCTCTGGAGGAATTTTGGCCCACTCATCTTTGCAGAATTGTTGTAATTCAGCTTTATTTGAGGGTTTTCTAGCATGAACCGCCTTTTTAAGGTCATGCCATAGCATCTCAATTGGATTCAGGTCAGGACTTTGACTAGGCCACTCCAAAGTCTTCATTTTGTTTTTCTTCAGCCATTCAGAGGTGGATTTGCTGGTGTGTTTTGGGTCATTGTCCTGTTGCAGCACCCAAGATCGCTTCAGCTTGAGTTGACAAACAGATGGCTGGACATTCTCCTTCAGGATTTTTTGGTAGACAGTAGAATTCATGGTTCCATCTATCACAGCAAGCCTTCCAGGTCCTGAAGCAACAAAACAACCCCAGACCATCACACTACCACCACCATATTTTACTGTTGGTATGATGTTCTTTTTCTGAAATGCTGTGTTCCTTTTACGCCAGATGTAACGGGGCATTTGCCTTCCAAAAAGTTCAACTTTTGTCTCATCAGTCCACAAGGTATTTTCCCCAAAGGTCTTGGCAATCATTGAGTTGTTTCTTAGCAAAATTGAGACGAGCCCTAATGTTCTTTTTGCTTAACAGTGGTTTGCGTCTTGGAAATCTGCCATGCAGGCCGTTTTTGCCCAGTCTCTTTCTTATGGTGGAGTCGTGAACACTGACCTTAATTGAGGCAAGTGAGGCCTGCAGTTCTTTAGACGTTGTCCTGGGGTCTTTTGTGACCTCTCGGATGAGTCGTCTCTGCGCTCTTGGGGTAATTTTGGTCGGCCGGCCACTCCTGGGAAGGTTCACCACTGTTCCATGATTTTGCCATTTGTGGATAATGGCTCTCACTGTGGTTCGCTGGAGTCCCAAAGCTTTAGAAATGGCTTTATAACCTTTACCAGACTGATAGATCTCAATTACTTCTGTTCTCATTTGTTCCTGAATTTCTTTGGATCTTGGAATGATGTCTAGCTTTTGAGGTGCTTTTGGTCTACTTCTCTGTGTCAGGCAGCTCCTATTTAAGTGATTTCTTGATTGAAACAGGTGTGGCAGTAATCAGGCCTGGGGGTGGCTACGGAAATTGAACTCAGGTGTGATACACCACAGTTAGGTTATTTTTTAAAAAGGGGGCAATTACTTTTTCACACAGGGCCATGTAGGTTTGGATTTTTTTTCTCCCTAAATAATAAAAACCATCATTTAAAAACTGCATTTTGTGTTTACTTGTGTTATATTTGACTAATGGTTACATGTGTTTGATGATCAGAAACATTTTGTGTGACAAACATGCAAAAGAATAAGAAATCAGGAAGGGGGAAAATAGTTTTTCACACCACTGTATATCCATCCATCCATCATCCAACCCACTATATACTAACACAGGGTCACGGAGGTCTGCTCGAGCCAATCCCAGCCAACACAGGACGCAAGGCAGGAACAAATTCTGGGCAGGGCACCAGCCCACCGCAGATCACTCACACCCACTAGATATATTCTTCAGATGATTTCTGCATTTTTTTCAGCAGCACATATCTATAATCAGATACATTTTACCTAGGCTTTTGAGATCAGATAATCTGTTTTTCATATTGGAATAAAATTTTTGTGCCTTGTTTACATTTCCGTTTCGTCTGCCAGCTTGGATGTTGCAGGTGTCATTATTTTGTCTTCCCATTACTAGGGAGGCCTTGCATGATTTGGAGGTTGTGACCCAGAAAGTAATTCATTTTGGGTTAAAAGATCGTCTGATGTGGCACCTTGCTATATGAGTTCATGGATAAACTCTTATGTGCCTTTATGCTAAAATACTTATAATTTTTGTGTATTTTGGTTATGATCCTGCTCTTAAACATTTTGAAACATTTGTCACTTGAAATCCCAGTTTTTACTTCTCACTACTATACATCCTGACCATATATTTTCTCCTAATCAGCCTTATTAAAGTCACTCTGCTCACTAAAAGCAGAATAAATACAACATCACAACACACTTTATAAAGCAAAAAAAAAAAAAAAGCAAAAAAAATCCCATATGTTTTTATTGTAATATACTTCTTCTCTGTGAGGTCAGAAATTAACATCCCCCCCTTATATAGTGATCAATTGTAAAACATGTAAACTGTGCACACTCTCATACTTGTTTGGAGAGTTAAATTATGACCATAACAATGACGCAGTGCAATTCTGACTCATATCCTGCACATGCTAAATATGTGTCTCCTCACTTCCAAAATATGAGTGACTACACGTACACACTGTTGCAGTCTTGGAGGCAAACGTGTTTACTTATATTTTTCATTGCTGTCATTTTAAAAAAATTGTGTATGCGTGATTGTAACCTATAAAATTTAAAATAAAAAAAAATGACATAAAAGCCTCAATAATCATCCATCCATACATCCATCCTCTTCCGCTTATCCGAGATCGGGTCGCGGGGGCAGAGATACCCAGACTTCTCTCTCCCCGGCCACTTCTTTATAGCTCTTCTGGGGGAATCCCGAGGTGTTCCCAGGCTAGCCGAGAGACATAGTTCCTCCAGCATGTCCTGGGTCTTCCCCGGGGCCTCCTCCCGGTTAGACGTGCCCGGAACACCTCACCAGGGAGGCGTCCAGGAGGCATCCTGATCAGAGGCCCGAGCCACCTCATCTGACTCCTCTCGATGCGGAGGAGCAGCGGCTCTACTCTGAGCCCCTCCCAGATGACTGAGCTTCTCACCCTGTCTTTAAGGGAAAGCCCAGACACCCTGCGGAGGAAACTCATTTCAGCCACTTGTATTCGTGATTTTCGGTCACTACCCATAGCTCATGACCATAGGTGAGGGTAGGAACATAGATCGACTGGTAAATTGAGAGCCTTGCCTTATGGCTCAACTAATTTTTCACCATGACAGACCAATGCAGAGCCTGCATCACTGCGGATGCTGCACCGATCCGTCTGTCAATCTCACACTTCATTCTTCCCTCACTCGTGAACAAGACCACAAGATACTTGAACTCCTCCAAATAGGGCAGGATCTCACTCCCAACCCTGAGAGGGCACTCCACCCTTTTCCAGCTGAGGACCATGGTCTCGGATTTGGAGGTGCTGATTCCCATCCCAGCTGCTTCACACTCAGCTGCGAACCGATCCAGAGAGAGTTGAAGATTACGGCCTGATGAAGCAACATCATCTGCAAAAAGCAGTGACCCAATCCTGAGTCCACCAAACCGGACCCCCTCAACGCCCTGGCTGCACCTAGAAATTCTGGCCATAAAAGTTATGAACAGAATCGGTGACAAAGGGCAGCCCTGGCGGAGTCCAGCTCTCACTGGAAATGGGTTAGACTTACTGCCGGCAATGCAGACCAAGCTCTGACACCGATTGTACAGGGACCGAACAGCCCTCATCAGGGGGTCCGGTACCCCATACTCTCGGAGTACCCCCCACAGGATTCCCCAAGGGACATGGTCGAATGCCTTTTCCAAGTCCACAAAACACATATAGACTGGTTGAGCAAACTCCCATACACCCTCCAGGACCCTGCTAAGGGTGTAGAGCTGGTCCACTGTTCCGCGACCAGGATGAAAACCACACTGCTCCTCCTGAATCTGAGGTTCGACTGTCTAACGGACCCTCCTGTCCAGGACCCCCGAATAGACTTTTCCAGGGAAGCTGAGGAGTGTGATCCCTCTGTAGTTGGAACACACCCTCTGGTCCACCTTCTTAAAGAGGGGAACCACCACCCTGGTCTGCCAATCCAGAGGCACTGTCCCCGATGTCCATGCGATGTTGCAGAGGCGTGTCAACCAAGACAGTCCTACAACATCCAGAGCCTTGAGCAACTCCGGGTGTATCTCATCCACCCCCGGGGCAATGCCACCAATGAGTTTTTTGACCACCTCGGTGACCTTAGTCCCAGAGATGGGGGAGCCCACCTCCAAGTCCCCAGGCTCTGCTTCCTCATTGGAAGGCATGTTAGTGGGATTGAGGAGGTCTTCGAAGTACTCCCCGCCTCCGACCCACTGTCCCGAGTCGAAGTCAGCAGCGCACCATCCCCACCATATACAGTGTTGTCACTGCACTGCTTCCCCGTCCTGAGATGCCAGATGGTGGACTAGAATTAAATCCCTATACCATGGTGTTCACATTCCCAGGGGAGCCAAGTGGCATTGCATCTCAATTCTGGACCTAGTGGAACAATGAACCAGAAGCATCCCAGGTAACTGTCACTATATACCAGCAAAAGACTCAGATGATAAGAAGACAATATACAAAGGGTAAACGTTATGAAAATAATATATTTAGATTTTAATTAGGAAAGCTATTGTAGAAATTTCAAATCATCAGTTGACTTGTAGACTCAAGGTCTATACAGAAGAAACTAACTGCAACATATGAAGCCAGGGGAAAGACAAATCCTCAGCAAGAAAAGCTGCTTGACTGGCACAGATGACTACATTTCTGTGTTTTCAGATTAGTTGGTGGTTCAAAACAGAATAAGCAGACATGCTGTAAATAGCTGAGAATAAGCAGATCTTTCAGTCACTAAGCAGTACTTAGTGCCTGAATGCAATCAAATAGTCCTAGCATAAAACTGCTTTGCTTTAAGTGGGTTGCAGGTGAGGTAATGAAGATGGGAAAATGTCTCATGTGACTGTAAATGAGCTTTCAAGTGACTGTTATACTTTTTTGTCTTATTAAATGCTTCTGCTAATCAAAATTCATAGGATTTTAGTGCCCTAGGAAAATTATTATTCTTAAATGTGTGTATTTGAATTATAATTAACTGTTGTTCCTCAAAGGTAGATCATCTTCCATGACGACAGCAGATGGCACAAATTAGGCTGAAGGTTATGCAGATGTTGCTTGGACGAGTAGTACAGAATTTTTAATAGGAATCATGGAGTATTCACACTGTTCCTGCAAGTTATCGTATTTCGAACACTGGATGATTCTCTCTCTCTCTCTCTCTCTCTCTCCCTCCATCTTTTAGAGTCTAGGCTGATGGATTCCAAAGAAATAATGTCTTTACAGTTCTTTAGGTTGCCTTCAAAGACCTCTCTTCCTCCCCGTTCTTCTGCTTTATTTGCCATGGCAGAGCAAGGACTAGAAGACCTGCTTTGTGTGTCTAGTGTCCAACATCTGGGAAACTTGGAATTTCTACAAAGGATAAGGCTAAATGATCATACCCTCAAGGTTTGTACTGCTTGCTTGTAAAAGAAATGTCAATGTTAGTGCAACAATCTTAACCCTAGATAAGACCCTAGATGTAAGATGTTTGATCTGTCCTTTTAAATGCCTCAGGTGCATTGTCAATATTTCAATACAGAAATAAGTTTGGCTTCAATCCTGATGTTAAAGTCATCAGAATTATTAAGTATTACTAGATAATGTTGTTTTACATCCACTAGAATGGTTCATACTTAATACTAACTATTCTTTGCTGATTTGCCTGTACTCTGTTATCCATTTAAAAACTAAAACATTTGCTCACAATAATATCCTGATACTAAACCAGTAAGCCCCATTTAAGCCAACAGAAATTAATATATTTGGCAATCTCTATTGTAAAAGAAAACAAATGTTGCTCCCCTGTAATAAAAAATAATATGTAGAAGATTTGCTGTTCTTATAGTTTACTGGAAGTGGACTCAAGGGGTACCAGTAAATGACGAATAAAGGTATGACACTGTAGTACACTGTGTATCAAAGTGTGGTAAGTCTGCCAAGCACTATAGCTGCTTATTAAAAATGAAGCACATTTCCCAGAATTATTATCTAATTCTACATTTCTTTACACTTAATTAAACATCATTGAAGGATGAATTTTTTTACCTTGACGCCTCAAATACTATCCCTACATATTATGTCACATCATGTCAATTCTAATTACTGCCCAGAATCTAAATGGATCAACTCTTTTTTTTTTTTTGGACTAAAAAAGACAGACATGTCTGCCACCAAAAATTTAATTGTTTGCTTCGATATTTACTTTCTAGTGCATTGAAATATTATATGAAAATTATTTTGGAGCTCATGAAAGGAAAGCCCAGTCAGCATTTGTACAAAATTTTTAAGCGTAAGCATTTTCTTCTTGATCTACTCACACATAAAACTGCCACATCCTTATAAAGGTTTTACTGAATAGTTTAATGGCACATTTACTTCACTTATTTCGGTAAGATAAATATATATTTAGAGATAATTATCATGAAATTGTCAGTCAATTTAAGTTTGATCTTTTTAGAAGATGATAATCTCCTTATTTTCCTTATCTTTCATCACAGTTAAGTCTAAGGCATAAGGCACTGGACTCCTGAAATGGAATGGTTGTAGTGTTTGTTTAGTTTTTGTATTTTTCTTTTCCAAATAGATTTGTGATTATCACATGACAATACACATCCCCATTGCTAACGAAATCCATTGGTTTACCTTTTAGTAAAGCTCTTTATGAGTCCATTTTTTTGTGGAAATATTCAGGGGCAAAATATGAAAACACAGATGAAGATCCAGGACAAGATTCTTTTTATATAACAAACAACTTGGCATTTTGTCTCTGAACACAACTGAAGAGCCAAGGACTCAGCAATACATAGACAGCTATTCCTGCTGTGCAAATGACTCTTGTGTTGAAAGTGATATTTAAATGTACTTATTTGGCTGATTCCTTTATCCAAGGTGACTTACTTCTTTCTACAACTGCTTGTATTTATCAGGTAATACCAGCATTAACAGTCAAGGTAAGTTATGTTTTTCTCTAGCCTTCCATTGATTTGTCTTTTCGCTGCCTATATTGTAGTGTGTATGTGAGGCATGGTAACCTGTTTTTTAAGGGAGCGCGTGCATTGGTTGGTTAATGTTTGATCAAAAATAAAATCACCATTTTCACCATTCATAGCTTTAAAATCAAGAACAAAGTCACCATGTTTCACCATTCATAGTGTTATGGGAGAGTGGTAAAGAAGGCACATAGGAGACCCTGGAGCCTTTTGGCAATCGGACTAAACGCCATGTTTGGAGCAAGCTAAACATGGAATAATATCAAAAACACACCATTCTAACCACGAAGAATGGTGGTGGTGGCATCATGACGTGGGTCACTGCAGCAGGCTTCTGAAGGTAGAGGGTAAAGTAAATGCAGCAAAATATAGGGAAATCCTTGAGTTGGCAAGAAACTTATCCCAAGTATAAAGCCAAAGCTACACAGGAATGGATTAAAAATATCAATGGTAATGTCCTAAAGTGGCTGAGTCAGATTCCAGATCTCAATCCAACTGAGAATTTGTGGCTGGACTTGAAAAAGGTCACTGCAACACAGCAACAGAAACCACCGACACACCTTGCCACCGTATATTATTATATCATGTTTTAATTCTATCAAAAGTTGGGAACTGCTCAGTGCCCTTTAAATAAGATAGATAGATAGATAGATAGATAGATAGATAGATAGATAGATAGATAGATAGATAGATCTGTAATATTTAGTACATGTTAACCTCAATCAAAAGTAGTCTACAATAAAAGTGATATCCATAATATTTGTAAAGACATTATCATATTGTTACAAAAAGCATTTTACTTTCTTTGTTGACTTGCTACTTTTATGTGGCATTTGTAACTGTTAGTAGACTATCCCAAAGAGCTTGATAAAATAATGCACTAACGTATATAATTAGTTTATTAAAAGTCTTTCCCTGACATAACAACCCATTTGCCTTAAGTACATAAAAGATCACAGTTTCTAGATATCTAATTGTCAGTGTTGATAATTATATGCCTATGACAAACACATTACTGTACATGTAAGCACACCATAGTATTAATTGATAAACTGTTTACCAGCAGATGGTAGTCTACTTCAAAAATTTTTTACTTGTAGAAACAGTTTAAGTTAGCATTAATGAAATTTCAAATCAATTTATTATTGTATAGCACTCCTCACCGAGTGCAAGGCCAGAGGACCTAGGCAAGTTTCTAACTATAATGAAATGATAGGAATTATCAGATCATGTGTAACTGGCACACTTGAACACACAAATTAGGCTGAATGCGTACTAAAACAGAGCAATTTTAATTTTATTTGTGCAAACAAATTAAAACAATATAGTTAAATTAACAATATAACTGAGATAAACTGAAACTTTGCAGTTGAAAATGAAGAGGAAAATAACATTTATATTTAAGACCAGGTGGATTTATCATCAGATTCACAGTTAAAGTCAAATCACAATTCTGGTAACCTGTGCCAAATGGCTTCCCAACCCATTCTACACTATTAAGTACAGAAGGAATTCAACAAAAGTTTCAGTTGTCAGGCTATTATAGAAGGGAAACTAGATCCAAATATGCTTAATACTTAACAAACCTCTTTAATATTTCCATTAACTTTCTAAAGTACAGTACTTGAAAAAGTATTTGCTGCACATTTTCAGTCTCAAATTACTGAATACAGCTTACCCAAGAAGGTTCAGTCTGGCTTTCACACCATTTTATTCCAAGAACAATACAGTCATGTCTTCAGATGAAGGACACACTACAGTTATAATTTTGTTAGATTTAGGTGCAGCCTTTAATACCATAGACTACTCATTCTGTTACACAAGATTGAAATTAGGTTGGATTTTTGTAAGCTGTCCTTATGTGGTATAGCTCATACCTAATGAATGGATTTTGTTGAAATCTCAGAAATACGTGCAGTCCTCAAAAACCAACAGCCAGACCTGTACTCCACCACAGGTCTGCTCCAACAGTGTAGGCCACACCACTTCAGACAGTCCAGTCCAAATATCAAAAGGCAGACTTTCTGCCTCCACAGGCCTAAATGAAAGGGAGAGGTTTAAAAGACAAACAATAGCTTTAAATGGGGAGAGGAAAAAATGTAAAAACCTCTGGTCTATGAAAACAAAAACACAGTTTCTTTAATATGTAAAGAATTATTAATAAAATAAACAGTAAAAATCATGGAACAAAATAAGTTTTCCTGATAGACATAACTTAAAATAAAATAAAATCTACAAGCAGAAATAGTGCCTTAATCTGAAAGTATGGGTCAATACCAAAGAAATTCCATAATTAGAGAAATAGACTACATTTACAGTGACTTATTTGTCTGATGCCTATATCCAAGGTGACTTACAACATTTATGATACAATTAGTTACATTTGGTTTTCCAACTGGAGCACAGGTAGGTCAAGTGACTTGTTCATGGTCACACATTGTCATTAGCTGGATTTGATCCCACAGCCTCAGGGTTTGAAGTCCAAAACCTTAACCACTACACCATACACATTAGGAAATTATTTAAATATAGCATGCTTAGGTTTAACCCTCCCTTGATGATGATGGATCTAAAATATCAGTGGCTTGTTGGTTTCTCCTTCCTTATACTGTATTGACACCTATCTTGATCCAAAAGTATATGGTAAAAATGTGTCTCATGATTCAAATGTGAATGTTCATGGCCTTCTAGGAGAAAGCTTAGTTGGTTTAGCCAACACATTGATTTTATACAGAAAATGCATATGTGAAGTGACAGAAGAGAATAGATGTAAGGATATTCAAATGCATGTAGTATCTCACACATAATATCACTGTTGAAAAGCAATAGAAATCAGACTTTCATAATAGAGATGAGCGAATTATACAAGCAGTTTACTGAAGCCGAGTAGCTCAAAGCCAAATGGCAAATTGGTGTTCTCATCTTAAAATGTTGTCAACTTAAAAAAGACTGCAGATTTTAATGTACATGGAACAACTTCTCCCTCTACATTGTGTTGCTTTAGGCCAGCTAATTTTCTTGTATGCTGAATAAAAAACCCTTGTGAACTTTATTTTTTGCAGTTATAGAAATATAAAGCATATTAGCTAGATATTACATTTTTCTTAGCCTCTTAGCATGTTTTTTTCTAACTATTCATAATGTTACAGAGCAAATATAAAAATAAAAAAAAATTGGAGGTAGTTTTCAAACTTCTACATTTGTGAAGTGGCATTTTAACACCACTTTATACATGTAATATTTACTTTTCTTATGTTGCCCTGACCACAGTTGCATTAATGTATTAATTAACCTCTATTATATTTTAATTAAAATTGTGATTTTAATATGCAGTAAACTGACCTAAGAACTAATGTTAATGAAATTTGTAATGATTGCCTTAAGGGCTAGAATATTTCACTAGAGCAAAATAATTATCATAGAAAGGTTATTTCTGTAATACAGATTGAAAAATTAAGGACATCTCAATAGTTTGTAAGTAAAATTGCTGAAATTTAGTTTCATACTAATAAATTACTTGAAAAGAATTTTCGTGTTATCCTTATACAGGGAGATTCACTCGAAAGAGGCCCCGAATATTCTGTAATAACTCTCGCTAGGACGAAGCAATCTGAACAGAACAAAGTGCAATGTGATCCTCAGTATATGGAGCGTTGAATAAGCTGTGACGCCCCTGCGTCGCAGAGATGCGGTAGGTGCCGGACAGCCGTCACGACATTTAACCTCCATTTGCATACTGCCAATACCCCTTCACAAAGTCACTCGACTTCTCATCAGGATGGTGGTGTACAGTATTGAGCAGCACTCCTTCATGGTGCAAACCTATTGGGTCACCAATTCATTTAAGCGATGTCAGAATCAACTGGATGATCGTGAGTTAACGGAAGGTTACTTCCAGCAAGATGGCAACATTGGCAAGGAGCATCCCAGAAATTGAGTCCTTCTTTGGCAACAGGGCAATTTCAAAGGAGCTTTAACCACCACAGTCGCTGTATCTGACACCACCAGACTTCTTCCTTTGAAGTATTCTCAAAAGAAAAGTCTATTGGAACAAGCATCTCACTGTGGAAGATTTGAAGGAAAACATCCAACGTGAAATTGCTGCTATTCCCCCCCCCCGAGATGCTTGCTAACATGTTCAGAAACATGGAGCGCCGCTTTGAAATGTGACTGGCAGAAAACAGAAATCATTTCCAGCATCGCATGTAATGCAATTAATTAGACATATATAAAGGTATATAGTGTATTCTTTTTGGTTCAGATTGCTTCATCCTTCCCTATAGAAAAAATAAAAATAAAGCCACCATTTTTAGGTACCAACTTTCTCCAGTTCAGGCAGTTTCAGGCCTCGGCACCCATTCCTACAGACTCAGACACAAGGAAAAATTTCATTCTATAGAGGACATCACTCCATCACAGGTCCAATAATGCATTTACTGACACCAGAATAAAAACAGAATACCAAACGAAAAACCATCAGGAAAATTAACAAAAGGAGGAATTATATACAGACTGGACCAGTGTTTAAATAGTCCCCTAGAGTTGTGAGTCTAGTGCTAATTATGCCTTTTAAAAACTGAGTAAAAAAAAAAAAAACACAAATAAAGCTGATGATCCATCAATAAGTTTAAGATAGTACAGATTCACAGGAAGCTATCCTGGTAGCATCAGGCACAATGCAAAACCCAACACTGGATGAAATGCCACTCCATCACACATTCACAAATACAAATATGACCCAATAGTAATACAAGTATGTGCAGTATCCTGACCTTAAGCAGTAACACAGAAAGCTTCAATACAAGAACTCACTTCTTGAATATCCTGAGCTCATCTGAAGACAATCATATGACATTTTAAGAAGCTGTCGCCGAGAATTTCTCAACTATAATAAACTTTCAAACAATAAACAGGAATTTTAAGAATACAGTGGTGTGAAAAACTATTTGCCCCCTTCCTGATTTCTTATTCTTTTGCATGTTTGTCACACAAAATGTTTCTGATCATCAAACACATGTAACCATTAGTCAAATATAACACAAGTAAACACAAAATGCAGTTTTTAAATGATGGTTTTTATTATTTAGGGAGAAAAAAAAATCCAAACCTACATGGCCCTGTGTGAAAAAGTAATTGCCCCCT
>JANRMT010062792.1:39895786-39988083 GCA_026402145.1 Polypterus bichir lapradei
GATAGATAGATAGATAGATAGATAGATAGATAGATAGATAGATAGATAGATAGATAGATAGATAGATAGATATTGAAAAAAACATTCTGGGTGTATCCCAGCATGAACTAGGCCTTGATGACACTCCAGTCAATCCCAGTGCACATGTAATAATAATAATAATAATAATAATAATGATGATAACAATAACAATTATAATACATTTTATTTATATAAAACCTGTCCCATGCTACAGACATACTCACACACTATCACATTTGGGAGCATTTTAGGGAACTCAACTAATTTTGCTAACTAGCTATGGAAGCTAAAAACTACTCTCTATCATATAATAAAACTGCACACACCAATATTCAAATTAATTTCTCTTACTAAGTACATCTATGCATTTTTGAAGTCCACTCCATTCCATCACGTCCATCTTAGTAGCAATGTTATAAGAATAGGATCTAGTCTTAGACAAGCTGCTAGTCCATACCAGGGAACACTGAAGCGCATAAATTCACATTTATTCATGGAAGAGAAATTTATTCATGGAAGAGAAATTTAAAGTCACCAATTTTCTGAACAAATGCACAGTCAAATGTGAATGTGGGAGGACAGGCAGGCTTCCTATAGAAAAAACATGCAAACTTCACACAGTATGTTCTGGGGTAAGGAAATGAATGAATCTACCTGGAGCTACTGTATGAGCTATAAGTGATATTTTGCTAAATGAAAAGACAAAATTAGTAAGTAACAAAACAACTCAGCTTGTGTTTTCAATGAAAGTTTAAAGAAACTACTGGAGTGAATTGCTTTCAAAATATTTTGAATCTTATGATCTAGTATTATTTTGGCCATAAGCTCCAGAGATTTAATCCCCCAGAGCCTTTGCTACAAAACAGCGTCCAAAAAGTACAGGCACGCTTACATTCCTTTTCTCTTTCACAAACACATCCTGTGACCCTTTCGCCTCTAATTTGCGTAAGTAATGCACTGCAGATTTTAAAGAAGCAAACTGTCATGCAGAATCAGATAAAACGTGCTCAACATACACAGTCACACAGAAGTTATTTGGCTGTAAAAGAAAAGTAAATTGAGACACTGCCTCTGTTCTTGGACTTAATGAGCTTGTGTGTGACAAACTGCGCAATTGTATGGGTCACCAAAAACCAGTTATGAGCAGTGCTAATCTGACAATATTGTGTAATCACTTTCCTGAACTTCTTTTTGAATTTCTAAACAAAGGCTTAAGAGCCGTTGGATTCATCTGAATAGCAGGCACAGTGATTTTGTTGTATCCATTTTAACAACTCAGAACAATATACATTAAGTAAAACTCTCAGCTTGCATATGTTAGACTTTTCTTAGCAGTTTACAAGTACTACACTTAGTTACATTACATAAGCACCTAAAATAAAGACAATATGTGCAGAATATTCAAAGTTGTACTGCCGTATGTTTTAAAATAACAAAAAAGGGGGCACATAAAAGAAGTAAAAAAGTATATTTTCCTTTAAGAATATTAATGTACTATATTTTAATAATATTTAAGTCAAATGCTTCTCAGTTACAAGTATGGTTGATATAGTACAATTTGGTTTAATTATCCATCAATCCATTATCCAACCCACTATATTCTAACTACAGGGTCACGAGGGTCTGCTGGAGCCAATCCCAGCCAGCATAGGGCACAAGGCAGGAAACAAACCCTGGGCAGGGCGCCAGCCCACCGCAGGGCACACACACACCCACCCACACACCAAGCACACACTAGAGACAATTTAGAATCGCCAATCCACCTAACCTGCATGTCTTTGGACTGTGGGAGGAAACTGGAGCACCTGGAGAAAACCCACGCAGACACAGAGAGAACATGTAAACTCCATGCAGGGAGGACCCGGAAAGCAAATGCAGGTCTCCTAACTGCGAGGCAGCAGCGATACCACTGTGCCACCATGCTGCCCTTGGTTTAATCACTGTAACTAAATACACTGTATTTATTATAATTATTTTTTTACTTTATATCATTTAAATTATTAATTATTCCTCACTTAGCCCACTGTGACTTTCAGTCCATGCATGAACATGCCCTGTAATGGAAAAGTACCACATCCAGGATTAATTTCTGTATTGCCACTCTATGTAACCCTGAATTAGAATATGTAGAGCACACAATTTTAAAAATAGTTTTAATGTTAAGTTAATTAAAACAAAATCATAATTTAATGTAATTCCAAAAAGAAATGCATACTTTATATTATTAAATTATAATGTTTTTCAAAGTTATGTGTTTTTTATACAGAATAAACCATAATTAGAAACAGGCACAAGTGGGAGTTTGATCACATGATCTAATTTAATATTTTCTTGTTACAGTAGTTTAGCTTATGATAAATTCTTTCCCTGTGTTGTCACAGTATTTCTAAAGTAGTTGAACAACCTCATTAAATAATTATTTGTTTCATAACGTGTCACTTTTGAAGCCAGAGATTTGTCAGTAGCCTAATCCAGATGTTATAAGGCATTGATTTTAAGAACGTCTTTTAGGATTTGGTTCCTTTTCTCTTTCAAACACCCAAGGCAGTAACATCAATTTCACTGTCTCATTAATCCTGCATGTCATGGCAATTCTTTCAGGAAATTCTTTATTATCAAAGTTAACCCGTCAGTTGTCTCAATTATTCTAATAATGTCTTTGTTCCATGGAAAGATTTACTTAGAAACCAAATAAACAAAGAGAATGGTAAGCCAAACTAATTTTTGTTTGCTGTAAAAGATTTGCTCTGCCTTGTCCACAGTATTTTACTGTCTTTAGTTCATTTCCATGTATGTTTCTTTGATATGTATTTTTACTAGCACTAAGCAATCCAGCCCTTGCCTGAAATTTATAAACAATTATCAAAAGTATAGGGAAATGAAGAAAAATCATTATGTATAGTCAAGGCACTGCTGCAGAGTGGTAAGGGCTGCTGACTCACACCTTCTGGGACTGGGAATCTCTTCCCAGCCCAGTCACTGCCTGTGTGGAGTGCACACTCTGTCCATGGATTTTCTCTGGATAATATGTTTCCTCCTACATTCAATAATGAGCATGTTAGCTTTTTGTGTGAATGACTGTGATCTAGTCCATCTAGCTGTTTGGTGGGCAGTTCTGCCTCCTGTATAGCACAGGGCTGAATAAAATCTCAGTATAGGCCCGCACTAATAGAAAGAAACCTAAATATGCAAATTATGTTCTTGTCACACATTAAAGAGACCACTCTGACCTTTACCACATTGGTAAATATAACACAGATCACAGGCATACTAACTAGAAAATGTCCCAATCACTTATTTTATGTCCCCTTAAAAGCAGACAATGGTTACTTTATGTAAAGATAAAACCTGTACAACCTATAGTCATGGCACTATACAAGCATTTCGTTTGCATTGCATAACTCCCATCAGCCCTCAGACTGCTCCTTATAAGCAATATGCATGCTATTCACATCCTGTCTAAAAACTTGCCCAGCCCAATTGTAACAAACTCCTGTCAAACGCAACATCAATCCCCATGTTAGCCTTTCCATTACAAGGTCTACATTCTTATATACATATTTTAGCAATTTAAAAGAGGCATCTCTCATTTAAATAATCCAACAGTGAACTCAGAAAGTATTCAGACTTTTTGAACATTTTATTGTGTTTTCGATATAATTTTAAATGGATACATTTGCCATTGTTGCCCATCAATCTACACACCATAGCGAAAACATGTTTTTAGTAAATCAAAAACTGAAATCTTTCTTTAATATAAGTCTTCAGCCCTTTAATTCAATATTTTACAGAAGCTATTAGAGCTTTGAGTCATCCTGGGTCTCTACAAACTTTGTACACATAGATTTGGGGAGTTTATCCCATTCTTCCTGACAGATCCTCTCACTCGCCGTAAGACTGGATGGTAAGTGTTTATAAACTGCCATTTTTAAGTCTCACAACAGATGTTCATTGGGATTTAAGTCTGGATTTTGGCTGGGCCACTAAATAATAGTCAGAGACTTACATAAATTTGCAAATCTTTCAGAAAACATGTTTTCACTTTCTCATTATGAATTATTGAGTGTCGACTGATGGGCTAAAATTGCAAATTTATCAGTTTAAAATAAAATGTACAATACAAAAAGTGAAAGGGTCTGAATTCTTTCTTTATCCACTGTACTGATATTCCTACATTAGTACCCACCACACAAATTTAAATATTATGAATTAATTCTTTATTTATCACATACATAGTTATACAGGACAACACACAGTGAAATGCATCTTTTCGCATATCCCTTGGAGTCAGAGCACAGGGTCAGCCATTGTACAGCAACCCCGGAGCAATTGAAGGTTAAGGGCCTTGCTAAAGGGCCCAGCAGAAAAACATCCCTTTGGGCAGTGATGGGGATTCGAACCAGCAACCTTCAGGATACCAGCACAGATCCTTAGCCTCAGAGCCACCACTACACCCATTTTACATAATGTAAAAAGCATAATTTTAATCTCTTTACATGAAGGTTCCAGTTCATTGCCTTAGCAAACAGGGCACACTACATAAAATTTATTAAGTAAGAAATGGCTAGGGGTTAAAATTTAAGATAATAATAATACGCATGGATCAAAATCTAAGAAAAAACTTGAAAAGTAAAGATCTTAAGATTAATTATTTCTTTCTGAAATTAATTAGTTGTTTTTTTGCATTCTCCAGAAGGTGAGGCCTTATGCAAAGCAAATTCAAGTTAAATACCATTAAAAAATGAAGGTGTGTAAAGGCAAACTTATGAATCACAACATCACTTTCTTTATTCATATCCCATAATCACACACTTCCTGTGAGAATTCACTCTGGTGTAGTTTCTCAGGGACAGTTAATTAAGTTCAAAGTACAAGTTTAAACAAACAAGGATGTTTTACTTTCACCAACTGCAATATGAGGCACACAGTAGGGGCATTAAGGAAGTGGTCCGAGATCCCTCATGTGACTTCCAGTGGTAATGTTCCTATTTCAGGTTACAGTATGGATGTGAAATCCTTTCATTCACCTCAACAGGTTTACTGATAGTGCATGCTCTGTCTAGGGTCCTCTACACAGTAGAGGAAGTACTGGTAATTTTAGGCTTACAGAACAAATGTTTTGCAATCTGTCTGAAACATTAACATTTAACACTAGAATTACCAGAGCCAACGAAAAAACCCGTAAATCCGGCCCACCTTAAATCAATTTGCACCTCTCCATCACCGTCTATTGTCTTCTAAATGTGTCGATAAGCCCAAGCAGCAAGCAGCCTGCTATACCATCCCCCCATCACCTCAGAATGGGCAGGAAGTTCTCCCAGTTCCTGCCTGGATTGATTATCTGGGACTGAGAAACCCAGAATTATAAGGGGAAATAATTTGATGTGTGTTTTGTGTCTACAACAATCTATGTAAACACATTGTTAAAACAGAAATGTTTTTCATGTTTTAGTAATATATGACAAAATGTAAAAATGAACTATATAATGTGTGAAGGTTGATGGCCAAATATCAAATAAACACTTTCACAAAAGGTGCAAGTACCAAACAACAGCTTCTGTGGTGCTCTGATTACAACTGCTGTCTTATGGTCCAGAGGTTGTGAGTTCAAAACCACCTCCCCTGCAAAGTTACTGTTTTGAGGAGTAAGCTGCTCTTATTGTTAACATTATACAATAAAAAAATACATTTGATTTGTGTCTATAAACACCGGTGTAGATTTATAGTACTTGTAAAAATTACCGTTTTTTTTTCACTTTTATTCTCTCAGTCACAATCACGATACAACACCCCCCCCCCCCCAGATCTGATACAGTTACTTTTTATCTGAAACTGGGAATAACTGTAGATGTGAGTGGTGTTTTGAGACAATGGAACTGGAAATTCTTTGATCTAGAGAAATAAAAGCTGACACACAAACGCTGGTGAATCTGCCTTCTTTGTATCTCACCGTTACTTGATTTTTTTTTTAATTCACTTTTATTGAGTGTTCCTTCTCACGCTGAATTAGTATGCACCTTATGTTCCATGATGTCAAAGCCGCACTGACAAAAAAACAGAGACATAGGTATATATGATATTTGGAATGACTCACTTTATGACGTGTATAGTACATTTTGGAAAACATTGTGGCACTAATGCAACATTATTCATATTATTCACATTCATTCGCACGCCTTCTTGCACTTGTAATCAGTGACCACGTTTCTTTTGTACTCCAGGACATGCAGAAGAAAGAATAGTACAGAGAGGTCAGTTCCACGCTATATGCAATCATCAGATTCAAATGTTAACAGTTCCCACACACCCAAGGACCGTCCTTTCTACATTTACGACATATGCACCTGTTGCAATGTACACACTTCTCTCTGTGCTGTGGTTATTTTTACACTGAAGAGGCTTGGGGAAGTGGCAGTCTTGGAACAGAAGCTTGTCGATGTTGCATCCTCTTTTGCTTTATCCATTGCCTTTTCTTGTAAGAAGCGACAATGAAGTTCCTCAGCAAGGTGAGCAAAGAACACTCCTCTTTTCTCAGTACAAGGTCCCCGTGCATGCCTTGTACAGTACATGTGCGTTGATCGCAGCCAAGACAAGCGTGTTATAGCACAAGCAACCAGCCACCAGCGTGCTCCTTCTCACACTGCGTAAGCTCACACCTTCTGGTGCACGATGTCAACGCAGCATTGGGCAAAAAAGAAAGAGACAAATATATGTGATATTTTGAAGTAATCATTTTATGACCTGAATAATAACAATCAGAAAACATCGTCACACTAATGCAATATTTGAAAATGAACAGTGTCAGATCAGTTGTAAATGTATGGCATTTCTAAAAGTTAGTTTTTTTTTTCAGTTTTATTCTCTCAGTCACGTTCACACTCTTCCTTGCGCCCCCCCCATCTCCCCCGCCTTCTGATCTGACTGTAACTAACAGCGGCAGTATAAATTCACACTCAATCTGAAGCTGTTTGTTTTCAAATAATATTGCATTAGTGTGACGATGTTTTCTGAATGGTACTATTCAGGTCATAAAATGATTTCTTTAAAATGTCACATATATTTGTCTCTTTCTTTTTTTGCGTTGACATTGTGCCCCAGAAGGCGTGAGCTTATTCAGTGTGAGAAGGAGCACGCTGGTGGCCAGCTGCTTGTGCTACAACAACCTTGACTTGGTGGCGATCAATGCACATGTACTGTACAAGGCATGCACGGGGGCCACTGAGAAAAGAAGAGTGTTCTTTGCTCACCTTGCAGAGGAACTTCGTCGTCGCTTCTTACAAGAAAAGGCGAAGGATAAAACAAAAGAGAATGCAACATCGACAAACTTCTGTTCCAAGACAGCCACTCCCCCCAGCCTCTTCAGTGTAATAGTAACCACAGCACAGAGAGAAGTGTGTACATTGCAACAGGTACACATGTCGTAAATGAAGAAAGGACGGTCCTTGGTTGTGTGTGAACTGTTAACATTTGAATCTGATGATTGCATATAGTATGGAACTGACCTCTTTGTACTATTCTTTCCTCTGCATGTCCTGGAGTACAAAAGAAACACCCCCATGCACCCAAAAGTGGACACTGGCAAGATTGAAAAAAAAATGAGGACACTGATTACAAGCATAAGAAAGCATGCGAATGAATATGAAGAATATGAATAATGTTGCATCAGTGCCTCAATGTTTTCCATAATGTACTATGCAGGTCATAAAATGAGTTATTCCAAATATCATATATACCTATGTCTCTGTTTTTTTGTCAGTGCGGCTTTGACATCATGGACCATAAGGTGCATACTAATTCAGCATAAGCAGGAACACTCAATAAAACTGAATAAAAAAAAAATCAAGTGACAGTGAGATATGAAGAAAGCAGATTCACCAGCGTTTGTGTGTCAGCTTTTATCCCTCCAGATCAGAGAATGACCAGTTCCATTGTCTCAAAACACCACTTACATCTACATTTATTCCCAGTTTCAAATAAAAAGTAACCACGTCAGATCTGGGGGGTTGGTGGGTGTTGTATCGTGATTGTGACTGAGAGAATAAAAGTGAAAAAAAAACGTTTTACAAGTGCTATAAATTTACACCGGCTGTTACAGATACAAATCAAATGTATGTTTTTATTGTATAATATTAACAATAAGCTCACTACTCAAAACGGTAAATTTGCCGGGGAGCTGGTTTCCAGCTCACGACCTCCGGATTATAAGTCGGCAGTTCTAACCACAGCACCATGGAAGCTGTTGTATACTCCTTGCACCTTTTGTGAAAGTATTTATTTGATATTTGGCCATCAGCCTTCACATATTATATAGTTCACGTCTACATTTTGTTATTTATTACTAAAACATAGATTGTTGTAGGCACAAAACACACATCAAATTATTTCCCTTTACAATTCTGGGTAGCTCACTCCCAGATAATCAATCCAGGCAGGAACTGGGAGAACTTCTTGCCTGTTCTGAGGCGGTGAGGGGATGGTATAGCAGGCTGCTTGCTGCTTGGGCTTATCGACACATTTAGAAGACAAAAGACACTGACTGAGAGGTGTGAAGGGATTTACGGTGGGCCGAATGTATGAGTTTTTTCATTGGCTCTAGTAATTTTAGTGTTAATTTTATGAATAATTTTATTGAATTAAATTGCAGACTGCAAATATAGACAGGATAGGCAACTATCCAACCTAAATAAGAAAATATAACAGTTGGTCTGGTTTCCTTTTCCATCAATTAAATCCTAATTGAAATTACAAATGTGTCTTTTTTGTTGCCTTGCAAGGCAGTCAGTAAATAAACAGTAAAACATGTATTCTAAACTATACTGAACACAAACATAGATACCACCGTGAAGGTCCATTGCTGTGTTACCAAGGAGGCATGCATTGGTAAGTGATGCTGCTTTACACTTTCTGGAGGCAGGTTTCAAACACAGATCTTGTCAGTTTCTGTGTAATGTTTATATGTTCTTATTTTTCACTCTTGTGGATGAAACAATTGGAAGAAGGTATCAGGAGTATTGCATTATTGAAAAAATTAAGGTGAAGCTAAAGGTAAGCTTCTTGTTGTACAGTAGTAAGACTAACAATGATGTATAGAGCTGAGACATGGCCGGTAAAAGGAGTGAAGGAGAAGTTAGATGTGGCAGAAATGTGAATGTTGAGATGGATATGTGGAGTTACAAAAAAAGACAATAAGAAATGAGACAATCAGAGGCACAACAAAAGATATCTAAGAAAGCACAGGAAAATAGATTGAAGTGGTATGGACAGGGGATGAGGAGAGACAATTAATATGTGGGCAAAAGAGTGATGGGAATGGGGGCACAGGGGAAGAAAAAGTGAGGGAGGTCAATGCAGAAGTGAATGGATAAAGTAAAAAGATTTGAAGGAAAAGGTTCTGACTGGGGAGGAGCTGCAGGATTGAGTTCTGGCGAAGGTTGATCATGCACATCTACTCTATATAGAAGTGAGAAAAGATGAAGAAGATGAAGTAGAAGAAATCAGCTAGGTTGTTCTACCTTGATCTTTCTCTAAAGCTGCTGTGGTTTTTTTTTTTTGTAACATGGAGAATAAAACTGCACACAATACTCCAGCTGAGACCTCACAAGTGCATTTATAATTTAAGCATATCCTCCATTTATGGAAAGGCATAGACATTTCATTGAATGTGATCTCAAGAGGAAAAACGGTTTGAGCCACAAAGCTCACTAAATTTAGAGTCATGATGTATGAAGAAGAACCCATAGTTATTAGAGATAAAGAGAGATGGAAATTACAGAAGGGAGTGGTTTAGTGTACCATGGAGTTAGGAAAATGTACTTTGAGTTCTCCTACCTGTTTTTTTGATGATAAACACACTATTTTATATGCTTTTTCATTAATCTATGTGCAAAGAAATGTCATTTGGTCTGTCTCTCTCTCTCTCATTTTACAAACTGGCACCAACAACTTTTAGCACTGTATTTTAAAGATAATTTACATTGTAAAAATTGTAAAAATAAGCCAGATGAAAGACTAGTAGCTCCCCTATAGATCTTGAACAGATTGTCATTTAAAGGCGTTCAGCAGATTTGTAGTAAGACAGCAGTGGAGGATGGTACACAGAGACTTTAAACATGAACACATGTTTTTTTGGATCAAGCAAACTAATCACCACTAAATATTTCCAAGCTCCAGATTAAAATTTCAGTGAGGACACCTTTCAACTATAGTAATCTAAGTGTGTACAAGCTCCTAATGTGAAGCTTAGTTTTGGTATCATGGTTGCCATAAAGACACACTGTCAAAACACCCACCTGGAAACCATGCAACATTCCAGCAAAACATGAAGATTGTGGCAATTATTGTCACATGGATATCAATAAGCAAATGTAGTCAAAACAGCAATAATGTAATTTTGATTAAAGATTTGTACAAAATCAAATAATGACTTGCAGTTAAGCCAGATTTGATCCAAATACTAATTATAATTGTCTTGTATTTGCTCTCATTTAATACAGCGGCTTAATAAGTGGTATGGACAAAAATCCAGATCACGGTTTAATTAAAAATAATGGTGGTTTAGTACTTGCCAGTATAATGCATTTCTATATACTTCTTAGACTGAAATATGTTTTTCTAACAAATACCACACACATTTAACGATTATTCATGGCTTAATGGCTTGCCTTTTATCCTTTGAAATGCTTGATAATGCTGTGCTATTCAGATGGATAAGATAGCAGCAATTCACACATGTTGAACTAACAAAAGCATATAATCTTTTGTCACTCATTCCTCCACTGCAGTGACTGCCAAGCAAACACAGCACAAGACACAGCTTCTTCCTATCCTTGCTTGACTTACCAATCAGGTTGAACTGCACAGCACTCTGGACAATATTCCTAATGGGACATTCTTATTTATTACACACAGTTCTCGCACAAATCCATACTCAGAGACATTACCTTTAATGACATTAATACATTAACAGGAAATAACATTTCCCTTTTAATTTTACATATACAAATACGCACATTATGAAATATAACATTTCTAGGTTTAAATGTACAGTGATCCCTCGCTATATCGCGCTTCGACTTTCGCGGCTTCACTCTATCGCGGATTTTAAATGTAAGCATATCTAAATATATATCACAGATTTTTCGCTGGTTCGTGGATTTCTGCGGACAATGGGTCTTTTAATTTATGGTACATGCTTCCTCAGTTTGTTTGCCCAGTTGATTTCATACAAGGGACGCTATTGGCGGATGGCTTAGAAGCCACTCAATCAGAGCATGTATTACGTATTAACTAAAACTCCTCAATGATATACGATATGCTTCCCGCGTGGTGCTTGATTGTTTGCTTTTTTCTGTCTCTCTTTCTCTCTCTCTCTGCCTGACGGACGGGGTGTGAGCAGAGGGGCTGTTTGTACAGAGGCTGTTTGCCTAGAGGATACGGACGCTCCTCTACAAAATGCCGCTTTATCGTGGTGCTTCGGCATACTTAAAAGCACAAAAGCACGTATTGATTTTTTGATTGTTTGCTTTTCTTATCTAGCTCTCTCTCTGACATTCTCTGCTCCTGACGGCGCTCCTTTGAAGAGAAGATATGTTTGCATTCTTTTAATTGTGAAAAAGAACTGTCATCTCTTTCTTGTCATGGAGCACAGTTTAAACTTTTGACTAAAGGGCGTTATTTCATGTCTAGAGGGCTCTAATAATGTTAACAGTGTGGGAGAGTTCATAAAAGCTTAAAATATATAAAAATAACCATACAAACATATGGTTTCTACTTCTGGAATGCAACCCCCACGATCGAGGAGGGATTACTGTATTTGTACGTTTGTGCTAGTTTTTAGTGCACTGGAAAAGCATTTTTTTTTATTCATGTTGCAAGAAGAATGGTATATTGGATCAACCATTTTATTGCCCATTCCTAGCTGTCATAATTTCAAAAGGCTTGATCATATTCATTTGACTTTGGACAACCAACAACAAATGAGAAGCTACACCACAAAAGCTTATTACACACCTTTACCAATAAGTGAGAATATAGTAACAGAGGGGTCTCTCGCTTTATTCTCAGCTAAACTAGAGCTAAACTTTGGAGGACAACTTACTCCTAGTTAAAATTTTCACACCTTAAACTGTGTGACTGATTTTGTGGTTACCAACCTAAGACTGACTTAACAGATTTTGTACAATACTGTTTGATAATTCATTACCTGGATTAATATTTGAGATGGGTAAAAAGTTTCTGAAACTTGCCTAAAGGTCACCAAATTATATTTTGTACAGCATATTTTGTACTACATCTTATAATTAGGTTAGTCACTTCTAATAATCTTCTTATGTGTTAATTACTATGTGAAGCAAAATATTATTTGCCATCTGAGGTGTTATTTAAATTCCTACAGGGATGACATTAAATATCCAGTTTAATGTTTGACGATATCAATCTTTAAGGAAACATATTTAACAAAGAACTCATTTGCTAACTGGAACAGATTAAGATAGTCATAATGTATGATACATGAATACAATTGCTTAATAATTCTACAATTACAGAGAAGAGATTATTATCAATAGAAAATAGCTAGTAACTGTGTTACACTGGAGAGAAAAAATACTGCCCCAAGTTTGGATAAAAAAATCTAAATGTGTCAAATACTTTATGCGATTATAGCAGTTAGGTTGAGTAATCAATGGCTGGTTTGAAAACGATTACAATTAAACTAAGATAATAACTGCAAGGATAGGTAGGTTTGTAAAACGGAAAAAAAAAACAGAAACCTTTTTATGTTATGGGTCAGAGTCCAGGGAAATAAAAAATATATTAGTTAGTACGTAAAAGAATATGCCAGAGGAATTGTTCAAAGTAATTATCAGCCAGAGAAAAAGCTTTTAATCAAAAGATGAAACAGCAGTACAGACTGCAGCTGCAAACTGGCAATTGCGAATCACAATCAGAAATTAAGAATAAAACTTTGGGAAAAGCAGCCAACTGAAAGCATTTAGTAAAAAAAAAAAAAAGGTTCCTAACTACAGAAACTCCAAATGAGCAAGTAAGAAACACCTTGAAAATTAAATGTTTAATTATTTAAAGACTTTAATATACTAAAGTACTATATGCTGTAAATTAATTTATATCAGTATTTAAAAGAACAATGTATTGTGACAGCTGTCGCTGTCTATTCACTATTTCTGATGCCAGCAGCTTTGCAAAAACAGCTCAGTTGCTGGTCTGCTGTTCATTCCTTCCAGCTACCACCGGGAACTGAACAGTCATACTCTGATAAACAAACAGTAAACCAAAGGCACAATGGCTCTTCAGAAACTCCTTCTTAGACAGCACCTCAATGGAAAACAAGCCTACTGTACTCTTAACTTGCCAAGTACAACTCAGCTGCTCATTTACTGCGTAATATGTGTGTCATGCAATGTTTAGAAGATTTCAAATTGAAGTTCTTACTTGCCCTTTCGATCTCTCCCTTCCTCTCTTCCCCAGACTGTGTCTGCCCCAGCCAAAGTTTCTCAGGTGCTGAACCCACTCGAGGATGAAGGCTTTGTGTTCTGTTAATCTGAAGAAGACACTTAAAGCAGGATGATTGCCCTCGTCACTGCTCGTATCTTGTGTGCTAAAATAAAAGTTCTTACTTTGAATGAAGCCTTAAAATTGTTCCTGCCTCTATGACCCAAGCTTGACAGTATCCAAAATATCTTTGAAGAGCCCGCAACTTGATGGTTGGATTTCATCCTAGTAGTTAGAAACTGTATTTGAACAATCACTATTACTTTATTAGTACTGTACAAACACTCTGCATGTCTCCTCTTCATAGTGACAACCATCTTAATCATTCCCTTCCAGGTATTGTGTGAGTCCCCAAAGGCTTTGTTTCGCTCAGTTTTTTTTTTTTTATTCTTTCAAAATCCTGAAAATTGTAAAAGGTTAAAAAAAGATTTTCTTCACACTGCTATTTTTATCTTTTTCTGTGTATTGATATTAAGAGTGCAACGTTTTATATATATATTTTTTGTGATGTATCTGTATAAAAATAAAATTAATTGAACTGATCTGCAGAAGATTTTATCAATCTTTGCAACACATATTTCTTAATCTTTTCACTTTCATGAAAAAGATTAAATAAAGTGCTACTTTTAGTTACAGGGCAAAAGATACCGAAAAACACCCCCTTGCATTTTGCTGTTGTGGGCAAGATCCAGTCCATAGACCTTTTCATATTCGTTTTAAATCTACTTTGCTGAATATATTTCTTATTATTGATTTTTTTTTGCTTGAAGTGCAGCTTTAAAGCATGACATTCTGATATCTCGTACACAGCTGCATAAAATAAACAGGTGAAAACGGCACCCTCCAAATGAATGCGACAATAGAAAATATAGGCTTTGACAAAAACGGAATGGTATGCATCTATAAAGTGACATGATCAAATGGAAAGCACAATTCCCATGCAAAAACCCAGACATATTTGCTCATAAGTACCCCAACCATGTCAAACTCTCAAAAAGAAAAAAATAAGCAAGTGGACAACAGATCAGACACTTTGGACTCAACATGACTTGATACTTAGCAGCGTGACTTTACAGTTGAGTGCTTTGGTCAGCCTGCAGTCAGTATATAACATAACAGAATAAACTAAACTCATGACTCTGCACCCTTTGAATACAGGTGACCACAATATTTATTTTTTATTACATCTTTGTTTTACACATTGTTTGTCAAACCTCAAGCCACAAAAGATGAAAACGGTTTATTAAGTGTATGTTGGCTGAGGTAGCTAAATGAGAATTGCTGATATTAAAAAAAATTTGATTTTAAAGCTGTTACAATAAAACCAGAAATATGGCACTGCATAAAAACATTAAAACCTTGGAAGTTAAAGGACTCTTAATGAAGACATTTGAATTAACTTTTTCATATTTAACCTAAAATCAAAAATATTTGTAAAACCTACTAGTCATATCTGAGTTACTATTTCTAGAAAATATTTAATTTTAAAAAATTTTGATGTAAATATGTTTTTTTCCTCCCACTACCAAATCTAGTTATGTATGTAAATATCCAGGCCTAGGCCTATTAACATTTGTGTTACCATGGAAAATATTGGGAAAGCACTGGGCTAGTACATTTTTTCTTTACTATTGTGGTAGGGTCATTAACTTTGAGAAAGTTATTATTGAACAAGTGAAGGAAAGACTTCAATCAAGAAACACTCAATGGCCTTTTTCAGAAAATGCCAATGAAGTTTAGGAGAGGACCTGAATTGCTCAGTATGTCAAGGACATTCACATCTTGCTATGTAAGCACCAGGAGCCTCTTATATAAAACCGTGCTTAGATTTCACACTAAAATTGTACTTATGCTAGAAAGGCAAAAACAGCGTACACTAGGTCCCTCACCAAGTTCCTTCAGGAGTCTCAAATCAGCTATTTCTTTATGTACATGTTTTTAGCAGCTTCCTATCATCTCCTTCAAGTAACCATGTATGGCTTAAAAAACACCTTTTTAAAATATTCATGACCTAGGCTTTACTTTCAAACCATGGGAGACCATTGAAAACTCAGTGAATGTCAACTTAAGGTACTGCTGACATTTGGTGGAGATTAAGGAATTGAAAACCAATGCACTATATTACTAAAATAATAAATGTTTTTCCCTCATTTTTTAAAGCCCTCAGTTAACCCTTGTCTACATGGAACTTTCAACAATTACGATTACATACCTAGGGTCTTTAAAGACCCGGCATATATTTATATATAAATCAAGCCACAAATAACCATAGCTGTCCATATTTTTCTTGAAACATTTTTCCTGAACACTTTATTTCTATTTAAACTAATTATTAACACTAAATGGGCGGCACGGTGGAGCAGTTGGAGCGCTGCTGCCTCACAGTTAGGAGACCTGGGTTCACTTCCCGGGTCCTTTCTGCGTGGAGTTTGCATGTTCTCCACGTGTCTGCATGTGTTTCCTCTGGGTGCTCCGGTTTCCGTCCAAAGACATGCAGGTTAGGTGCATTGGTGATCCTAAATTGCCCCTAATGTATGTGTGTGTGCCCTGCGGTGGGCTGGTGCCCTGCCTGGGATTTGTTCCTGCCTTGCCCCCTGTGTTGGTTGGGATTGGCTCCAGCAGGACACTGTATTAGGATATAGCAGGTTGGATAATGACTGACTGATTAGTACTAAATTACCTTTAATTTTTAAATATTTACATACTGTATTATTATCATAGCTTGTCGGTCAGCACAATAATCCCTGAAGACAATTACATTTTTGTTATCATTGCAATGTGGCTCCTGGCACACACAGAGGCGGTCAGTTGTTTTGCAGTCTAGTGAAACTGAACATATGTGGCACCTTGTGTGTTTTTTGTCCACTTTTGCTTGTTTAAGAAGTTGTTTCAGGTGATGTAACTTATACTGTTTGACTCTTTTTCACTTTCAACCTCTTCCTTCTTGTCTGAGATCTCCCCCTCAACATGTGGAGTATCACTCTGCATTACCTCACTCTGTTGTTCATTGTTGGTTTCCCTACTGCTTGCCTCAGAGTTTCCCCAACTCCTCATCTGCTATCAATGACAGGGACTCTTTCTCAAGGGCTTCCTATGCTGATAAGCGTCAGCAGCAGTTCTTTTTTTATGCCTTATCTCTCTAAACTCATAAATTCATTAACATTGAGCAACATGATAGAAACACAGTTGTAATGACACCTGCTTTGTTTTTGTCTGCTTTTTCTTCTGTAAGAAAAAGTTTCAGATGACATGATTTATTTCATTCTGTGCTGCTGCTTGCCATCTTCACCCTCATTCTCCTAGTCCTCCTAATCTGAGTTCTACTATTCTGCAGTTTCCTGCCTTCAGCATTCCTGATCTGATGCCATCAGAAGCATCCCTCTGCACTGCATCTCTCTCTGATGTGCAATCTGCTATCAACGTCAGGGGCTCTTTCATGGGCTTGCTGTGCTGATAACTCTCCCATGCAGTTTGAATGTGAGTACGTGTGGGTTTGCTCTTGTTTCCTCCCACAGTCCAAAGACAACTTATATAACTTGGAGATGCTAAATTAACCCCATGCAAACATACGTGTGCGTATGTGTGTGTTCATCTGGCAATGGGCTGGTACCAGCTGTCCAGGGATTCATAGGATTGGCTCCAGCTGCCCCTTGCCCTCGAAAAGCAGGTTTAGAGGATAGGTGTATCAATGAAAACTATAATTTGCTTTGTCCATAGCATCTTGCATGTTGCCAAACAAATAGAGCAATACTCTTCAATTGCATGTTAGTTCACCACTTCAGATTTAGCTTGAGAGAGGTTATTTCAACTTTTCCTCTTTTACACATTTTAAAAACTCTGTCAGTAAAATAGATCGTCAGTAGTCAGTACAAGATACTGAAACGATATTGTGAGTGCCTTAGCCTTAGCCAGAAAATAAAAGGTCACATCTTTAGTAATTTCATTCCACTGCCTGTTTTTTCTTCAAGAGTGCAGTTAGAAAATTCTCAACTAGTTCTCAATATTCCACATTTCAGTACCTTATGAATCCTTAAATAATGCTTAATAAAACCAAATTAAGCTCCAAATTAATAAGTAATTTTATAAGCATTGTCGCCAGCTCTTAATAAATCATAATGCACAGAGATGAATAATCACTTTACTTGTAAAACAATATCAGAAAATGCATGCTCTGGGCCCAGGTAATAAAAGAAAGAGGTTTCTAATTGACAATGCCAAAGCAGTCTTCCCTCTCAGTATGTAGCTGCACGAAGGGCAATGCCAGGGTTGTAGCATTCACAGTATCATAAAGGGAGATGTATGAAGGGGCCATTTGTGATTTAATTCTTTTAAGGGTACACTGCATATACTAAAGGGAATACACTGTATACTGAGACACATCCGCTACATTCTAGCACAAAACCATTCTATACTAAAATATAAAATGCACAGACTATAATGCGAAACATATACAATAAATATAATGTATACTCTATAATGAAACACATTAAATACATACTGAAATGCAAACACCCGATAAGGGGAAACATGCTGAACATTATTCTGAAAAGTTTGTACTTTAAAGCAAAATTAATACACCCTTATACGCAAAATATACTATATACTGAAACTTTTATAATCCACAATCAAAATCAGTTTTTTCATATTAGAATCCACAAAGATCATATTGAATGCAGATATACAGTAAAATATAAAATGGCTAAATTAATATTTTTCAAACCGTGTGCACATATGCACTTCAAGTTAATGATGAAGAGTCCTTGTTGTTGAATAGGCTTTTGTGCTGAGAGGAAATGAATGTGCCGAGTTTTCTGAGACAATGTTGCAACAATATGTTGCTCCTTGGCATGCCTAGATACTGCTTTAGAAGCAGCTAGTTGCAATGGACCATTGAAATCACAACCTTCTTGTTATTATTTCTTTACGAATTCCTGGAAGATGAAGGCATTTTTAAACGCAATCCAAGTTTATTAAATTTGAGAAAACCTAACTATTTAGTGTATTTTACTTTAAAATGTGTTTGTTTAACAAAATCTCAGGATACAATGTATGTGTTTTTGTAGACTATATATACTGTATATTTTAATATTCAGTATATGTATTTTGAATTAGAAGAATCACTTCTCTATTTTTTTGGCTAAATAAAATGTTTCTATTTCTTTTACCCCAATTAGCCTGTTCAGTATAGTGGGCATTTGCAGTTAGGTGCAATTTCAATGTCTTTTATTACTTCCAATTATTATGCTACTGAGAAATACAGAAGCTCATCCTCATGGATTACAATAAAGAATAACATTTTTGGAACATCCAACAATCCAGACATCCAAACAATTGCTTATTTGTCACAAATCCTACTTAACACGATGTACTAGGTTACAGGAGTACCTGACAAAGATGATAGTCCCAGTTTGATTTTAATGGTTTGGCAATATGGACTACACGGACAAGACTACAATTTCTTAATGAACAGCCTCTGATCATCACATTTGGGTAAATGCACAGATCTTAATTTTCAAATACTTATTACATATCATTCTTCTAGTTACTCAATATTATGAGACAAATATTTACAGCAGTCTTTTATATACCACAAAGTAAATGTTCACTGATGTTACATCCCCCATCTTTTCACAGCTTTGTAGCCTCTTCACCTAATGACTACAGAGCAGTAGCACTTACATCTAACATCATGAAGACCTTTGAGAGGCTGGTACTGGATTATATGAATCTTCTTATGGTGGATCACCTACACCTTCTGTGGTTTGGCTATCAGGCAAAGATTGGAATGGCAGGATGCAAGCATCTATCTGCTCCACAAGGCTTATTCTCACCAGGACATAGCTGGCAACACTGTGAGCATTGTGCTCTTTTGATTTCTTCAGTGCTTTCAATGCCATCCAGCCTTCCCTGTTAAGGAATAAACTAAGGCCTTACCCACATGTACCCAGATATTTTTTAAAACAGGAGTTTTCCTCCTTCGTTTCTAAAAAAAATCCTGTCCACATGCGCACTGTTTTTAAAAATATCACCATCCACCTGAAAGAGTAAAACTCCAGTGTCAACAGCATGAAACAGGCATAGATAACAAAAGAAATCTCATTTAGATTATGTCAATCACCCTTTTTTTTCAAATGTGTGTTCAGCATGGAATTTGCAAAAATACTGGCTTCGTGAACACTACCTGGCCGTTTCACTACAACATCAATAAATAAACACTTGCAATCACAGGTGGCATTTTATGTTTGAGAAAACCTCCCCTTTCTGTTCAAATAATCCATGGAATTTGTGGATGGCTGCTTTATTTTTACATGAGTCCCGGTGAAACTCTGCTACAAGTTTTGTACTTTGGACTTAGGAACAGGTAATTGTTTATAATTTAGAAATCTACTGTCTTGACAACCCAAAGGAGTTTGCTGTCTTGTGTAATCTCCCCTCATCTGCTAAACAGTAGAGTGTGCAGGCAAGTTTTTTAAAAACATTGACAGGCGATCTCATTATAGTTGTCTTTCCTTCGATGTGTGGGTGAAGCACCTCACTCAAAGAAAACAGTAATGTCCTTGACAAACGAAAATTCTCAACCACTTTGTTCTTAAAGTTGTCCCACCAACTAGAGGTCTGTGTCTTTGGAGTGTTCAATGTAGCAGTGACCTCAGTAGCACATTCTGATGCTTCTGTTGCTGAATATACTGATAAAATAATTGTACATTTAAATGTAAACATGTAAAAAGTCCCATTAACAAGGTTAACACCAGCACTACTTCAGCTAAAATTGCCTCATGTAAACAAAACAGATAATGGCGCACACACACTGACGTCAATCAAAAAAGATACCGGAGCACACTCTGACATTACATGCGAAAAACTCTCAGTTTTCCCTGTCTACGCGTAAACAAGGAAAATGGGAGTTTCTAAACATCTGTACCCTAGGAGTTTCAAAAGGTATGTTTTCAGGGACCTAAAACGTAGTTTGCATGTGGACGAAAGTCCAAAACACATACAAAAATCTATGTTTAAAAAAATACCTGGGTACGTGTGGACAGGGCCTCTGAGATATGCAGGTGGATGATTCTATGGTGGCCTGGGTAATGGACTATATGTTGGGCAGACTGCAGTTTGTGAGACTCAAGAACTGTGTTTGTGACCAGCACTGGAGCACCACAAGTAACAGTCCTGTCTTCTTTTCTCTTCACTCTGTACACCTTGGACGATAAATATAACAGCAGGCCATGTCACTTGCAGAAATTCTCAGATGTTTCTGTATTTATGGGGTGTATTGATAAGGGGGGGGGGGGGGGCCCAGAGAATAGAACAGTCAGGTGGAGAAGTTTGTTTCTTGGTGTAAAAAGAATTCTCTGCATCCTAACATCTACAAAACAAAGGAACTGGTTATTGACTTTCAATGCACCCATGAACCTCTAAGTCTGGTCACTTTTGGATGTAGACGTGGTACACTCCTACAAGTACTTGGGAGTCCACATCACACATAGACTGGACTGGTCCCGAAACACAGAAGAACTATAAATGAATGGGAAGAGCAGGACCTTTTGCCTTAGGACACTGCATTCGTCCAATGTGGGAAGTGACATCCTTCACATCTTCTACAACTCTGAGATGGCCA
Source organism: Polypterus bichir lapradei (assembly GCA_026402145.1). NCBI lineage: Eukaryota > Metazoa > Chordata > Cladistia > Polypteriformes > Polypteridae > Polypterus > Polypterus bichir. The sequence continues at coordinate 39,916,935 of JANRMT010062792.1, forward strand.
GTGCAATTTTTTATACTGTAGTGTGCTGGGCTGGTAACATCACTTCAAGAGAGGCCCAGATAATTAACAAGCTAATTAAAAGGGCAAGCTCAGTTATGGGACACACTGTGTAAAAGACTGAATTAAAACAAAACCAAGTATCATTATGAACAATGCTGCACATCCTCTAGTGACATACTAACACAGAGTATTTTCAACCAAATAATCATTCAGAAGAAATGTGTCAAGAAATGGTACTGGGGCTCCTTTATACCAACAGTAATAGGCCTGCATAATGCTTCACTCAAGTCAGAACCTCTTTTTTTCTAACCCTTCTTACTAATTTTTACAAGGGGTGCCAATAATAGTGAAGGTCACTGTATATATATATATATATATATATATATATATATATTTATATGGACTGCAGTGTGCACTGGTGTGATCTGCAAGCATAATAGGGTTTTATATATAAAAAAGAAATCGCATTGTTAATAATAAAGTATGAATTACCAAACCAAGATTTACATAAATATAGAAAAGCACAGTAAAAGATAAGAAGCTGAAAGATTTAACAAGGTAGAAGTTTATTTACAGAGAAAATATCTAGAAAGTTACCTTGAGACAAAAAAGGTAAAAAAGAATGAAGCCAGAGTGTTTTTTGATTCAAATGGGACACTAGATAGTTTTACTAATGGAAATAATGTTAGTTAGTGCAGATTAACTATTAATATTTTTACACATGTATTTACTTTCTATTGTTTTAATATCAGGACATAATTAACAATCATTTGTTCATTACCCAATTTCTAACATTTCATAGATCTACTCATAAAATTAGGTAAATCTAACCTCAGATGACAACAGATTGTATACTATCTTTTTTACTTTCTCATATAGAGAAAGTACAGGAATCGTGAAAAAATTCGACCTCAAGATTTTGATGAATCTTGATGTTTTAGACCTTCTTGAGTCCAAAAATACCATTTTTGAAATTATTTCTGTCTGTGTGTAAACACGATAACTCCTGCACTGTACATCTGCTTTATATCAAATAAGGAATCCTATCCAAATTTGGGCTGAAAACTGAACACTTTTGCAAATTCTCAAGTAAACTATGGTTATAATTACAGGTAGATGATTCAAATTTTGTATAGATACTGAATTTATAATGATAAAAAGCACACAGATATGAAATTTGAGAAATTACTCAACTGGAAGTAGTATTTTATTTAAACAACCATCCAAATTTTTTGTATCATGGAAATATAAATGTGTACACAATATTAAAAACTGTATTCAATATAACACATTTTCTTTCAATAGCAATTATAAATTTTATTTTAATTTATAATTCATTAATTAACGGTAACAGGTAAACACTAACCATGCCATGAAAATCTATACTAATAAAAGGCAAAGCCCTCACTGACTGACTGACTCACTCACTCATCACTAATTCTCCAACTTCCCGTGTAGGTAGAAGGCTGAAATTTGGCAGGCTCATTCCTTACAGCTTACTTACAAAAGTTAAGCAAGTTTCATTTCGAAATTCTACACGTAACGGTCATAACGGTCGACAACGTCAGCCATGTTGAACTTTCTTATTTATGGCCCCATCTTCACGAAATTTGGTAGGCGGCTTCCCTGCGCTAACCGAAACCAATGTACGTACTTATTTCGGTGGTATGACGCCACTGTCAGCCGCCATATTGAACTTTCCAACGGTCTTTGTTACTTATGGGCCCATCTTCAAGAAATTTGGTATGCGGGTTCCCAACGCTAACTGAATCCTACTTGCGTACATATATACGTCCATAGCCTGCAGCTCGGTCACCATGTGAGGCGGCGTTGTGTTCCCCATCCCAACGCCTCCCATGTTGTTGGCTGCCTGCCTATATAGGGCCGTCTGTCGCTCCGGTCTCTACATTCCCTTCCTTGCTTCGCCACGGGATTCACGTCTCCCTGCTGATAACTACGGCCTTTTTATTTAATCCATGGCTTCTCCGCTGTTTTATTGTTCGTTTATTACGATTATAGTTATTGTGTAGGTATTTTAGACTTACTTTACATTGTTCAGGTACCCATTTCCTTTATCGTTCCAACCGTACCCCCATTAACATGTCTATCGAGGTGATCACCATCGATCAAAGAACTGTCACTTACCGAGTAGTTTCCATGCCCGGAGATGGCACCTACCTTTTCCATTCTCTTTGTTACATATTGCATGGCCATATCAGGCTCACTCTTGATATCCGGAGGAACATTGTGTCTTATGTATTGAATGACTGGGACAAGTTCAAGGTGTGGACTGATGACGGTACAGGAGATAATTATACTACACAGGAGCACTATAAGAGTGAAATGCTTAAGCCCTTCACCTATGGTTCTGCATGTGAGTTGATGGCTGCCGCTGAATTGTTCGGTTGGCGCTTTCAAGTGTACCGAAATGGCCAAATATTTTACACCTTTCGACAACCGCCAAAGCCTCTTAAACAACTTAGATTCACAGGTGACGATTTCAGTAGTGGACACTTTGATGTTTATGAATGTTTAAACTCTCAAAAGCTGGATGTGAAGTTATCGATGAAACCAGTTGTATGTTTACAACGCTTGACAGTTGCCGAATGTCACTTCAACACAAGTCCTGCAAATACTGTTGAAATTGAAACAAACCATGAAACTCAAACCGATTGTGTAAACAGCAATCCAAGCTGTGAGATTTGAAACAAGATTACTTTTCAAATGGCCAACTGTACGTTGCATGCTCAAGATAAAGCTGAGCGCACAGCTTGGTCATATTACAACCGGAGGGCCGAAATAACAATGTGGTATACAAAGAGATCCTTAACAAATAATTATTGGTATATTTTCCCTCAGTTTAAAAAGGTTTAATTTTCTTCTTAATAAAAATTTTAAGGCAGTACTTTGCCGCTGCGAAGTGCGGGTATTTTGCTAGTACTGTATAAAGATGTAATGAGAACAATAAGCTGTCCCTGTCGTGTTCCTGGTAATACATGTAATTTTATATATTTTTTTATTTCAATCATCATTATCATAATTAAATGTAGCTAAATGCAGTTTTACCTATAGCAATTTATTGCAACAAATACTATATAATGCTAACACTTTTTCAATGTTTTTAGGCAACTATAACTCATTACTTTGTGTGTAATCTAGGTAATGCATATAATCATGAAAAAAATCCATCAGTTTTCGACCTCCCTAAGTGCGAAAATATCATTTTAATATAAAGTTTGATTTTAGATAGAGATAAATGATTGTGTATCGATATTAACAATTAGTTATGATGAGAAACAAAGACATGATATTTGAGAAATATTGTGCAACTGGAAGTGGTTCTGATGACCTTTTCCTTTGTCTCAGTATACAAGAAAGTTGAGGGGAGCACACTTCTGATTTTTTGTTTAACAGGAAAAATGTCAATATGCACAAGGCATCTGTGAAAAAGCTAATTACACCCTTACTGATTTCATTTCAGTTAAGAAGGTGATTAGAGACAAATACTTTATAACCAAGTGCTCTTGATAAGATAATGACCTGGAAATGCTAACCTCTCTATACACAGTAAAACAGAATGATTAGCACTTCCAACTGTACTAAGCATGTTTGTGGAGAGTGAATCATGGACAAAATCTATTTAAAATGATCAAAGGGAATCAGTTGTTGCTGATTATTGGTCTGAAATGCTTGCAAATGTCACTTATAAACAATCTTAATCCACAGAAGATTCACTCAACTCTGTGAAGAAGAGAAAGGTTATATTTCATAAAAAACAACTGTGACTTTCATGAATGCATGGCCAGGTGAAAAGTCCTCTTTCTCCAAACATAACGTCGCAGCAGTGGACTAATATATTTGGAAAGGTTCTCCTGAATGATCCATAAGACCTCTGGGACAGTGGAAACTAAGGAGGTGTTATGTGGTCTAAGCACAGCCTATTGCCACAATAACCTTACATTAGCCATTAAACACAATAGTGGCAATTGTTGTTTTTCAACCACAGGATAAGGAGGTCTCACAACTAAGACTGCAATGAATTCTGTATATTCAAATATTTTTGAGAATAATACAAAGCCATCATCCTGACAGCTAAAGTTTGGCTGAAAGTGGACCATGCATCCACACAATGGTACTAGGCACACCAGCAAATGCATAACTGAATTACTAACAAAGGATAAAATCAAGGCTTTAAAATGGTCTTCTCAAAGACCTACACTCTATTGTAATATTGTGATGTCATTTTATGAGAGTTGTACTTAATCAAATGTCCTCAAACATCGCTGAATTGAAGCAATGTTGTAAAAGAAGGTCTGATATATTACAGATATTGCATACAAAAAGTGGTTACTTTAAAGTTAGTGTTGTTACCAGTGATTTTCTATGCTACTAAATCATAGTGTGCTCTTAATTTTTGTCACATGGCACTTGCATTACAGGATAGTTTCGCTAATCGAAAATTATAAAGTACAATTAGTTCTATCATTAGTCAAGAGGGTTAGATTAATTTTTGAATTTGGTGAATAGATCAATGATAATTGTAACCTGATATCTAACACTTTGAGAACATGTGAGAGGACATTACCCTTGCCTATTACTATTTTGTTTTGCTCATTGCTTATATGTTAAGAGTGGTTTATTAAATTGGCCCTTTATACTTTATGGTCATAAAATCTGATCTGTAACTAAGTGTAACTAACATACACAGATCAAAGCTGATTTCTTTTTTTTATGCTTTTAAAGTGATTATTCACTGTAATGTAGTGTTTTAAAATATTCCTGAAACATTTTTTGTTCTTAAAAATTCCGATAGAAAAAGACCAGCCTTTCTTACAAATCCTCACAAAGTTCCAACACATTAACAGTTTTTAAATGTGAATAGTTGCGAGATCGTGGCATAATAAAAACCGGTTGCAGTGAAATTTCTGCTTGTGAAAGAGGATTAAAGTGATTGAATCACTTCCTTCACATTAGGTTTGTAGGATTGGTTTTGATATTAAAGTAAATCTCTGTCCCAGAAAGAAGGAAAACTGCTTTATGTAAACAAATTCCAAAGACAAGGACCAAGAAGAATAGAGTAAATTGAATTTATTGCCTCATATTTTGTGCAGTGTCAGTTATATGGAAGAAGGACAGACAAAAGGAAATGCTGTGTCAGCACAGGAGTTAGTTATATTGATTTTACTTTATTTTTAAAATAGTTTGGCCTCCCCTATTTTTAAAATCAGAACCCCACTATATACTTTTTTTCTTTCCCCTTCCCTGTCTTCCTCCTTGCCCGTAAAACTGCATGAGACATCCACCAACCCCTACCCCATCCTCCAACTCTGCAGGGAGCAGACACAAAAAACTACTAAGTGAACTTTGCATAAAGAGTCATTTCCAAGGTGTGACTGGGACTTGAAAGTCTCATGACCAGCAAGCAACAGTGCCCTCTTGTGGCTTCCACGACCATTGCACCCCGAAAACTAATATGTCCTTTAAAGAAATTACCTTTCCTACATGAACTCCATCTTAATAACTACCTGTGGAGTGTCTATGTATATGGAATCCTTTACACCATCTTGCCTTAGTAATATTATGCAGATAGGATAACCCGTTTCAGTAAACTGGTAGGGAAATGTTGGACACATTAAATCAGGTCAAAGGAGAAAGAATATCCTATGACCCAAAACCTTGCCTGATGAAAGGTCCTTAGCTGCCTTGAAAGCTTGAATTTGTAATCTATTTAGTTAGCCAATAAAAGGTGTAATTTCGTCCTACTTTCTCCTATGATCTAAATAAAATATGTGCAAAAAATAAGTGCTATGAGAGAGTCACAAATTCACTCGCTTTCCCTTACCTCTTCTAAACCATGAAGGAATCACTCTTTTCTTAGTGGCAACTGCTTATGGATGGTGTCCAGATGATTAAAAGTTAATCACCTTCTTTAAGAAAATACTGGAATTGTGACAGTTTTCAAAGTCCAGTAACATCTGCATACATTATTTATTCATTTAAAGAAACCCTTTGTCAGTCACTATAGAAAAAAGAGTCTCCTCTTGAGACTGATTTACTGCATTAACAAGTCTTGTGTCAAGTGTTGGTATAGTTGGTGAATTTGCAGTAAGGCATATTTTAACTCCTATATAGTAAAATGGAACTTGTATTTTGAAAATAAAAATAAAAAAATATCTTACAGGGCTGAATATACTGAAAACACATCCACAGGTTTTGTATTACAGGTATAATTTGAGGAATAGGATTTTTTTTCTTTACAAAATACATTTGTACTACTATTTAATAACTTAAGACCATATTGATACTTGAAAAACTCTATAAATGACATGAATATGTAATGTCTTGAGGTTTCTGTCTGTGTTGTTTCGTTTTTAAATAATTATAGGTTTCTAGGACTAACCCACGCATTTACTCAGGAAAACATCTGACAGGCCTGGATGATAACATTCCTCAACTCACTTACACTCAGTATCATAAAATGATAAATGTATCAGAGTTCTCCTAACAGAAGTTTTTACTTGTTGCATAATAACTTGTAAAGCCCACTATTTACGAAAAGGTTCTTTCACTTTTATGAAAGCTCAAAACAGAAGTCAGTGTTTAAATCTTTTCTTTTTATTCTTTGTTTTTTTAACATTTTTTCAAATCATATAAGTAGGAGAAAGAGGCTGATGCACATGTTTTGTCATTTGCTTTGGGTGCAAGGTATTCCCATGCTGATGATTATTGATGACTGAAGAGGATGATTCATTCACTCTGCTATAAAAGGGAAAGCTGCTAGTTTAATGGGATTAACATTTCACAGCAGAGACTGGACATCAGAAGGTAAGATTTCAATCTCCAAATTTTACTTTTATACTTGTTGCTCTTACTTTTTTACTTTATATTTAAAACAATGTCTAAATCAAATCTAATTCTATTCTCAAGACAGAGTGTGAATTTGTAATTTATGAAAGTTGATTATTCATTTGTTTAATATTTAAAGCACCTGGTATGTAGCATCTAAAAGTTGGATTTCTGTACATTTTTAAATATTATTTTTTATAATGAATATAAAACAACCTGCTTTCCACAAGAAATAAATTGCAACCCTTTTATTTAATTCAAAAAATGTAATAACTTTTTAATATGCTAAAGATTTGCTTTTACTCTGTTAAGTAAAGCAAGATGCTCTTTTTGGCAGTAAAACAGCACATTGAAAGATCACATTTCAGTCTTAATAGCATTTAAAGCTGTAATAAGAGAAACTTGAAAGAATAAAGACTATTGAGCTTTACTTTCTGCATTATTCTGAGGAGCTTGTTAAAATGCATGGTCTTCATTAGAATATGGATTCACACACAGTTATGAATTTGCATCAGTCAGTATTTATTTTAAAAGTGAAAGACATGTGTTTTTAGATTTTGTCTGTACATATTATATGTTTAGTACATTTTGTGCTTTTTAATAAAACAATTAGGTGAGGAAATCCAAATATAGGTTGTATATGTATTCAGAGAAAAATGTTATAATGTGTACTTTAAAAATATATTTGTAATTAAATTTGTCACATGAGCAATGAACTTTGGCCAATGGCTGTATTATTAGCTACAATAATTAGGCTATATTTTGGAAACAGTAAATACAAATATTTTACCTCATCATTGAAGTTCATATACTTTTATTATCCACCTATCTTTAGTCAAGCTTTTTCAGGTAATTTGAACCTTCCAGTCTGAGCATTCAGAAAGATAAATAATAGCCTGACAAAATATCACATTTTACCTCACTGTAGTTCATTGTGCTACTCAAAGTGTGCCTTTTCTGATACAGAATCACTATTAATGTTTCTCACTAGGATGGATCAGTTCTGAAAGATTTTAATAGAAATCCAAATACAATAAAACAAGACCAGGTCTATTCTTTCAGAAAACTGTGTTTGCTCATTTGTGTTCCAATTTGGCATATTCATTATTTAACTAGAATTAAAATTAAACTCTTGGCCCGACTGCTGTGTCATGGTCTGATTAAGGCTGGGTGTGGAGATATAAAACTACGCCAGAGAGTAGTTTTTTTTTTTTTTTTTTGGTTAAAGAGTTAGTGAAGAATTAGATAAATGGAGGAAGTGTAATAAATGTAATTAACTTTAATGGACAGTATTATCCAAAAAGTAGAAACAAATCCTAAAAGCAGCAATAGACTGTCATAATGGACATTTTCCGCATCATTAAATAATCCATTATTACTCATTACTGTTGTCTTGCGATTTTTTTTTTTTTTATTATTATTATTATTAAGACTGCGTGAAGGTGCATTTAATTTTTATTAACAGAGTTCAACTTCCATTTATAGTAACACAACTATTTTGATTTCATATTATCTAAACAGACTCTGGTCACTGTTGTAGTTTCAGATAGCACTGATGATTAGAGCAATGAGCAAATGAGAATCACATCTTTTCGTGATGCTAGTGAAAGTCATTAGTGATTAGAAGTTTGCTTGAAAGAAAAACCACTGAAAACTGTGGCTATCTAGAGCTAAGCTTGCCTTCATCAAAATGATGGAACACTGTGCTGTTTTTCAAGGGGCTGTAAAGACAGAGAAACTAGGAAATTCTTGGAGGTTCCCAAAGGAGCTATAAACATTTCTGTATTAAGCAACAATTATACAGATTCCCTAACATGCTCTGAATTAGAGGATCACAAAAATAAACATTTCTGCAATGTGCTGTACTTATTCAAGTATCCAGTAATCAAAACAATTTTGGATATCTGTTATACTTTTAGGTAGATTCTGTTTTTTGTCTCATTCCATCACTGATTTATAGTAATCAAATAAAACAAATACAAAATACTATAGCAAAAGATCTTATGTAAAATGTAAAATTAGTGTGATGTATAAAATATGGTTTTCAAATAGAATCTCTAATTTCTTTTTACATACAGTATGTAATGAGTATGGTGGCAAATACACAAGTGCAATTTTTTTCTTCCTAATTCAAATAGTTAAAGTAATAGATTGCAATTGAACTAACATGTAGATTTTTACTTATTTCACTAGTACAATTTAGAAATATAAATGTAAAAAAAACCCATTTAACAACTTCTGAGCATACCAAGGAAGAAGATGTACATTTTATCTTAATTTAAATATGGAGGCAAGATGATGTAGCACTTAACTTTGTCTCTGTGGTGTTTTTTTTTTTTCTTTGTGTCCAATTGGGTTTTTCTTCGAGAACTCTGATTTTCTCCCATATTTCAAGGTTGCGCAAGTTAAACTGACTGACCACACTAATTTGGCCCCATGTGAGTGAGTGAATGACTGTAACTTATAAGGAAGCTGTGTCCCCTTCATGGATGGCCCCTGCTTTACTTCTCAAATGGGAGGAATAGGCTCTGGATCAAAATAAAACATTTAAAGATAGGAAAAGAAGTTTTGAGACACGTAATTGTGGCTATGTAGCCTTAATCATGTGTGTGACTAAGGCAGAAAGAAAAGAAAGAAAGAAAAGTGTACATATACTGTATAAGAGGAAACAAACCTGGGGAGATAAAATGAATGAAAATCCAGAATGGGGTCTAGTAATAAGTAACATAACATTCCCAAAACCACTTCATCCAATTCAGAGTAACATGGGGCTCTAACAAAAATATTTGTTTGGAAAAATGAATGCATGAATGAATAATTCCAGTAAATGATTTGACATAATGTATATTTAAATAAAAGTTTATGTTGGTAGTCTTTAAATAACCATAGACATAATAACAATACTTACTACTATATATTTCTTCCAGGATTTTGAAGAACTGAAGAATGAAATATTCTGTGAACCCTCTTTGCTTTTGTTCATGGGTGTTGCTTTCAGTCTGCCATAGCATACCTGTTCTAGACGACAAAGTGAAGAATGATGCCAAATTATTGGTGCAAACAACGATCATTAGAATTCAGAAGCACACTAGTGAGGTATGGCTTTCTATTACCTTCACTCTTGGAGATATTGAGCATAATATTGTACATAATATGTTTGATTCATAATGAATAAATACAGCAACTGAAGAAGTAAGTGTATTTTTCTTTGTGATAATATTTGTTATATTATTTTTTAACCTAATATAATTTTCAAGGTTTATAATAATATGGAGAACTATTTTTGTTGGGGTGGTGCAGTGGTAGCGCTGCTGCCTTGCAGTAAGGAGACCTGGGTTCGCTTCCCGCGTCCTCCCTATGTGGAGTTTGCATGTTACTCCCACAGTCCATAGACATGAAGGTTAGGTGCACTGGTGATCCTAAATTGTCGCTTGGCGTGTGCCCTGCAGTGGGCTGGCACCCTGCCCAGGGATTTGTTCCTGCCTTGTACCCTGTGCTGGCTGGGATTGGCTCCAGCAGACCCCTGTGTTAGAATATAGCGGGTTGGAAAATGACTGACTGACTGATTATTTTTGTTTTACGGAGGAGAAGTCTGGCATGAAAGGATGGGTGAAAGACATTTTCCTATAAACTGCTTAGTCTACTATAGTGTTGTTTAATGGAAAACATCAACATTCAGTCTGCACAAGAGATTCACATACAGTATATTTAAGCAACAGAGAAGGTATATAAAGCCAAGAAACAAACACTAAGGAAGGAAACACCCACATAGAATACAAAGTAGCAAGTAAACATAACAGAAAATAATAATTCCTATAGTCTGTTACAAGTTAACTAAACAAGTATTTATTCTTTTCAGTCAGTTTTTGGGTGATCTTCCAAGTGTTACTCTCCATTGGCCTAAAGGTCTCTTACTATTCTTCTACCACAGCATAGCCTCAATTCTGTCGCAACTGCTAGCACATCTGTCTCCCAGCCCAAAAATGAAAAAGAAGACAATATATTCAAGCAAGAAAAGCAAAGAAAGGTGTAAGGCAACAGCATGTGAGTTGGTTTAGTAAACTTCGTAATGTTACTACCTCTGGAGAATACAATTATCACCCTAAGATGTTAGATGGTGCTTCAACTAAAGACTCAAGACAATACAAATTGAGTAACACTCTCACTGAAAAATTAGAATTTGTAGAAAAAACTCCTGTTGTATATTTCACAGGAGGAGGAAGTAGAACAGATCAATAGAGTAAATAATGACAGATAAATTAAGGAAGTGTTAACTGTGTGAAAGTTGGTAAGGCACAGATACCATATATTTTTGAAAGAACTGAAAAACTTTTGGATCCAAGGTCATAACACCAACTAGAGAATCAGGCAATGGAAGAAATTAAGCTTTTTTTTATTTTCTGGGAAATCAGCAGGTCAGAATATACTGATATATTCTGGTAATCAACATGTATACTAAGTCTTTTTTTTTTAATAATGTCAAATAAGAAAGCATTTCATAAAGAAATATCATAGATGGAGAAAGAAATGTGGCAGGCATTCCAATGAACTACCTCACACAACAGTGGCTCTCTGGATCAAGCAGGATGCACTGTCAGAGAGATTTATTTTAATACCACAGTACAATAATACAATATCATCTTAAAATGTACCTTGATTGGCCATAAGCAGGTGCAGCATGCTGGGCAGTTAACATACTGAATGCCCAACCTATGTCCAACAATAAATTTTAATCAATGTTTCTTCTAATAAAGTGCACTTCCACTTAATCCAAGCACACTAAATCAAATTTAATCTACCTAGAACACGAAATCTACCAATAGTGAACAGCCAACAGGTGTGCTCTAAGATGAAGCAATATCCGATGTGAAAGCATACATAAAATTGTTTTCCTAAGTCTGATCAGGAAAAATCTCCTAAGTGACAGAAAAAGCAGGAGAACAGGGGCCTCATTTAAAAAAAAATACTTTCATGTATTCTAGTGTATTTGCACACACCAAAAAAACAAGAAAATGCATATGCAAAAAAAAAATTAGATTTATAAAATCTGCAGTATGCACATTTCTGGACATTTTACCCGTCTGGGAAAGGTATAAGGCAGAGGTGAGTCCGTAGTCAATATCACCTGGCACAATGTGATTACTGCTACAAGGAATTGTATAGACCATTTGAAATACTGAGGGTTCAGCTAGTTACCTTACCAACAAGGAATTCACCATGTACTGTCTCATCTGCCAAAGCTACTTTGCCTCACCACTTGAAACAACATTTGTTAACCACATCTAGCATCATAGCTGATTTGTGCATTAATGGGATATCATGTCTCATGGTTAATAAAAGCAACTTCATTTCTGCTAGGTGCTTTTATCGCAATAGAAGTGCAGTGCATTGCACAGATTATGTTAGAAGAACCAGACACTGCTGCAATTTGCCTTTTTTATCTTAACAAAAATGCATTATGTTTTATGTACATGCAACCACACCATACAAAAACTGGATATAGCATCCCCTAAATCAGTTAATGGCTTCTGGCACAGAGGGCATGATGAAATGAAATTTGGCTAAGATATTCCTGACCTGTCGATCAGTTCCCTGAGAAGTGAAAAAAGATAGGCAATATAAACTGATGAAAAACCAAGCAATACAATACAATACAATTTATTTTTGTATTGCCCAAAATCACACAAGAAGTGCCGCAATGGGCTTTAACAGGCACTGCCTCTTGACAGCCCCCCAGCCTTGACTCTCTAAGAAGACAAGAAAAAACTCCCCAAAAAAAAAACAACCCTGTAGGGAAAAAAATGGAAGAAACCTTGGGAAAGGCAGTTCAAAGAGAGACCCCTTTCCAGGTAGGTTGGGCGTGCAGTAGGTGTCAAAAAGAAGGGGGCCAATACAATACAATACCCAGATCAGAACAAATCCTCAATACAGTATAAAAATAAAAATTTTAGAAGTACGGAGCAGAATCTAACAGTAGATGATATCACATAATATGATTTGGATTTGTTTACAGTCCTAGAGACCTCATTCATCAAGCAGCCTCCCCCATTTGGCCATTCCACAGCTGAAATAGCACTAATCCGATGAAAGGACCCCTCTGAACAAGTTCTTCAGTGCAAATACACAACATTGGTGCTCTTAAAAGGGAATTAAAATACAGTCTGTACACCACATTCATCACTTTTGAGTTGTAATATATTTGTCACGTCACCACACATTGTAATAACGACTCAGTGATATTAATTAATACACGAGTCTTTATTTTTAGCTGATTTGATTGCATCTCCCTGCTTTTTTTTTTTTTTTTTTCATTTTTATTACTATTTAATTTAATATTATTTCTTTGTATCAGTATACTGCTGCTGGATTATGTGAATTTCCCCTTGGGATTAATAAAGTATCTATCTATCTATCTATCTATCTATTGAGCAAAGGTGTCATCATTTCTCAGTTTCTCCAAAACGTGGCATACACCTGAGTCTTTGTTGCCGTAAATATACACATGTTCCCTGTCAAGTTTTCACTTTGGTTTTTGGTGAGAGCAGAAACAATTCCTCCTATATTAAGTAATCTTACATGTAGCATCTACTAGAGTGCAGCACAGAGGTATTTAGCAATGCCGCAAGAGAAGTTTAAATGCTGACTTGATCATTCTATGAGACGTTTGCATGTTCTCCTCATTATTTGTTACTGTTATTCTGTTTTTTCTGAAGCATTCTAAAAACATGTAGCTTAGGTTGATCTAAACTTGTGGTTTGGCAAGTTGGTCTGAAGTTTGACGAGGTAGCTCATATCATTCAGGGTTGGAACCTGCCTTGTGGTCAGTGCTGCTTAGAAAATCTCTGGCCACAACCCAAACATGTGGATTTAAAAAAAAACATTTGCCTCAATTATAACACTTGACATATTGTAGATTATACCACATACTGTAATAAAGGGGTTGCACACTGCAGAATGCTTTGTGATTTCACCCTATGGAACCGAACTTGTGAATATACACAATATTGAAAAAGGAAAAATAAAAAAAGAAATGCAACAAAAAAATTCAATAAAAGGCAGCCAGTGTAGATTTTTATGCAGGGATAAAAGATTTCATGGTGGATCTGTAAAAGGGAAAAAAGTTAATACAATGCTAAATCCCATCTCTAAAATTTCAATTTCCCCAGGGTATATTGTCCTCTTTGCACATAGACTTTTCAGTCATAAACCATTAATAATTAATAACTACATACCATTTTTTACCACACTTGCATGCTTTAAATATATAGAGGAAATGTTTAACATGTTATTGTTGAAGACAGTAAACCATGACAGTTGTACTCAGTATCATAAGTTATAGTCATATTGTTTGAAGAAAGCTTTTTTTTTAAGGATGACGTCATTTAATTTACATAATATACTGTATGTCTGAAAACTTGCTACAAATATTTTAGCACTCAAAATAAATATATTACATTTACCTTTGGCCACTAAATAATTTATACATCCATCCATTCATTTTCTAATGTGTTTAATCAGCCCTGGGCAGTAGGGACAATTTACATATGGTGTTGTTAAAAAGTTATTTGAAAATAACAGCTCTAGCTGTTAGTGCTGTGTCAATCATATTAAGTAAAGTAAGTAGAAATAAATGTAGATCACAAAGTCAAATCACAGTAAAATCATTGGCATTGACATACAAACTGTATTTTTTTTTTAAAGACATGTGGAGAACTTTGTTCAACCATTTTAATTGCTAGCTGCTGACTAGTTTCTTGTACGCACATAACACTTAGTCATGTGATTTGCGTGCTTCCTGTCCACAGTTCTGTGTAGACTTTGCAATTATGCATGTGTTCCTTTAGGATTAGAGTTCTGCGAGAGTCTGAATAACTGCACAGGAAATAATGTGAGATCACTGCACAGAAAGCAGTCTGACTGGCAGTTACAAACTGTCATGAACATCTGGATATTGATTACAGTCGACATTCATAAGGGAAAAGTCTTTATTTTGATAGTCCTTCAGGGGATTTGAAGGAAAACTGCTAACATTTAGAGAGAGTTATTATCTGACTAAGCATTTTTCTTTGGCAAGATGTACAGTATGTGCACATAGTAGATGTATCTACATGAAAAATCAGGCAGTTATTACAACTAAATCCATTTCAAATAATCATTACAGTATATAAAGTAAGTGTCAGTGGGTATATTATGTTGATTCATTGTTACATTTAGCAAAATATTAAACCAGTATTTATGATAACTCATTCAGTAGTTCAATGCTTCTTACATTTACAGAACTGGTACAGAATGAAACCTTAGAAATACAATTTTAAACATATTACAAGAATCATTCTACACTCAGGAAATTAATGTGCATAAAGTAACATACTGAAGCAACATTTTCAGGCATAGTGGAGCTTCAAGGTTCCAGATAATTTTGGTTCAAATCACACCCTAGATTATTGTATGGGAAGAATATTAATGTTTGAGAGTGTACTTCAATTATTCTCGTGGTACTCCGATTATCGTGCCACATTCCAATGGTAAAAGTGGGCAGATTTGGTTAATTGCCAACTGCATATTACCCCAGTGTGAGGGAGTGACCCTTGCAATGTGACTAAGATTGTTGTTTGTTATTTTACTTCATTTTCAAACTCACTTATTCCTATTCTAGGTCATGAAGGACAGAGGGATATTTTAGCAACAAATTATAATAGCTTCACTTTTTATGCAGATTAAAAAAGAATTTCTTATACAATGGAACCTCGGGTCACGAACATCTCGGACCACATACAAATCGGGTTACGACCAAAAAGTCCATCAACAGTTGCATCCGTTCACGACCACACACTCGGGTGACGAACAACAGTTTCCCTTCCGGTTTGTATGCACCGATGATTTCCGCACGTGTTCAGTCTCTCCCTGTGCATTTCCTGTGCAGCGAGCGAGCGTGAGAGCGAGCGAGCGCGAGAAGGCAGTTAAAGAAGGCAGTAAGGCCGAGAAGGCAGTTAAAGAATGCACCAGGCTTGTTTTTAAAGAGACTGCTTCGAGCATTGTTTTAATCTTGTTGTATTTAATGAAGTCTTTTTTCTATTGGATTTTAACCTCCACTTCACTTCTGTTTTTATGGGATCATTTATTTATTGAAGGATTCTGAAAGCACTGCATTTTATTTAATTTGGACTTTATTTTTGATTGTTGTTTTGTTAATTTTAATAAAAGCACTTAGCACTTTTTGCACCATCCGATTGCTCCATTGTAGTGTCTCACTGTTGTGCTCATCGGTAACATTACCGATGGTGACGGGTTTAAGGGCTCCTGGAAGCGAGATGGGAGCATACAGCGAACCTACATCGTCATAGACTTTACTTCAAAACTGTAATCTACTCTCCACCCAGTTCCTCCTCACTTCCTTCATGCCAGAACTCGACTCATGCAAGGTTAGTTTTGTTGGTTGTTTATGGCTAGTTTTTGTATAAATTACGGATTTTTCAAATGTTCATTTTTTTCCCTGTGCTTAAAACTCATTAAAAAAAGCGTTTACAGAGAGCGGTTCGTAAGGCTATAGCGTGAACTCTTGCAATGTTAGTTTTCTCTGTTGAAGGTTATCTCAATGTTATTCAATGTTTTTACATTTAGTTTACTATTACACTGTGCATTCTATGGTATAATTAACTATTTTTGTGTGTAAAAATCCTTAAAAAAATATATTTACATACAGCTCGTACGGTCCGGAATGGATTAATTGCATTTACATACAATCCTATGGGGGAAATTACTTCGGGTCACGACCAAAGTTTTGGAATGAATTACAGTCGTGACCAGAGGTTCTATTGTGTTTCAAAACTTTTTCTGGCTGTTCTTTAGAGAAGTAATAGTATTGACACATGTGCAGAATACAGTAAAAGAAAGTTTACTTTTCATTTTTCACCAACATGTAGCACATTTCCACTCTCCAAAGCCATGATAAAAAGGCCATATAAGGTGAAACATAATAGTAGCAGTAGTCACACTTACAGAGTACAAGGTTGGTGTAAGATCATTTTAATAGTGAGGAGAGATGAACAATAAAATTCAGAGTTAGGAATGTGTAAACTTACCAAGTAATATTGAGTATTCCAGTCCCTGTGTCCTTTTAATTGACAGTTATTAAGGTTCTATAAACATAAAAAAGGAAAAACTGGTGGCAAACAGTTTAACCAAAGCAAACAATAATTTTGTTAATCTTGTTGAGGCAATATTTTCAAATAAAAAAGTCCTTCCCAACGCCAAAAACAACAACTCAGTTCCAATCCACTAATGCTAAGTTTCCCTCACATAATATGACATTCAAATAGTTTATGGACATACAGGCAACCTGTTTGACACTCCGCCCTGAGCTGGCCAATTCTCAATTTTAATTCTTGCCTAAGCTGTGCTTACTATTTTTATTAATGAAAACTTCAAAACTAATTATAGATCTGAATATTTAAGCACCTTCATTAAAGCTCTCCTTTTTGTTTCTAGCTGAACAGTCTTTGGTTTGACTTTTATCATAATGTTAGACCCTTTGGGCCACAAAACTTTTCTGTTAGATCTTAATAGGCACATGCCTCATAATGATTTAATTTTAAATGTAATTATCACTGCAATCTGCAGAATCTGCATCAACAGTTCTATTATTTCATTTGGGAGGAGTATTTCTTTGCTGTTTCTGCCTTCTTGATGTGAAAGCCAAAAACCTCTGGATGAGACAGCTCCTTTGGGTTAAGCTTAATTTATTCAGCTTTTATGTGGTTGTCCTCCTCATGTGCTGCTTTCCAATGCCTAATATTAAAATTGAACCCTATACAATGCTGTGCAGCATAAAGGATAAAAATGCAATCCTTGAGTATCTCTGGAAGACTATATAACCAGATTTCTGCCAGGTTTATTCAATTTATTTTATCAGATTTCCCAGTGATAGTTGGTAAGCAAACACTAGCTTCATTTTGCTTTTTATGCCTTTTTTGATTTGCATTATGTATAGTTCATTCTTTTGACACTGCCTTGCCAATTCCTTTTTCTTTTTGGGAAGCTGTCAACATATTGCTTTTTGATTTGATCATAGATATTCTCAAAAATTATAGGGATGCACTAGATAACTTTTTAATATTGCTCTTGTCTGTTTTCTAAGAGTTTTCATCCAACCCCCACCAAGTGGTTCATGCATATTAAAATCTTTTCATCCCCCCACATGCAGACTAAGCATATCATACCACATATACCCCATCTGTTCTTATATATGAGGTGCTTGACTTGTTGTATTTGAATGCCAGGAACACTAAAGCATTCATTAGTAAAAGATGGATTCCCTTCTCATTCAACAATGGAAAATGATTGTAATTCAACAGGAAACTCTAAAACATACACTACCAGTGAAAAGAACACCCCCATGTTTCCAGTTTTTTATTGAAATTTACACCATTCAAGTTCAGTGAATAACCTGAAATAGTATATACATTAGCAGTAACTGTCAGATGTTAAAAAAGGTTAGTGTACCAAAAACTGAAAAATAATATAATTTTACAAGAAGGACTTTTTCCGGTAACAAGTAATGGGTTAAAAACTTACAACTTAGCTGCAGCAATGCAAGTCAATTAAACCTTGAAAGGTGATGCAAACAATTCCTGCATGTGTCCCAACTTTTGTTGAATACTTATAAGCCTTCTGCTTGTATAAGAACTGTCACTACACCCTCTGAAGCATCATCTGGACAATGTTAAAGTCAGATAGACCATTATAACCTTTAAATGTGTAAGTCTTTCCTTAAAAGAACTTGCAAAAGAGACTTGGAAATTCTGACAATACATGTCTAGCTCACCCAAAGTCAGCTTTCAATGCTTAGTTAACTTCCATTGCTGCAGAAAAGCTTAAGTTGTTAACCCATTACTTGTTCCCCAGAAAGGGTCTTTTTGTATCACTTGGAAAAATGCTGGTGTTCTAAAACTTTTGAACAGAAGTGAATATTTTAGAGTCTCCTGTTTAATTGCAATTATTTGCTGTTAAATATAAAAGAAAGCTGAAACTATTAGATCAAACTGTGGTTATGTTTATTAAATTTTAGATGAAAAAATACAACTTTTAAAAAAATTATTCTTACGATACAATTTTTTTTTTAAATGACTTTGAAAGAATATTTCCATTAGCCACAGAGCTATTTTATAATAGCTAGACAGACCGTCTGGCATCACCCTGCAAGTCTGGCTATGTGAGGCAGCTTATATAGCTTGCTGCATGCAGTTAAGAAATAAAAAGGAAAGCATGACTCAGCTAAAAAGCTTTGTGTGTGGCCAGAAACAAAGGAAAAAATTCAGCCTCAGGAAAGCAGCTGCTTGAAAAAAGAAATTCATCCAGACAACTTTAACCAAACAGTTATTTATTTTTTAAGCCAACAGATGACTTAATTAATCATACAAGACTGTCATTTTTCTCATTAATGTGGTTTATATATTTTTAACTTTAGGGTTAGAACTAGTTTTACTGAAACTAATAATGTTCTGTATGGAGTATCACACATCATTATACTCTCTATCCTGTAATGTAGTGGCAAATGGTTTTATGGCTAGACAGATTTAAGCTTTTACCATGCAAGTGCAAGGCAAGATAAAAATACTACCTCATTCTCTAAGAATTGTTTGTTAGTTTTCCTCCAAGTAATGCCACAATATTAGCATTTCTAAACTCATGATATTAATTGACAAAATAAAGTCAATGTAATTAAGTGCTTAAGAATCTTTGGTCTCAATGCACTAAGGCATTGTTATATTATTAAAAATTCCTCCTGCATAAAGGCATATTACAATACATGATATTTATCAATTCATTTTTATAACCCATTTTTCAGTTATAGAGTTGGAAAAGCTTGGGGCTGGATGCCAGTGCATTGCCGGGCACAGTCACACACTTGTTTATACTGGTCAGATTAGTCTTTAAATATTGTGAAGGTAAACTTATTATTTCATTAAAACAGTGGATTTTTTGGTAACATGCTTAGTTTTTTGAGTGTCTTGAGGTTTATAAAGAAAAAGAATATACAGGTTCAGAAGTTGGAGAAAGATTCCTATCCCTTTATGAATATGTGCACCAACACATATTCATTGAATGAATTCAGTAACTATTTGAAAAAATAAATGTTTGAAAAATATTTTTTTATTCTTTCAATCCATCCTTTTTCAATACAGTTTCCATGATAAGAGCTTAAATGAGATGAACACTTCTTTTTTTCATTTATTAAACAGAACAAACACAAATTCGTCTAGGATGTTCTCCATGGTACACCCAACTACATTATGCTTTTCCAACCAAAAAAAATGAAAAGAAAGGAACTTGCTGCATATAAATTCTTAATTCTGGTTAGTTTATGATCCTTGTAAAGCTATAGTCATAGTCCATGTAAATCCCCAGTTCTGCTAACTTCCACCAGCTAGCTTCTGTTTTATAGTCGACACTTGTGTTACAGCACCTAAAGGCAATAACTACACAAACTGTGCAGCTGTATTAAATGTTTTCTTTGTTTATTTCTGTGTTAATATCCAACTATTCCTAAGGTTTCCAGTCACTCTGATGTCTCCTTTCACAATCAGGAAAAATTCCCTGGTCACAATAAGATATTGAGAAGAAGTAAAATAGTGCAACGGATCCCTTTCTCTTGGGTCATTAGTACTAGGTAGTAATTGTTAAGCTTTACTTCTTTAAAACTTAAATGAAAGAAAAATATGCAAATCTGCAATGGACGATAAGCTAGTACTGTATGTTTAGTAACAGTACATTAAGCTAATCATTTAGATGCGAAGACTCATTCAGCATCTCTTACATTAAAAGACAGATTATTCAGAGTTATTGGGCCCAGTAAGTTAAACTTACACTTCACAAAGTAATTTATTTACTCTTAAAAGTTTTGGAAGATGTTCATCTTGTAACTTACTGTACACAAAGTTAATTTAATCGAGAGGGGGTAATTTATAGCTTTTAATGATTAAAAGGGCAATTTAAGTGGCCCTAAACTTAAAAGGAATTCAGTGTAGAAATTTAAGTTATATGATTGTACTTTCTAGTCATTATTCTTACAGGCTTAATATACGCAAAATTCATTTTAGAATAAATATGTACACTTTTCTGTGACCTGCAAGGTGAGAGAATGCCTTAGTTTTCCTATATGTCTTAGAAGGAAAAAGCACGTCTTGCATGGTAGCATATTCAGCACACACTTTCAAAAGCATGCTGGTTTAGAAAAAGTAATATTTATGCTTTTAAATAACATTCTCTAACATCTTAATTCAGTTCTGGATTAGTTTTAAAAACATTTTAAGCCATCTATTGTTTAACTTATGAAACACTTTTCATGTGCACATTTTTTACTTCATGGGCCAATACTCTTAGCTTTGCGTTATATCACATTATACTACTAGTCAATGTCATTCGAGACGGGTGGCTTGTGTGTAACATCTAAATTAAACAGGACTTCCAAAGAAGATGACAAAAGTCTTAGAAATAACACCTTCCTAATATGAACCAAAGGTTATTTTATCAAATTAATGCCAAACCTTTTAGTTTATTAACCACTAAGTTCCAATAAACACTTCAAACTTAGTTCCTGTTTGTGTGCTTTAAAAAATATAAAAATAGATTTAAATGATTTAAATAGAATTTGTTACTGAAAGTAAATTTTGTTCCTACATATATTGTAACTGTAGATCATTAGCATGAATTAAGAATGAAATTATCTTCATAAAGCTGCCACAGAAAGGCTTTAAACTGGGAATCATTCAAGAAATAATTTCAAAATAAAAAAATACAATAACACACATATTGTAGTAGCAAAATTGATAATCAATTATTCCTAAGGTTTCCAGTCACTCTGATGTCTCCTTCCACAGACAAGAAAACATACCAAGTACACTAAGATTCTTATTTGCATGTCCAAAAAAGCACCAATATAATGCAATTCCGGTTTTTTTGTTTTTTTTTTCAGCAGCTTAAGGTATCTCCAAACATCATCATTAGCGGCTTAGATGTTATCCCAGCTTCCCCGCCACTGGATGGATTAAGATCTGTGGATGAAACCCTGGACATATTTCATCTGATTCTTTCTAAGCTGCCAATGAACAATGTGGACCAAATTCTAGCCGATGTTTTTAACATTCAGGTGATAATTAAGGCACTGGCAAGATCAATTAACTGTGAACTACCTGAACCAAGGAACACTAGCAACCTACAGAACTTTCTGCAGAATAATTCCATGTTCCACATCACTATTGGAAATGTGGCTTTGGACAGACTTCAGAAGTACCTTCATAAACTGTTCATCAACTTTCATGAATTAGGAAAATGCTGATCATTAATGAATGTAATAGACACTATTTAAATTATTAAGTTATTTAAGAGCGGTCTTTATTTTCATAATGTTACACTTTCTATTTATATATTGGTCAGCACTGAGTACAACAGCCTGCTCTGACTTGTATGGATGTACTAATTTACAAAGGAATACATTCGTGGTTTGCAGTGCTGCTATAATGCAAAGAGCCTCCATAACTTTAACTTTCCGTAACCTCTTATGTTGAAGGAACAAGGTAGTAACAATTAGTGGGTTTAAATAATTATTGCAATAATGCATTTTCTTTGGTACAATACATCCTTTAATATTGAACTGATGAGTAAATATTTTATACAATGCATTTTTAAAGATAAATAAATTATACTATTCCTGAATAAGGCTGAATATAAAACTTTTTAAAAATATTTTTGTAATAAATTATGAGGTTATATTCCATTCTGGCTGGGTGGTGTTAAATGACTGTGAACTGAAACAGAAGTATAAACCATTAGTAAATTATTTATATGCATTTACTTATCGCATTGATTTTTTCAAGTCTAACATCTTCCTACAGGCTAATGAACATTCCTAAGGGCATAACAAAGCAGGAAACCAGTGTGGTTAAAAAATGGTGCAATGAGCAAATGTTTTTTGAATTACATAAATTGGTTCCAACTGGCTTAGAATGTTAATGGGTTAAATAGCTTTGAGCCACTTTACTGCTCAAAGAGTCATGAATAATCCTCGTTAAAAGTGACAGCAACCAATACATTTTCATATAAACCTTAATCATTGTGATTAAACTAGAGTCCAGACCATAGCTTGAGATTAATCAATAATATCTTGTAGTATCTGGCAACTAAATTGTCCCGGTGTGAGTGAGTGCTGGTCAGTGCATGACTGCACCCTCTGATATACTGACACCGTGTCTAGGATTTCTTCTTGCTGCCAGCTACTGGGATCAGCTTCTCTTGAAGAGCCATAACTGGAAAAACAGGTTTGAAAATGAGTAGATAAATTTTCTTACTTACTTTGAAATATTCTAGTTTTAAAATTTATCAAATAAGTACAAATGAACTATATATAAAAACATGACTGCATATTCTGAAACAGTATTTAAAAGATCTTCATTGATAAAAATAAATTACTAGAAGGCAATTTTGCCACTGTTCTGAAGAACACATTGCTGTATACTACATAATATTTGCCATGTTAAATAATTATAAAGGTGTCAATTCCCTACCCAGCCATCCATTTTCTGAATTTACTTCATCAATTACAAGGTGAAATGGAATGAAAGTCTATTTTGGCATTATTGATGAAAAGCAGGAAGCAACCATAGAAGGACGACCAGCCCATCATTGGCCACAATCACTTACTCCTTTATAATTCTGAGCCACCAGGTTTGCCTTAATATGCCCATCTTTCATGTATGAGAGGAAACTTTAATTCCTTGGGAAAATCAGTGTAGATGAAAGAAGAACATGCAAGCTCAAGGATCATTACCAAGCAGCCAGGAATCAAAACCTGAAATGGCAGTATAAACAATTTCACCACTATGCCACATAGCACTGGAATTAAATATTAAGAAAATAAATACAACTGAACAAAATACGGTTAAGGAAGGGGACACACAGCCAGTTGATGAAACCTGCAAGTTTACACTTTTTTATAATTTACAGCATTAACTCCAAATTTAAAACCCTAAGAATAGTTATGTGCATCTAAAATACTAAGTTTTAGTACAGTGCTTTTTTTTTTCTTTAAATATTACACAACACATTTGTAGTTCACAGATATGTCTATTGAGTCAGTGTAGAGCAACTCTAATTGGCTTAGATTTTCACCCATCAACTTTTGACATAAATATTCTAAAGTTATGTTAAAATGTTTACTTATATATTAATGCATAATCTATGCAAGATTATATTATATCCCCCATAAGCTAAATTGAAATAGAATATTCCAATTACTTAGAATAGTCCCAGTTTATGATCTGCCTTGCAGTTGGTAAGGCATGGAAGGTAAACAGTTCAAATCGTAACATACCCCATAATGTATCTTATTGACCATATTGAATGTGCCGTACATACAGAACATACTCAACGTATTAATGAGAAGCATATAAGTAAGTTTTCCATAGAGAAACAGCACAACCTTTAAGTTTAGAAAGTTTGTAGAAAAAACAGTTTTTTTACCTTTTATCCTGCATGTGTAATAACTTTTTCTCTGTTTTTCTGTGAACTGTTTTATTTTGAAATTTGACTAAACCTTTTTAAAAACAAATTTTATTCGACTGAGAAATTTCTTTGTTACACATTTCACTCATGCTGGATCCTACCTTGCCAGCTCAGTAACTGCTCGATTTTGGGAAAATGGAAAAGCAGCTACACTTTTAAGTTTGAAAACTGACTGCTTTAAGCTTGACATCGGTGTGCGATGGAAGAAAACACCTACAACTTGAAAGCCACTGATACCTCAGTGTTTACATGCTTTGGCACATTAGCTGATCAGAGATGAACCTTTTGAAAAGACTGAAATTCCCCATTTGTGTGACTGTATAACTAAGAGAAGGGAATTTAAATACCTTAAAAGGAGTGTTTCTGGTGCATGATTGAAATGCTACTTCCACACGGAAGCTGGAGTGATTATCCTGATGATTGTGATGCAACAGAGAAAGAGCATCTCCATGATGCAGCCTAGGTTATTTTCTGGATGCATGTTGATTTTTGACTTTTTGGAACAACATATTAATCTCCAATAGGAAATTGATGAAAATATATACAAAATAACAGTGCTGCAACGACCTATTTTGGAAAAATATAAACAGTCATCCAACTCAATGAAGTATACATAAAACCTCAAGAAGGATAAATCTAATTGTAAAAACAAAATTGAAATTATCAAAACAGAATTTTATGCAGTGAAAAATGTGGACTTACCTGTAAGTGATGAGTTAATTTCTTTGCAAAGCGATGAAAATGAACGAAAAAAGCAATGTAAAAGGCTGAATGCTGAATTGAAGACATGTCAAAATAAAAGTTCCTCTAAGCCAACTTCCCATATGGCAAATTTTGAAAAACCTTTAGATCAATTCAATGAATATATATTTCATGATTATGTCACTCCCACCAACAGTGTTTCCCAAGTTTCTGTAAAAAAAAAAGGCAAGTAAGTTCAGCAGCCACCTCCATTAGTACACTTAGGACTTGTTTATAATTCACGCTCAGAACCCGTACGCACATGCATCATGGCTGCCACACATTCCCAGAGTTCATTTGACGCGTCCTCTGAGCAGGCCCTCAGAAATTAACGCGACGCGTGTGCGAGTTGCAGTACCAGCAAAAAGTCGGGGGACGCAGTGTGATAAAAGTTGTAATGTGACGTCAGGGTCTCTGTTTACTATCTACAGGTGACAGAAAGCTGCTTTGAGGATCCTACGGGATTGATGTGCACACTTCGACGTTTGATGAATGGTTCGATGTGGTGAAGCAAAATGCCAACATACAGATGAATCTGTAGTGCTTTTATATTCAAGCATCGCATATTCCCGATCGTAATGACACGATACATTTCAAAGTCTCACATACCATCTTTTATGCCGTCTTTTTTTTCTGGGGCTGCCTCCTGACCTGACTGCAGCAATTGCCACACAGAACACATTAAATGTATGATATTCCAACTCTCTGCACATTTAGAATCCTAAGATTTATACTTGATATCACTTTCATGATGAAATGCATTAAAGTACAGTGGAACCTCGGTTCACGAACGTCTCAGAACACGTACAAATCGAGTTACGACCAAAGAGTTTGGCAAACTTTTGCATCTGTTCACGACCACACACTTGGGTGACGAACAAGCCAGTTTCCCTTCCGGTTCGCATGCGCTGATGATTTCCACACGTGTTCAGTCACTCCCTGTGCATTTGCTGTGAACTCTTTGTGCTCTATTTCGTTTCCCTTCCGGTTTGTACGCGCTGCTGATTTACGCACGTGTTCAGTCCCTCCCTGTACAGTACGTTGTTCTCGGTCAGACGTGCATCGCGCAGAAGGACCTCAAAACTGTAATCTCCTCTCCAACCAGCTTCCTGCTCACTTCCTTTATGCCAGAACTTGACTCATGCAAGGTTAGTTTTCTTGGTTGTTTATGGTTAGTTTTTTCATAAATTAAGGATTTTCAAATGTTCATTTTTTTCCCTGTGCTTAAAACTTGTTAAAAAAAAGTGTTTACAGCGAGCAGTTCGTAAGGCTGTAGCGTAAACTCTTGCAATGTTATATTTCTCTTTCAAGGCTTTCTCAGTGTTATTCAGTGTTTTTACATTTAGTTTACTATTACACTGTGCATTCTATGGTATAATTAACTATTTTTTGTGCTTAAAAATCTTTAGAAATATATATTTACATACAGCTTGTATGGTCTTGAACGGATTAATTGTACAATATTTATATACTGTACAATCCTATGGGGGAAATTAAATCGGGTCATGACCAAATTGGGTTGCGACCAAAGTTTTGGAATGAATTACAGTCGTGACCCGAGGTTCCACTGTATGTATGTTACATTTTACAGATAAATCGTTAATTTCATGTGAATAATGAATACTGTTAATAATTACACACATGCGGGTGACACGGTGGTGGAGTGGTAGCACTCCTGTCTCACAGGGAGTCACGTCACTGTTATTCTCTGCCTGGAGTTTGCATGTTTTTCTGCTGTGTTTCCACACTGTGTTCCGGTTTCCTTCCAAAGATATTCAGATTTGGTGACGCTCAAATGACGCCAGTGTATGTGTGAGTGCTTGTATTCACCTTGTGATGAGTTGATGTCCCATCTAGGGATTGTTTCTGCCTCGTGCCCAATGCTTGCTGGAATGGACACATCCCTGGATTGATGGATTTAATCATTAAACATCCTTTTCAGTGATATTGTGGTAAGGTGTCATCGGAATTTAACGGGTGTTCTAGGCAATTAACACAGCGAAGCCGAACCTGTTCTCACTGTGATAATATCTCGCACTGCCACCTGGTGTATTCTTCCAGATTTATGTAAAGTATGGGCATAAGTATAAACAGTAAAACACTTGCATAGCAGGAGCGTCCGCTGGAGCATGTGTCGCGTGAAGTATAAACCTGTTTTCCTAAAAAAACAGATGAGAGGAATAAAGAGCCATATTGTGCAAGTAGCAGTAGTTCTTCATATACTAGTGAAAGTAAAATACAAACTCCGACATAAAAATAAACTCCGTCAACATCAGAGTTCATACTATGAACAGCAAAATAAAACACATTTATCCTACAGAAACATCTCAATGTTTGAAGTTGATGGCCTATGCATTCTTTATTAGAGCATTTGACCATGCTGTGGGAAAGGTGACAGAGAACCCCCAAGACAAATTAGACTTCTTAGTACAATTTACCAAAGGTTCACCACATTAAGTTGTTAAAGGCTTTACATGCCTGTCACTGGAAGATTACAAAAAGTCCAGGAAGGTGCTTGAGAGCTATTTTGGAAACCAGCTACATACAGTATAGGCCGAAAGAGCAAGTCTGAGAGATTACACAGACTTCCTTTCTAGCTGTACAAATGTTATGTCCAATGAGAAAAATGGATATGAATTTGATTACAGTGCAAACATTCATACTATACTCTCAAAGCTTCCCTACCAACTGGGAGGACAGTGGGAAAATATAGCTTGCGATATTGAGGATAAAGAAAACAGAGATGCATGACTTGCAGACCTAGTTGACCTTCTACAATGGCAGGCTACACGATCCTTACATCCTGTGCACAGTAGAGCTTATCAAAGCATATATTTTCAAAAAAGGAAAAGACTGACAAAGAGATGTCTCCCATGAAAAGTGGCCCAAAAGAAAAAGTTGTGCTACAGTTGCTGCTGAAAAGGAGACTCAAGGCACCTCGGTCAAAAAAGCAGAGGTGGATGTTTGTGCATTTGTTAAGCCATGTCTATTCTCCAACAAAAGTCATGCTCTTGTTGAATGCATTAAGATCAATAGACTAAAAAATGATAGTAGGATTGACTTTCTGAAATTTAAGGGCTTATGCTTTGAGTGTCTTAAACAAGGACATTTTAGTAAAGACTGTGTATAAAAAAATTAATGTCAAATATGTTCTCAGCTACATCCAGAAAAATTGCATATAAAGAAATGGGCATAGAAAATAAAGTCTCACTCACTAAAAAAAGAGGACATAAAGCCATCAAAAAATAATATTTCTTGCTGAAATGTCTCTGTGGAATCAGAGACGTGCACTGTTACTGGAGTAGGCAAAGAGTATGTCCTAGCTGTGGTCCCAATCAAAGTTAAGTCTAAAATGAGTGAAAGTTGTATAGAAACCTATGCCCTTATAGACTATGGCAGTACAGCAACATTCTGCACAGAATATCTTCAAGAGCAGGAAGAAGAGGTCAAGTTCATATCAGCATGGTGGAAAGGGATAAGGACAATAAAGAGAAACTAGTAAAATGTTCTGTTCTAACAGAGTTACAGGTTTCTGGAGTTGAAGAAAACATAGTTATCAAATTGCCTGAGGTTTACACACTAAACTTTATCCCAGAGAAAAAGGAGAACATCCCAATGCAAGAAGATATTTCAAGATGGTTTTACCTCAAAGGTATGCATCTACCACACATAAAAGCAGACGTGGTCTTGTTAATAGGTACAAATGTTCCTAAAGCCATGGCGCCATGGCGAGTCATACACAACAGAGGTGAAGGTCCTTATGCTATGAAGATGGCTCTATAATGGATTGTCAATGGTCTGCTAAAGGGGTCAGATAATGAAAGACTGCAAAATCATGTATCAGCAATGGAAATAGAATAAACGTTATATCAGCAATACAATACAGACTTTCCAGAGAACAGCTGTGATGAGAAAGAGGAAATGTCACAAAAAGACATTAAGTTCTTGAACATGGTCTCAGAATCTGCAAATTTGGTGGATGGACACTATTGCATAAATCTGCATTTTAAAGATGAGACACTTAAAATGCCAAACAATTGTTGCATTGCAGAACAATGTGCTATTGGCCTCAAAAATAAAACTTTAAAGGAGCCTAACATTCCATGATGGTTACAAAATTTTTATGAAAGATATTTTAGATAAGGCATACTCTATTACGGCACCCGCAGAATAGTCATCACTCAGCCAAGATAGAGTGTGGTTCATTCCTCATCATGGAGTATATCATCCAAAGAAAAATAAAATTGGAGTGGTTTTTCACTGAACAGGCACTTACCAAGGGTTCTCATAGAATGAACAGTTACTGAAAGGGCCTGATCTAAATAATACTCTCATTGGAGTTCTTACAAGATTCAGAGAGCAGCCAGTTGCTTTAATGGAAGACATTAAATCAATGTTTTACCAAGTAAAGGTCCCAGATGAAGATACTGATTGTCTTCATTTCCTGTAATGGCTGGAAGGTAATCTGAATGATAGACTACAGGAGTACAAAGTGACAGTACATCTTTTTGGTGCTATTCTTCACCCACTTGAGCTTCTTATGCTTTACAAAGAACAGCTGAGGATGCAAGAAACACAGATTTTAAAGAAGCAATTTACACTGTGCTTCACAGTTTCGATGTTGATTACTGTCTAAAGTCAGTTGCTACAGAAGAACAAGCTATAAAATTCACCAAAGATTTTCAAGCCTTATGTTACAAAGGAGGATTTCATCTGACGAAATGAGTGAGTAACAGCATACCCAAACAAGACACAGCTATTGAACAAAAGAACTTAGACTTAAGCCATGATGTATTACCAATTGAGAGAGCCCTAGGTGTTCAATGGTGCACACAAACTCACAATTTCAAGTTCCAGATAAAGTTACAAGATAAGCCTGCTGCAAGACGTGGTATTCTGTCAGTTGTCAGTTCAGTATGTGACCCACTTGTATTTTCAGCACCTGTTATACTGCCTAAACCTATCTTAAAAGACATGTATAAGAAGAACCATGGATGGGATGAAGAAGTGGAAGTTAGGTATGTCGAGCAATGGAAAAAATGGATGGACGATTTGCAGTTACTTGTGGATTACAATGTCAGCAGGTGCATCAAACCAACAGGGTTGGACACAAAGTATGCGCAAAAGCATCATTTTGGAGATGCTTCTGAAGATAGCACTGTTTCTTATTTTCTCCTAACTAACATTGAACATAAGAGACATTGTTCATTTGTAATGGGGAAGTCAAGAGTGGCACCACTAAAACTTGTCACTGTGGAATTAACAGCAGCTGTGATAGCAGTCAAAATAGATAAGATGCTAAAATGTGAACTGCATATTTCTTTGCAAGAGTCAACCTTTTGGACTGAGCATCACAATATTAAAGTACATCACAAATGGAGGTGCTGGTTATAAAACCTTTGTTTCCAATAAAGTCACTCTCAGCCCTTTTAATGGAGGTAAGTCACATCTGCTTTAAATCTAGCTGATCAAGCATCAAGAGAATCGACCATTGGAAGTTTAATCAAAAGTAAGTCATGGATTCAAACTCTGAGCTTTCTGCTAAAGCTAGCACACAGATGGCCCAAAAGATCTGATGATGAGGATTTCTCATTAAAGACAATGAAGAAATAAACAGCTGTGTAATAAATTCAACAACTCTGGAAGAGAAAACTGAAACCATAAAAAAAATTATAGACTACTACTGAGGGTGACTGCACTTAAAGAAAGCAGTGGCTTCGTTTCTCAAGTTTAAAGACACACTGCTGCACTTATAGGATGAAAGAAAGACATTTCAACTTGAAGTCAGTCAATATGAAAGTCACTCCAGAAGAACAAAAAATGCTCATCACATGAAAAAGTACAAACCGACAATAAAAACAACCCCAATTTCTTTAGAAGACTTGGGTAAAGCTGAATCAAAGCTTATCCACCTCAGTCACATACAAGAAAATCCAAAAGAAATAATGGCTCCAAAGAAAAATACCCATGTAAAAAAGAACAGTCAGTTGTTTAAATTGGACCAAGTCATACAAGATGGGATACTGAGAGTCAGTGGCAGACTGAACAAAGTTTCTATGCCAGAAGAAACTGACTCTAATGATTTTGAAGCACTGACACCCAATTACTTACTGCTGCTGAAGAAACATTCCAACATGCCTCCTGGACTTTTTCTAAAAATTACCAGAATACACAAAGACACTGGAAGCAAGTAGAATACATTCCTGAATTTATTTGGGAAAAGATGGACTAAAGAGTATTTATCAATACTTCAAGGTCATCAGAAATAGTTCTCACCAAGAAGAAATTTTGAATCAGGTGGCATTGTTCTCACCATAGATGAAACTGCACCTCGAAACTCTTGGGTAATGGTTCGAGTCATCAAGACAATGCCAGGTGCCAAAGGTGCTGTCAGAAGAGTTTGTATGCAGACCTAAACCACCATACTAGACAGACCCATAAGCAAACTGTGTCTGCTCCAAGAAACAGCAATAATTTAAATGATTAATCTGAAATTTTGTGTGCTTAAATTTTGTTTGTGCTTTAATATCTAAGTTTTAAGTTTACATTTAAGTTTTAAGTTTTCATTTAAGTATTCGTGAATAAGCTAAGGCTCTTACCTAAGTAGTTTTGTAGTAATTATTTTATTTTATTTGTAGTAATTTGTCTTATGCCCTCCATTGCATCTTTTTCTTTCGGCTACTCCCATTTAGGGGTTGCCACAGCAGATCATCCATCTCCATCTATCTCTGTTTATTACACAGGGGTACATATGAGGGGTACATTCTTTTCCCAATGTACCCCTCATCTTTCCACTGCACATACCCAAACCATATCAATCTAGCCTCTCTCACTTGGTCACAAACTTTCACACCTATGTTGTCCCTCTAATATACTCATTTCGAATCCTGTCTACCCTTGTTACTACAAGTGCAAATCATAGCATCTTCAAATGAGCCACTTTCAGCTCTGACTCCTGTCTTTCCGTCAGTGACATCATCTCCAAACCATAAAACATAGCTGGTCTCACTACCATTTTATAGACCTTCCCTTCTACTCTTGCAGATAGTCTTCTATCACAAATCACTCCTGTCACTCTTCTCCAACCAGTCCACCTTGCCTTCACTCTCTTTCTGCCACACTCTCCATTGCTTTGGACTATTAAGTGTTTAAATTTGTCTACCTTCACCACCTCTGCTCCTTGCAGTCACACCCTTCCACCACCTTTCCTCTCATTCATGCACATGTACTCTGTCTTAATCCTACAGACTCTCATTCCCCTTCTAGGCAGTGTGTACCTCCACCTCTCCAGGTTTGCCTCAACCTGATGTCTACTCTCACTACAGATCACAATGTCATCTGCAAACATCATGGTCCACAAAGACTCCTGTCTGACCTCATCTATAAACCTGTCATTCACGATTGCAAACAGGAAAGGGCTCAGAGCCAACTCTTACCTTGAACCTGTCTTTCCAACTGCAAACCTCACTGCAGTGATAAGGTCCTCATGCATATCCTGCACCACCCTCACATACTTTTCTGCTACTCCTGACTTCCTCATACAGTACCATAACTACTCTCTTGGCACCCTGCCATATGCTTTGTCTAAGTCCATAAATGAACAATGCAGTTCCTTCTGACCTTCTTTGTACTTCTCCATCAGCACTCTTAAAGCAAACTTCACATATGTAGTACTCTTTCTTGGCATGAAACTATACTGCTGCTCACAGATTGCTACCTCTTCTCTCAGCCTAGCATTTATCACTATTTCCCATATCTTCATGGTGTGGCTGATGAACTTTATATACCTGTAGTTAATTCAGCTCTGCACATCTCCCTTATTCTTGAACATTGGTGCTAAGCTAAAATACGAATGCCCCCAATTGCATAAGTTATTCAAAGCTTATTGACCACATATTAGCAAAGAATTTTTGGTTTTATTCTTGTTTTTCAGCCTCCTAGTGGCTTATTTGACTTTCATTGGCACAGCTCTTGTCCTTATGTTGAACAATAGCAACTACAGATTACAAAGGGTAGTAGTAAGCCTAGGTACCTCATTAAGCAATGAAACATACCCGAGTAATCACAAACACCTGTGACACCAATTATGCCAAACATTATGGTGTGATTTCATCCAGTTTCAATTCACTTGAGCATGCCTTCTATTGGCTGAAGAGAAAACTAAAGGGAACAAGCCCCCGAAACAAGCAGGAGCTGGAAGTGGCTGCATTAGAGTCTTGGCGGAGCATCATCAGAGAAGATCCTCAGGATCTGGTGAGGTCTATGAATCACAGACTTCAAGCAGTCACTGCATCCAAAGGGTACACAACACAGTACTAAAACTGAGTGCTTTAATAAACCTGCTGTTGCTATGTCCCAAACATTATGATGTCCTGAAATGGGAGGACAAGGTTGAAAAAGTGTTGTCATTTCTACATGGTATAACTGCAATGTATGCAAATACACTTAAATTAAAGTTTTAAATTTGCACTTTAATCACATCTGAATTTTTTGATTTGTAAATATGAATATATATATGTATATATCTCTGTGTGTGTATGTTTTTAAATTGTAATTTTTACATAATAGGCTACAAAGTGTTGCAGTCTTTCCCAGTAGTACAAAGCAGTAAATCATTCCTTATTGGATACTTATACATTGCGAGACACACAAAACCAGGGACAATTTAAACAGACTAATTGAGTTAACAAGAAGGATTTTGACAGAGATAAGGAAACATAAAAGTCACTCTAAAACTAATTGTTATGCCAAACAAAAAAAACCAGGAAAACATATGTTAAAAAAATCATGAACATGTGATATTGTAATTTCATCAAAGGCTGTGCTATACCCACATATAACATGTATAAAACATTGCTGTTGCTTGCTATAGGAAATATAAATCACTTCAATGTTTGTTTACCAGTCGAGTTATACCCCTTATATATTTCCTTTACTTTATCTTTACTTAAAAAAGAAATCAATACTCAGTTTTTTAAAATGTAATATGATTCAACACATCCAGCATTTAATCATATGGTTGCATACACATTAGCTAGCTGGCATATACAGAATTAAACGTACAATGCAAATATACATAATTCTTTGTGAAAAGTGGGAGCATGGTGTCTGGAAAAATGTTTAAAACAGCTTCTTATTTCAGACAAACAGAAGTATGACAAAGCGGGTACTCACAGGATTGAAACGGAGAGTTCAAAGGCTTTAGTGACTTGTATGATGGAGAGCCCAGCACAATGTCCTTCTGGAAGCAATCTCTCTGAGGAGCAGGTCAAACCTTTTTTTCTCTTCTTTAACTATAGGAACTTAAAGGTTTTGTCCAGTTACACTACCTGGAGCACCACCTGGACAATTCTGAAACACCTCTGGACAAAAGAAAAACTTGTGGGTTTTTTCCAGGTCACACAGGATGCTGTTTTTTTTCTCTTTTGTTAATGTGGCCAAAATGACACCAAAAGAAATGCAAATGATCGGTAGCAAAATTTATCTAGCAGTCACATGAAAACAGCAAAATACTGTATGAGCTACAATAAACACATTTCTTTATTTAAGCCTTTTTTTGGAGTACTCCAAGTATTTGCTCAATCTCTATTTCTCTAAGGTAGTTTTCAAATAAACTATTCAGCTTTTCAAAAAAATAAATAATAATTAGTGAATATATGCATGCTTTCATAGCTGGTAATGGTGATATTTCAGTATTTCAACAAAGGAGCACCTCATTTTCATCAAACGTGTGTGATCTTGCTGCTTATTTTGCTGTTTAACACAAACATGGTTGTGATGGGATTGGCGATAGTCAAATAAACAGAGCAAATACAGTTTTAATGTTCCCTTGAAGCTGTCACTGTCATTTATTAACTATCTAAGGGGTTCTTTCTAATTCATCTCTGGTCTGCCAAATGCTGGTCGAGGGGGCTAACTGCTGAATGACTTAATGAAGCTTATTTATTTGTTGCTGCAACAAATTTAAACATTGTCTTCACCATAGCATTATGGTTGTCTATTTTTGTACTGTTGTATTGCCCAGAGGCCAGAGGCAGCCGGTGAAAAAACTTGGCAGGGGTACAGTTTTTGTGGGGACAAACTGAAGCAGCACTTATCTATTTTATAGTGCCTTTCACAGCTGTCTATCTGGACATTCCACATGCTCCTCATGATAGTGTCGATGCATCTCTTGGCCTGTCCAGTACCAGACCCACCAAGCTGACCAATCTGATGCCAGTTCTTCCATTTATACTATGCTCCAAAAACCTCAGTCCATAACATCCACAGTCCTGCTATTCTTCCCATAACTTGCCCTATAGATGTGGAAAGGAACAGCTGCACCTGCCACCCATATTTTATACTATACCTGTTTCTAAATTGCCCAATCTTCTTCCAAATTGCCTAGTACCTCATTCTGCTAAAATCCACACCATAATGTCTGCAATCCCATCTCTGTAATCTTTAAATAACATTGACTTCTGTCTGTCTTATAACACATCCATAGTATAAATCCAATCCAAATATTATTCTGTCTCTGCTAATAGAGTGTCCAGTCCTTGGCCATTTCCATTGTATTCCATAAATCATCACATAATCACTGGTCCTCTAATTTTTCTCAATTCTTGCATCCCACAGAGTCATTCCCACTCTTAATTTTATACTATACTTGCTGCCAGTCTGCCCTGTCCTATGTAAGTTTGCTAAGCTTACCTCACCTGGGTACAAATTCACACTCACATCCACAGCCCCCATCTTAAAACATAACTAACCACAAAAACATTATATCTCGTACATTTGCTGAACTGCTCGAAGGGGCGCGACTACTCTAGAATTTGGTAAAGAAATCAGCTCCTAGATCAGCGTTCACAGACACAACACTTAGTGAGCCATTTGGTGGCATCACCAAGCTGTTTTACCCTAGAGCACGCCCTTCTCTGCCTCAGAGGCAACTCGTATGCCCCCTATCCACCAGCCCTTTGAGGCTCACGGGTGACCACACACCTAGCGCAGATGGATTCTAGCAGCCTGGAGGCGCGACCGAAGGGCTTCAAGCGATAGCTGCTTTTATGCCAGCTTCTCCAGATAGACCTGCCCATCTCAGTTCATACCCAAGAGCGTCACGCTATTATTTCCACGGGTATCTTTCACTGCGCACCACTGTGCCGCTTGACACTGGTTGAAAAACACAACAGGGTGGTCCAGATCTAATTATGCAGATCCAGATCGTCTGGGTGACTTTGATTTATGCGGGGACGTTTCCAGCTAGGCGCGAAGACGATTCTTCATGTCGTCAGTCGCACACTTCTCGATGGTCCGGGATTTTTCGGGTGATTTTCTATGTAATAAACTTAATAAGTTATAGCGTAATGAAAATTGCATAATTAGATTTGGACCACCCTATACTAGATGACTGTTACTATGTTTATGCCGCTCGCATTTTTCAAGTTTTAAGTTTCGTACCCCCGTAGTTGTCGACAACGCTTCGACAGTTTGAAACAGCAAACAGGGAAAGCGAAAAAAGGCATTACTACACCACATCCAGTTAGCCAACTCCGTTCGTCATAACAAGAGCGGAAAAGGTTCGTGAGTAACCTCATCCTTGATCACCTGACTGCTGCTGAATTCTTAAGTCAGGTTAGGCCGCTCCAAGCTCCTTTATTTCTTCAAGTGAACGATATATGGAGGGGTATTTCATTAAAGAAATCACCAAGTTTTCTTGGATTCTGAGGTTCCATTTGAACTTGCAATCTCCGTAAAGTCGCTTTTGCTCAGCTGTGGTTACATTAATGGCGGGTGTGAACTGTGAACCATGGACGTGAACATGAAATATTACAACGACAATTGTCCAACAACATTAGATTTAAAGACCAATACTAATTCGCTGTCAATAAATGTGTGCATGTTCCGGGCACAGAGAGCTGAGTCCCCGGAAAAAATCTGCAAGCCACCAATTAAAGGGCAGCCTCAGGTCACCTGCTCACCAAAAGATCAAGGACTTATGTAGATTGTCACTTTTCCGGAGTCATTCATTCAGGAAATAATTAGGGTAAGACTATTAAATTAATAATAATTATTCTCACACAGAAATTAAACAAGTAGAAGTCAGAACCAATTTTTAATGAATGTTGTCATGCGCAGACACCAAGTACTGTACATTGTGCAAATAGGCCTAAACAGTTTTATTTCATGATATTATTTTGCATTACCTAAATAATTTAATTAGAATTTATACAATATTGGGCAGGGGTTGTGATGCAGCTCCCCACATTACATATCACCATTGTATAAGCCATTGATTTTTCAGTAAAGGAAGCCACCTCTTAAAATCCATTTTTCCTGCAAGTTAATATTCAGACTTGCAGACACAGATTCTAAATATCCAGCATTAAATGTAGCATAACCTGATATTCGCTCATGTTGTTTACTGATACTGAGCTTACAAAAGGGCATTTGTATGGTGCAGTATGTTGTTGATAACTGCACTAAATCACACCAAGTCTTGTGTGCCAGTTGTAGGCTATTTGTGGTTACAGACTAAAAAGTATTAAAAATATTTAAAACATTCATAAAGAATGTTGGATCAAAATATCTTTACTCAGCCTGTATTAATTCATTCAGTGCAAATGTTATGAAACATGTTAGAAGTCACTGGTATTTGTAAAAATCTAGAAATCACAATGTTTTAAACTAGCCACCTTTCCTTTCCTCAAAGATACTTTGATACAGAAAGATTTCTTACTCTGTTCCTTAACTGTAAATATGACTTCGGTTAGGAAAATGAAATACATGTAAAACAGATTTTTAAAACATATATTACCACCAATAATAATATATTTAAAAAAATGTTATGATATAGTGTACTTCAGTGATAATTATATTAAAATGTTTTGCTGTAATTAAATTATTGCCATTTTTGAATTTTGCAACATATTTTCCAAAAAAAAATGTTTCTTATATTTTAAACTACAAGGAATGATATACTGTTACAGTGGTGTGAAAAACTATTTGCCCCCTTCCTGATTTCTTATTCTTTTGCATGTTTGTCACACAAAATGTTTCTGATCATCAAACACATGTAACCATTAGTCAAATATATCACAAGTAAAAACAAAATGCAGTTTTTAAATGATAGTTTTTATTATTTAGGGAGAAAAAAAATCCAAACCTACATACCTATGGCTGTGTGAAAAAGTAATTGCCCCCTTGTTAAAAAATAACCTAACTGTGGTCTATCACACCTGAGTTCAATTTCCGTAGCCACCCCCAGGCCTGATTACTGCCACACCTGTTTCAATCAAGACATCACTTAAATAGGAGCTGCCTGACACAGAGAAGTAGACCAAAAGCACCTCAAAAGCTAGACATCATGCCAAGATCCAAAGAAATTCAGGAACAAATGAGAACAGAAGTAATTGAGATCTATCAGTCTGGTAAAGGTTATAAAGCCATTTCTAAAGCTTTGGGACTCCAGCGAACCACAGTGAGAGCCATTATCCACAAATGGCAAAAACATGGAACAGTGGTGAACCTTCCCAGGAGTGGCCGGCCAACTAAAATTACCCCAAGAGCGCAGAGACGACTCATCCGAGAGGTCACAAAAGACCCCAGGACAACGTCTAAAGAACTGCAGGCCTCACTTGCCTCAATTAAGGTCAGTGTTCACGACTCCACCATAAGAAAGAGACTGGGCAAAAACGGCCTGCATGGCAGATTTCCAAGACACAAACCACTGTTAAGTAAAAAGAACATTAGGGCTCGTCTCAATTTTGCTAAGAAACATCTCAATGATTGCCAAGACTTTTGGGAAAATACCTTGTGGACTGATGAGACAAAAGTTGAACTTTTTGGAAGGCAAATGTCCCGTTATATCTGGCGTAAAAGGAACACAGCATTTCAGAAAAAGAACATCATACCAACAGTAAAATATGGTGGTGGTAGTGTGATGGTCTGGGGTTGTTTTGCTGCTTCAGGACCTGGAAGGCTTGCTGTGATAGATGGAACCATGAATTCTACTGTCTACCAAAAAATCCTGAAGGAGAATGTCCGGCCATCTGTTCGTCAACTCAAGCTGAAGCGATCTTGGGTGCTGCAACAGGACAATGACCCAAAACACACCAGCAAACCCACCTCTGAATGGCTGAAGAAAAACAAAATGAAGACTTTGGAGTGGCCTAGTCAAAGTCCTGACCTGAATCCAATTGAGATGCTATGGCATGACCTTAAAAAGGCGGCTCATGCTAGAAAACCCTCAAATAAAGCTGAATTACAACAATTCTGCAAAGATGAGTGGGCCAAAATTCCTCCAGAGCGCTGTAAAAGACTCATTGCAAGTTATCGCAAACGCTTGATTGCAGTTATTGCTGCTAAGGGTGGCCCAACCAGTTATTAGGTTCAGGGGGCAATTACTTTTTCACACAGGGCCATGTAGGTTTGGATTTTTTTCTCCCTAAATAATAAAAACCATCATTCAAAAACTGCATTTTGTGTTTACTTGTGTTATATTTGACTAATGGTTAAATGTGTTTGATGATCAGAAACATTTTGTGTGACAAACTTGCAAAAGAATAAGAAATCAGGAAGGGGGCAAATAGCTTTTCACACCACTGTAGATATATTTTAGATAGCATATTACAATGGATTTTTAAAAAGTAGTTATACTGTAAGATAAATTTTACAGTGTAAATTTCAACATATTTTAATCTATAGTTGTTATTGTTGTAATTTTTGCATATTTTAAAAATACATTAACATGGCATTGAAAATATCTCACAGGTGTTTTTTTTAATATTGAGATATGTCCATCCATCCATCCATTATCCAGCTCGCTATATCCTAACTACAGGGTCACAGGGGTCTGCTGGAGCCAATCCCATACACCATACCACTTAAATTTGAGCCAGCTTAAAGTCACACTTCATCTTGCACATCTTTATGATCCTGGAAAAATGCAGGAAAGGGGAGAAAAGGGGAGAAAAGACACAGTCATACAGAACATGATTGAGCCATTAGCACCAGTGTTAAATCGGGTAAACTGCTTTGAACAGTCAGATTAATTTCAGGACTATTTAGATAGACAATAAAAAGATGTGGCTAAGGTATTAGACTTTAAAATACTGTACATTGTTGCTCCTGACTTATGTGGCCCTGAGTGTGTCTCTGGCGTACTGTGTAAAAATATAAAGGAACTGCAATGTTTGCTGAACTTGCAAGTTGCCTTGGATATATAACAAACATAGTGTCTGAAAATAAGCAATACAAATACATTTAGAATGTGTACTCCAATCCCAGAACTCACAGAAAAAAGCAAATGAAACCATAAAACTGTGCTGGGCTTGTCACATCATTTTATTCTTTGCTACATTTATGTAATTTAAAATGAGCAACGCTAGCTGGTTATTTATGTATACTTAATGCCTGTAAGTCCTGTGATTTACTGGGTTGGCTTCTGCTTTACACTGGATGCTCCCAGGTACTCTCTGCATCCCTGTATCTGTAAACATGGATTAAGCTGTTAACAGCTTTAAGATTCATTTACTTAATAAAAAAAATATGTGTATAAAGATGTTTCATTCTAAGATGTTTCATTCTGATTATGCATAATACTGCAGGGTGTTAATGTTCGAATATTTTAAGTACATTTGGAAATGTGAAAAGTGCTCTGAGCTTGTGTATCATAATACAATATTTATAAATCAACTTTAATTCAAAAAATTATTTTCTTGTCAACATATTTATGTTTTCCCCTCCTCAAACCGCCACCTTATCGTGGTGGAGGGGTTTGCGTGTCCCAATGATCCTAGGAGCTCTGTTATCC
This sequence comes from Polypterus bichir lapradei, assembly GCA_026402145.1. Lineage (NCBI taxonomy): Eukaryota > Metazoa > Chordata > Cladistia > Polypteriformes > Polypteridae > Polypterus > Polypterus bichir. Next base: position 39,957,877 of record JANRMT010062792.1, read on the forward strand.
GGGGCTTTATGCCCCTGGTAAGGCCAACCAAGGCAAACTGTTCCTAGGTGAGGGATGAGACAAAGAGTGGTTAAACAAACCTCCTATGAAGAACAAAAAATTTGGACGCCGTTTTCCCTCGCCTGGACATGGGTCACCAGGGCCCCCCTCTGGAGCCAGGCCTGAAGGTGGGGCTCAATGGCGAGCGCCTGGTGACTGGGCCTGCACCTATGGGGCTCGGCCGGTCACAGCCCGAAGAGGCAACGTGGGTCCCCCTTCCCATGGGCTCACCACCTATGGGAGTGGGAGGGGCCAAGGAGGTCGGGTGCAGTGTGAGTTGAGTGGTGGCCGAAGGCGGGGACCTTGGTGGTCCGATCCTCAGCTACAGAAGCTGGTTCTTGGGACGTGGAATGTCACCTCTCTGAAGGGGAAGGAGTCTGAGCTAGTGCGCGAGGTTGAGAGGTTCCGGCTAGATATAGTTGAGCTCACCTCGGCACACAGCTTGGACACTGGAACCAATCATCTTGAGAGGGGCTACACTTTCTACCACTCTGGAGTTGCCCCTGGTCAGAGGCACCGAGCAGGTGTGGGCATACTTATTGTCCCCTGACTTGGAGCCTGTTCATTGGGGTTTACCCTGGTGGACGAGAGGGTAGCCTCCCTCCACCCGGGTGGAATGACGGGTCCTAACTGTTGTTTGTGTGTATGCGCTGAACGGCAGTTTGGAGTACCCACCCTTTTTGGAGTCCCTGGAGGGGGTGCTAGAGGGCATACCTTTTGGGGACTTCCTCGTACTGCTGGGAGACTTCAGTGCTCACGTGGGTAATGACAATGAGACCTGGAAAGGCATGATTGGGAGGAATGGCCCCACGATCTGAACCAGAGTGATGTTTTATTATTGGACTTCTGTGCTCGTCACGGATTGTTCATAACGAACACCATGTTCAAGCATAGGGGTGTTCATATGTGCACTTGGCACCAGGACACCCTAGGCTTCAGTTCGATGATCGACTTTGTGGTCGTGTCGTCGGACTTACGGCCACATGTCTTGGATACTCGGGTGAAGAGAGGGGCAGAGCTGTCAACTGACCTGGTGGTGAGTAAGCTTCGATGGTGGGGGAGGATGCCGGTCAGGTCTGGTAGGCTCAAACGTGTTGTGAGGGTCTGCTGGGAACACCTGGCAGAGTCCCCTGTCAGAAGTAGCTTCAACTCCCTCCTCCGACAGAACTTCAACCACGTCCCGAGGGAGGTGGGGGACATTGAGTCCGAATGGGCCATGTTCTATGCCTCTATTGTTGAAGCAGCTGACTGGAGCTGTGGCCGTAAGGTGGTCGGTGCCTGTCATGGCAGCAGTCTCCGAACCCGTTGGTGGACACCGGCGGTGAGGGATGCCGTCAAGCTGAAGAAGGAGGATTACAGGACCCTTTTTTCCTGTGGGACTCTGGAGGCAGCTAATAGGTACCGGCAGGCCAAGTGGAATGCGGCTTCGGTGGTTGCTGAGGCAAAAACTCGGGGTGGGAGGAGACTTGGGAAGACCATGGAGAATGACTTTTGGATGGCTTCGAGGAGATTCTGGTTCACCATCCGACGTCTCAGGAGGGGGAAGCAGTGCAGTGTCGACACTGTATATGGTGGGGATGGTGGGCTGCTGACCTCAACTCGGGATGTTGTGGGTCGGTGGGTGGAGTACTTTGAAGACCTTCTCAATCCCACTAAAATGCCTTCCAATGAGGAAGCAGAGCCTAGGGACTTGGAGGTGGGTTCCCCCATCTCTGGGACTGAGGTCACTGAGGTGGTCAAAAAACTCGTTGGTGGCAGGGCCCCGGAGGTGGATGAGATACGCCCGGAGTTCCTCAAGGCTCTGGATGTTGTAAGACTGTCTTGGTTGACACGCCTCTGCAACATCTCATGGACATTGGGGACAGTGCCTCTGGGTTGGCAGACTGGGGTGGTGGTCCCCCTCATTTTTAAAAAGCTGAGAAAAGAGCCAATTCATTTCTGGAGTGTTACCCTCACCAAAATACAAAATTATGACTCACTTATATTTATATTTCTGTTCACATACATGAAGTGATATATTGCAACAGGTATGAGTTATAAAACTAGTACTCGCTTTATAGTAGTAGGACCTTAAGTTACGTTTAGCAATCACTCTGAATTAATGCTTTTATTTTTTGTTAGTAACTTGTAAACTTTATGTCTAAATCTGAGCATTTTTTCAGGGTAATCCTTTTTAAGTAAAAAAGATCAAGCACTTCTTTATTTCAACATGAAAGATGATAAAGGAAATGCTAGGAGGGCTGCATAATGGTTTATGTAAAAGGTTTATTTCACTTTAATAATCTCACATGTAAGGAATGTAAATCCTAAAGATTTCAAGTATGAAGTTTCAATATTTGAAGCCAGCATGTTTTAGCTTGTACTGGCTTCGTCATTTTTTTCAGCTTCTTCTGCTGTAATCTCCAGGTTGGCTTTAAATAACCATATTTAATGATTAATCAATGGATGGTGCCCATTTTGTAAAACCAGCTAGACCGGAGGCTATCAACTAATTTCTTAAATGACGTCAAATAATGCTATTCAGCCTTATAGTTGGAGACACACCTATAATCCAGCAGTGACTACCTGGCAACAGGCCAGTCAAAAACAAATGTATATTGTAAAGCACTGGAATGGTAACAGCTTTGTCTCAAGAGTGTAACTGAATCCACGCACAACATCTCAACTGCAGGAGAAATCTGTTTAGCAGGAAACAAAAAAATAATGATTAGTTTTGAATCATGTCTTATTTGGGCCCTTGAGCAAGGCCCTTAACCTGCAATTGCCCTGTACTGGGTATGACGCTAATCTGCATCCAGCCCTGCAAATAGGCCCTCCAACCTGCAGGGAAAAACCTGGGGGGTGGTGGCAGAATTGGCACTCCAGCCATCAAAAAAAACCTTACACTGTTCCATTCCATCTGAACTAGTGTGGTGCTGAGGTATCACCCGTTGCATGGCTGTACTCAAGTCCTAATCTGGGATCCTGAGTTGGTTTGTCATGTGGAGAGTGCTGCAATGTGCGGTATCAACACGTGCTCTTAACCCCTCTCTCTGTCTCTCTCTGTGTCTCTATGATAATGGTTCTCAACCTTTGATGCATGAAGAATTAATAGGAGGTATGTGAGACAAAAAAAGAAAAACAATCCAGGAGTAGCAACTTTGAAAAAGAACAGAGATAGAAAGAGGGGGAGATGCATTGTGCAAAGGAAAGAGTGAGAAGCTGTATTTACTTAACGTTTCAGCATTTCCACAATGACCAAATATTCCATAATGTTTTCAAGCTCAAGGTAAATTTCACATACAATGTGTTAAAGGTAATGCATAATCTCAGAGATGCACAATTTGCAGTGCTAGTGAAACAGCATTTCTTATTACTAAAAACAAATCAGCAAACTAGGTTTGTGTCTTTCATTGGATGTTTTGAAACCAAACCAATGTTTATTACTTGAATGGCACAGGTCATCTCCAGTTGTGAGTAATTTCAGTTATTCAGTCTAATTCAGTCATTAATCCTGTATCAATACACATGCATAAACAAAAGCAAAGTCTGATCACTTACCAGGACACAAACTCATGATCTCCTTATTGTGAGGTAGTGGTGCTACCATTACGCCACCTGCATAGGTATATTGTACTACATCATATTGTGCTTGATAGTTTAAAATTACAAACACAGTGTATGATCGTGGTATTTCCCTCTACTTACCCTTTACCTAGCGGTAAGTGTACTCACCACATTCATTACTAGGTTGGTCTACTGTCACATCTTAAGGTTATCACACACACATAGCTATACACATATACACAGACCCTAACTAGAACAGTGCCCCATGAATGACACACACACAGCTGGTTAACCTCTAGCACTTTAAACCACACAAGTGCCTTAGGAATAACACAGCCTGTCAGTCTCTCAGCACTTCAAGAGACTTACTTATTATCGGTTTTAAAATGTAAATGGGACTACTTTATATATTATAAATGAGTATACTTGGCAGCATTGTGTGTTTTTTGCCAAACTAATCCCTTCCTACACTACTCTGTCAATCCAATTAAAGGATTTTGTAATCTGAGATAGAATGATTGAAGCTTTCTGGGAAGGCAGTTTTCTCTAGCAGGAACAGGTAAGCAAGACAACATTGCCCAACAGCTTTGACCTCTTTTTCTATTTGTGTGACTCATTTGTGTGGTGTAAACGTGACAGACGTGAAATTGTCTAGTATGGTCCAATGGCAAGAACATTAAAAAAAATAAAATCTTGCAACAACAATCCATCATTGTTCATTTATCCTTATTCACCTGACATTTGCAAAATATCATTATGACTTGAATGTCACCAAGATGTTATCTCCAGCACCACATCTACAGCATCTATATTTTACTGTGCAGAGAATAAAGTATAACATGTGTTTGAAATTTACATCTGCACACTGTGGTTATTTTTAAAAACATAGATAAATATAAATGCCTTATTCTGATCAATTTCTTCTGTTGCTTATTCAAAGATTTTATTTTAAGGGAGGTTTGAGAACCCCTCGCCCAAGTAAACCCATGTTTGTTTTGTAGGTGTTGCTCAATCTTGTCGCTTAAGAATTGCTTCTTTTATTTCCCTTGTGATCCACATTTAACTAACTGGTCATCCTTAATCATTCTGTGTAAATTTGATCTTGTCCTAGTGAGTGATCTAATCTCCAATAATGTGGCATAAAATTGATAAACTATTTTACAGTGATTAAATGTGTTTAGTGATGTGTTTCATAATTCAAATTGTTATATGCAGAAGATTGTGAACAGTACTGCCTCATTTTTCATTGTCTTCCCTATATGAGGTATTATTAAAAAAATAATATGATTTTTTTAAAGTTTAATGCTGATGACACTCTTTTATGCTTCTCAAGAATTAATGAACTTATAGAGGAAATTGTTGCTTTAAGAAGGTGGAACTACAATTAAGTGAAAAGAAATCATCTTAAACAGGAAAATGATTACCAATATTTTTAGCAGATTGTATTTCATATACAATATATGCTATATAAATAAATAATTTTGTTGTTTTGACACTTTTGCAATTTAGTAACTTTATATTTTTTATATTATAATTATTTAGCTGACATCCTTAGTATGGTCCAAACATCCAAAATGTTGACATCCCTGACTTGGAAGAATATGCTGCAGTAACAAAAATATTAAAAAAGGAGGGGGAAACCATCAAGGAAAAAACCCTGGTCACTGAATAACTTATTTCTGTTAACTATATTATTTATTTCACTAAGTTATGCAGTAATAAAATGCATATACAAAGCAAATTAATGAAAAAGGATTCAATTAATCCTTGTTTATCCAATTAATACAAAGCCAGAAAAAATCCCAGACCATCGAGAAGTGTGTGAACTGACGACATGAAGAATCGTCTTCGCGCTGAACTGGAATTGTCCCCGAATAAATCAAAGTCATCCATACGATCTGGATTTGCATAATTAGATCTGGACCACCCTGTACATGTTGTACCACAGCCCTGGGTAACATTATTTCATGCCACTGTATGCTTCAGAAGAAACAACAAAACTGACTGCTTTTTTTCTTCATTTCCAAAGCAACATCATTAAGATTAATCCCCAAAGATGTGCAAGATAGGTTGATGACTCTGAACTGGTTTAATTGTATAGCAGATAAGATGAAAGATGACCTAAAGAGATTCTTTCAGTATTTTAGTAGTAAAAGAAGAGTCAAGGATTAGGTGAAGTGCATCACGACTAGTAAAAGAGAATTAAAAAATACACACAATGAAATAGCAGATGCTCTAAACTCACATTTTTTGAGTTCTTCACATGTAAGAAAGTGGATAACCTCCCATCAGTAAAAATGACTCCTGCAGAGATACTGAGTGATTTGGAAATTGTAGAGGAAGAAGTACTGCTCAGATTAAATAGGCTGAAATCAAACAAATCACCAGGAGCAGATAATATTTACCCTCAAATTCTTAAGGAGGTTAGTGAGTATATATAAACCCTTGATGCATATTTTTAGGGCTGCTGCTATTTTTAATATATAAATGATTTGGACAGGAATATAAATAACAAGCTGATTAAATTTGCAGATGACACCAAATTTATTGGATTGGCAGATAATCTGGAATCTGTTAAATCATTACAGAGGGATTTGGACAGATTTGTGGCAGATGAAATTTAATGTCAGTAAATATAAAGTATTACATATAAGAAGTAACAATGTTAGGTCTGAATACACAATAGGAGAACTGAAAGTTGAAAGAACACCTTATGAGAAGAATTTTGGAATCGTAGTGGACTTGTCACTATCCATTGCCAGGCAGTGTTTAGAAGCCATTAAGAAGACAAACAGAATGTTAAGTTATATAGCATGATGTGTAGAGTATAAGTCCAAGGACATCTGCTTAAGCTTTATAAAGCGCTCATCTGGAGTACTGTGTGCAGTTTTGGTCTCCAGGCTACAAAAAGGACATAGCGGCACTAGAAAAACAACTAGGTTAATTTCATTACTACAGCGGAATCATTATAAGAAAAGATTAAAAGAGCTGAGCCTTTTCAGTTTAAGCAAAAGTAGATTAAGAAGTAGCAGGACTGAAACATTTAAAACTATGAAGGGAATTAGTACTATGGATCAAGACTGATATTTTAAAATTAGGAAACGGGAACAAAGTTGGAGGACAGAAAAAAAAACATTCAAGCCAGTGTAAAAAAACATAAAATCTGCAGGTGTTCCCAGGGCAAAAGACCACCCAGACCCCAGTTGGAATTCTTTCTAACATAAACAAATTTAAGTTGTTCCATATTATTATTTAGTACAGCAGTTCTAATACTAAATAGCACAAAAGAAATAATAAAAGAACAGTGCAATAAGAACATAAGAAATTAGAATGTTAACATTAAAGAGAAGGTCCATCCATCCATCCATTATCCAACCTGCTATATCTTAACTACAGGGTCACGGGGGTCTGCTGGAGCCAATCCCAGCGGTCCATCCAGTGAAGTCCATGTCCAATTATGGAAATGTGTACAGATGTGTACAGTGTCCACCTTCGCCTGCTTCATAAACATCAGCAAAGAGTGTGGACTGGGGGCAGTGGCACAGTGCACCACCATGGAGAGCCAGAAAAAAAAAAGATTAGTCACTGATAAAATCAAACTTAAACAAAATACTGAGTTGCCAATTTGAATATATTAAAGCATGTATAGACTAACCAAAGGTCACACTGAACTAATGGGTCTTTGGAAGTTTTTCAAAGATTTTACAAAGCCAGCCTGGCATACATCTATCAGCAGAGCATTCCACAATTTAGGGGAGTAAGTGCTGAAAGCCACCTCGCCAGATCTCAGTATATTGAGTTGTCCCGTGTTGGAGACACACTCCAAAATCTAAGCAGTAGTGAGATTCTTAACAGCCTTATTTATGACCAGCAGTATTTAAAAATCAGTCTTAAAGGATATCGGCAGCCAGTGCAGTGAAACGAAAACTGGTGAAATAGGTTCAGTTTTTCTTATCTTAGTTAAGATTCTTGCTGCTACTTTTTGAATGAGCTGAAGCCAATTTAAATCTTTCTTAAGTAATCCTGATAGAAGTGCATTACAGTAGTGTAGTTAGCTGAAAACAAAATCCTGACATGTCAGTAGAGATCTAACTTTTGCAGTTTCTTAAATGAAATAAAGCAGCAGCCCTTGTAATATATTTAATATGCAATTTGAAATTTAATTCTGAATCTCTTAAAGCATTTCTCTTACTTCTGACTTATTTCTAAGGCCCTCACTTTTCTTGTTGCTGGCAACAATTAAACCTCCAGTTTTATCTTTACTTAAGTAAGTTGAACCTCAACCATTCTGTGATGAGAGTAAGACATTGAATAAGACGACTAAGATAATTTGTGCCATACAATAAGTTGCTATTGACAAATAGAGATGTGTATCATCAGTACAGCTGTGATAATTCACCATATGTTCTGAAATAATTTGACCCAATGGGAACATGTAGAGTGAAAATAACAATGGGCCAAGAATGAACCCCTGTTGTACACTGTATTCAATATTGTGAATCACGGATGTAGGGTCTTCATAACTTACAAAATGTTTTCTACCTGAAATTCACGATTTAAACCAGGCGATTAATGAAAATAACAAGATCTATGGTATCAAAAGCTGCACTCAGATGTGAGATGTCAAGAATTGAGATGATGGCATATATCATTAACTATTTTAGCTAAGGCAGTTTCAGAATTATGATTAAAAACTAAAACCTGTCGGAAATTTATCAAGGAGTTTTGGTTTAAATTCACTTCATCGCTGAAAAACAGACTTTTCTATAATTTTTCTCAAAAAAAGAAGGTTGGAGATTGCTCAGAAATTATGCACATCAGAGAAACCTAAAGTATTTTTTTAACCTAAAGTATTTAACTATTGCAGACTTTAAAGAAACTAGAAAATTACCAGTATCTAAGGAGCAATTAACAATATCCAATACACTTTCAATGAATACCTCAGAGACTTCTTTAAAAAATGTTATTGGAATTAGATCAAGTGCACAGGTGAACAACTTATTTTCTGCAATTCAGTCAGATTTATTAAAGTAAAGGTATTTAACTGATTGTATTAAAAAGGCTATAGTTGTGCATGGATTATTTTTACTGTTCGCATTGTATTACTTCCTATATTAGTTATTTCTTCCAAAAAAATAAAACAAAAGTATCACATTTGGTTTTTAGCAGATCTAAAGTGGGTTCCATTGTGAAAGCTGTGTTTAAGAGGCAATGGATAGTTGAAAATACTACATTTGAATAATGTGAACTTTCATTTTTGAGCTTAGAGAAATAAGTCTTAATCCACACCACCATGTTGTATTCATCAGTATTATCCTTCACAGTTTCATAATGAACTAATGTACTAATATGTGTGTAATGTGTTAATTTATTCTTCCTCTGTTTTCTCTCAGCCTTATGGCACTGCCTTTGAAACTTGTGAAGTGCTGGGGTCTCCCAGGGTAAAATCCAGGGTGGATGACTTCATGACATGTTTTTCTGGAGTTACTTTTCAGCTGCCTACGGTGTCCCTGAGCGGACATGGCGTAAATTTTCTTTTGGAAAACTATATCATGTGCACTACTTACTATCTCGTGCTCACCACTTGCACATAATGGTTTCAAATGTATAGTAGTTGTATGGATACACAGTCACACTCCTGAAACATGAAAATCGGAGAATTGATAGAAGTATATCCTTAGCTTGGTCTCAAAGAACAAAGAAATAACATTTGTTCTTGCCAGACGTCGTGGATACATTATCACCGAAAGGCATTTAAATCACATCTATAGTCAAAAAGGTCTAATTCATTGTAAGTCCTATGGCAATATTGATGAAATTATCTTGTTTAAACAGCAACAATTGCAAGGTGCTGGTCAGTTTCACGATTAAGAGTGGATGCATACAAAATGTCAAGAAAATGGTTTGCACGTGAAGAAAGAAGATGTTCCTCTGATATTGAAGGTGCTGGATCTAAGAGGAGTTCATCTTAAAAAAGCTAGGAGAATCCGTCAGTGAAACTATTTTGTAAGAGGGCTAAAGTAAATACAGTATGACATTTTAATTCATATGACAAACTGAATTCATTTGGTATTTGTAGTAATGTGTGTATTGATGGGTTTTCCAGAAATGTTATTTGGTTAAATGCTTTTACTACAAGCAGTAATCTGGAAATTGTAGGAAGCTACACTTGGAGATACCCAGAACCTCACAGTGGAGACAGAGGTACTGAAGATGAATATATAAAGGATTTTCAAAGGTTTCTTTTCTGTAATACAAATAGGAGTCAACAGCTACTTGGAAGGAGCAAGTGGCACCAATCAACAAGTAGAAAGTTGGTAGGGACTGCTAAGGAGAGAATCAGTGGAGTTCTGCATCACATTGTTCACTGACCTGAAGGACAATGGTATGTTTCATGGATATTTTTTGCAGAAAAGTATTCTTCAGTTTTATTTCATGAGAATTGTACTGGTAAAATAATCAATATGATACACTCTTTTTTTTTAAATATAGAACACACATCGCTAGGTGTACGCACCAGGGGGATATAGACCGTGAGATGAAGAGAACCCGTTTACAATGAGTTATTAACAAAGTGTGACAGATAACTTATAGACTGTTTATGGCTTGGTGAATGGATGATGACAGCAATCGTGGTGCCCGACTGATAGCTAGACAAGTAAGACAATGCATATAAAGTAATAAGCACATGTAGCCAGACAAGCATTTATTTTTTTAAACAACTGGTAACTGGTGTTCCCACTTACCTCTCACAGTCCAAACACATGCAGGCTAGGTGTACAGGTGATGCGAAATCGGCTGTAGTTTGTGTTTTTGTGTGTGTTCACCCTGCAATGGAATGGAGCCTTCTCCAGGTATTGTCGCTGCCTTATACCCAATGCTTACTGGGATAGGTTCCTGCTTCCCAGTGATCCTGCTCAGGATAAAGCGGGTTTGGAAGATCCATGGATGGTTGGATAACTGCCATACTCAGGATAAAGAAATCTCAACTAGAACTGTTTAAGCACCAGCAGTGGTATGTTACCAGCTTCTGAAAGAATAAGTAAATGTAAATATTTGGGCCATAAAGTTAGCTCTAAGAGCTAGATGTTAAAGGTTACCAAACCACTGTAACCATGTTATATGTAATATCTGACAGTTCAGTTTCAGTGCCATGTTTATTAAATCAAGTTTATTTTGGCTGTTTGGCTAAACTGTGAAAAACAAGTTGGGGCCAGAGCAGTACCTAAAAAGGCTAGGACTGGCCCTGGCCATTATAATATCCCCAAATGTGTAATATGAAAAATCAAGATTCAGATGCTCAATGGAGGTGATCTTTTTTAACCATTACACCACAACCACTTACACTGCAGCAAACAAACCGACTTTTGTACAACTGTCATAACTTAATCTACCAATAGGATTTACAACTTGCTTAGCATTATTATAGCAGTACATTTTACAGTGTAAATTTGAGACTGAAGAATGTTTTTATAAAACTGTTAATGTCTAAAAATACTGTATAGCCAAAAGTTCTTTATTAATACAGACCCTACTATATTATTTGTGGTTCCCAAATGTTTTTAAATAAGAACAACGTGAGTAAATGTTATATTATAAATGGTAAAAGGTTAGTATTCTAGCAAAGAAATTTTATTCATTTTGAAAGATCCAAAAAGTGTCACTTTTTCAGCTAAATGGTTCACTTTTATGTTTATTTTATAATGTGGCATGCAGAGGGTGCTCCTGCTGCCCAAACCTGACACAAGTTCTGCACACACATTTTTTTTTTCTTTTTCCTTGTGGGAAACACCTTCCCCTTCTTCTTCTTTTCCTTTCTCTTTCTCCTCTCTCTCTGATCACCTCCACTCCTCCTGTCAAGTTATCATCTCCCGTCCTTCCAGCTCTGGCCCCCTTGGTAGTAGCTGCTGGCTCTCTTTATAGGACATCCGGAAGTGCTCCAGGTGTCTTGTGATCTTCTTCCAGCTGCAATTCCAGGTGTGGCGGAACTGCTGCCACAAAGGACTCACCAAGTACACCAAGTCCCCTCAGGGGCTCCATAACTGACACTCTCAGTTTACAATGAAAATTTTCCACCTTAGGATTTACATCACTGGCTCCGTCTGAATTGGTGCGACACTTGGCCTGACTGCTAAAGACACCAACAGCCATTGAGCTTACAAAGCATCTTTTAACAATGTGCCTCTTTTTTTCCTTTAAATTCTAGATATCAATAACTCTACATTAAAAAATATACAGAAATTATCTGATATTCTGCGATCTAAAGTCTGTGTCACTTTATGTTAAACCTTTGGAATTACCAAATCTAATATACGACTGGCCTTATACCTTGGCTTTGTGATTTACTGACAAAGGTTAAAAGTATCCAGAAGATCCATAAACTTTCTCTTAAGGCTGATTATTGAAATGAAAATTGAATTCACCTACTATTAAAAGCCTATCATAATTAATTAGTTACAATTAAAGATGATAGATCAAAAAATTCTGTAATAAACAAGGCTTTATATTTTGGTGGACGATAAACTGTAAGTAACAGAGAACAAGGTGTTCAAAGGATGCAAAATTCCCCAAGCTAATGTTTTTACAGCATATGTAATTTGAAAAAATATTTGCCAGTACCCCACCTTTTTGCCTTGTGAAGTGAATAAAGTTGTAGTTGGAAAGGGTTGTTTCATTTAATACTCTAGCACTGCTTGTACTGAGCTATGAAAAATCTATTTTCTTATCAGTAATGAAATCATTTATACAGAATGTTTACCTTTTTAGAGCCCTAATGTTAAGTAAGCCCATACTAATTGTTTCAGTGGGCTGTACCAACATATTAACACCCATCTTAAAACAAATGAAATTATTTAAATTAATATTGGTGTGTCTATATTTATTACTTAATCTATCTTTTGTTATTGTAGAGGAGGTATAATATACTTCTTTAGATAAATCAGCCACAGAAGTGTTATATTCATATTCATTATTAAATATAACATTATCACATTTGGGCTTCTGAGCTCCACAAAAGACCTGAGGGAGAGAACTGGCTAAACAGACTTTAATTCTGGCATTTGGAGGGACAGTACTGGGGCTTTTGTTCAAACACACCACAAACTGAACAACTTGTCTGTCTTGCTCCAGCTCTGTTCCTCAGAATTAAAGAACTCAAAGGCAAACTTCTTTGGATGGGTTTAGATGAAGAGAGATATGTCCAGAAGCAGTAGCGGAGCAAGCATCTGATCCTGCATCAACAAACTTAAAGCTATTAAAGATTTTGTTTGTTTTGTATTTAAATGCTGTTTGAAGGTGTCTTCCCTGTGAATGAAGCAGCCTCTTGAGAACGAAGGCACAGTGCAAATGGTTATAAATGGTTACACCACTCCTTAGCTTTGTTCCCTTCCCTGTAAATGAAGAGACACTGTAAAGAAGGCTCGAGGAGATGGGAGAGGATGTCAGCATTAACATGTTGAGCATCAGGACATTGACAAACTGTGAAATTAAACAATTGTAGTTGTATGAACAATTTAATGAGTCTAAAGTTTGCGTCTTTCTGCCTGCAGAGCCCCTGAATGGTAACATAAATTTCCAACCCCAAAAGTAATAACAGAGAGACTCGACGGCCACATAATGAGCCAGGACAGTTTTGAGCCTCTAACAGATCCGTGCATCTCAGACACTATGCAGCCCTTCCATTGCCGTCACCTTGTGTGCTGGTATGTTGACTATGATTACACACCCCTCATGGCACTTTCAGGTGTACTTGGGAATTTTGAAGCCGGTGTATTGCACATTTCAGAAACTTGTAACCTAGCAAGGACTTTCAGATTTGGACCCACAACAAGTCCCAACTACAGAGTAAGTGTGTTTATTGCTTTTGTTATATGAAGTATGTAAAAATGTAATGCATAAAAAGAAAATCACAATTTTGTCACATTTTAATATAATAAAACACCAGAATTATGTACCAAACATTACTTTTATTTCAGACAACATAGTACAAAACAACATAAGGTATATTTTGTCCACTATCTCTGCTGCTACAAATACAATAGACACCCTGGAAGTCATAGCGAAGGAGAGAATTAAAATAAAACCGAGTGCCATTATGAACAATGCTGCGCATCCTCTCTCTGACACACTAACACTGATGACTTTCAGCCAATGAATTATTCAACAAAAGTGTGTCAAGAAATGCTACTGGGGCTCCTTTATACCAATAGGAATACACCAACTGAAGCCGTGTCAGAACTTTTCTTTCTTTTTAATTTTTCTTGGCTTGTAGTTATTCCAGTGTGTGTTCAGACCAAAGTGTGTTTGTATATTTGTTTATTCACTTACTTATCTAACTATATATACATTTATTTATTTAAAGAACTTCTGTAAAAATCCAAATTTCTCACTGTGGACAAGATCTATCTATCTATCTATCTATCTATCTATCTATCTATCTATCTATCTATCTATCTATCTATCGCCTGAAGAATGTGCCTCGAAAGCTTGCATATTGTAATCTGTTCAGTTAGGCAATAAAAGATGTAATTTTGTCTGACATCTCGTTATATTAATTTTATTACTAGACTATTTCTTTAATAGGAATCAAATAAATCATTTAATTTGTGTAAACAGTCAAGCAATTTCTTACACACCAACTCATCAGAAGTTCTTTAGAAAATTCACTTTTGGTTTAGTGTTGTACGTATTACTACTGTGTATTATGCGATTACTGTAGTACAATATTTCATAATAGTCAGTCATATATGTCATTTATTTACTCTGATACATCATATGGTCTAACAATGCCCAACAATATATAATGCACATTCTCCTCTATAATAATCTTGTCACAATATGGACTTAGAAAGGGAAAGGAGCTATACTTCTTTAATTTTAAATCATTCTTACAATGAATTTTCTATTGTAAAAATAACTGTTGGAGGTCTGCTCCAGAAGAAAGATAATCCTTCTACTCGCCTGGGCTAAAACTCTCTTCTATATGGGCGGCTTCAAGAACCGTTTTTGCATCATGGTGATGGTTCACAACCTTTCTGCAAGCACAAAGATGAGCTTATTACATAAGCACAAGCATTTATTCTGGAAGGATGGAAAACATTTGCCTATTTATGTCAAAATTGTCCTTGCATAAACTTTCAATTTTTCTTCAATACTGTACAATACTATTCTCGACAAAAAATGTACCTTTATCTACAAGTTGTGGTAAAAAATAGGCAGCAGACAGATAAAGGTTTGGGAATGGCCACCTCATATACTGAATAAATCAGAAAATAAAGGAAACGCATCTTTACAAGACTGAATTCAAAAGCGAACTAACTAACATGATGAGTCTGGGCTATAAATATGGTGGATTAGAGGAAGAGGTGGAGTCAGGCAGGCCGGGACAGGAACTGATGTGGCAGGTTAATGGGTTCTGGGTATCGAAAATGACGTCATCAAAAGGTGCCGGAAGTGACTGGGTGGACCATTAGTGATGTCACTGAGAGGCGCGGTCTTTGGCTGGTCTGCAAAGGGACAAGAAGATAAAAGATCAGATGGCAGTGCCAACCCCTGGTCTGACTGAGAAGTAACTGTAAACTGTCTCCTATGCACACGTGTGTGCCAAAGTATATTAAGTTGGTCAGTTTCTTATTGCAGGTGATAATAAAACAGCGAATAATGTTAATTTACCTTTAAATTAAACATTGTAATTCTTACTTTGAAGTGTTACTTTTAAAACACAAAGATTTGTGACTTTTGCATTGGATGACCTGTAAAACACCATATTGTCATGTTTAAGTAAATGTTTAGATCTGAAAAAAAAAGGTTTAGTTCTGAAGTTCAGTAATGTCTAAGACTTGCTGGGGCCTGGTTTCACTCTGAGGGGTGTGGAGAGTGGGCTGGGTCTAAAGAGAAAGCTGACGACAGGGGCAGCATCTTACAGGCCTCTGAGTGTCTCAGGTCGCTGAATGAGCCTGAGGCTTCTGAGTGTCTCGTCTGCAGCTGGAGTCTATTGTGCACTTAATCACCAGACATTCCTTTTCAATGGTCAAGTAATTGCACTCTCTGGGCAGTAATTTAAAACTTAAAAACATAGTCAGATGTTCCTCGTATTCAAAAACCTGAGACAGGACTGCTCCCAAACTAGACACACTAGCATCTGTTTGTGGTTTGAATTGCTTGGTAAAGTCCAGATTTCTCAGAACAGTGACAGAATGACAAGGTGGCCTTTAAATCAGAAAAAGATTTCTCACAAATCATCTGACCAGATCATTTTTACAGCCCTTTGTCAAGTTCACCAAGGGTGCAGCTCTACTCACAAAGTTGGGAATAAATCTCCTGTTTAATAACCAGCGAGTCTTAAGAAAGCACTGACCTGTTTCTGTGTCTCTGGATGTGGATATGCCAGTACCATCCCAGTCTTTTTCATTTGCAGTTTAATCCAACAGTAACCTATTGAAGAGCCCAAGCGGTGAGTGTCTGACATATCCAATTTAAACTTCTTTGGATTAGTCATTAAACCGAAAAACACTTAAACTATAAAGGATTGCTTGCAGGTAAGTCAAGTTTGCCAGCTAGTCATTACTAAAACTGACAACATCATCGTGATACGCCCCTGAATATTCTGGATGTAAAATCTGATCTTTCATATATTGGAATGTAAGACGTGTGCAGTGAAGTCCATAAGGAAAACTAGTAAACTTGAATAAATTGTTGCTAGACACAGTTATATCACAGCTAGAGTCCTTGAGAGGCACCTGCCAGTATACCTTCATTAAATCCAAAGTAGAGATATTGAATATGAGGCTTGACCAAGTTTTTCCAATAAATCAGCAACATGTGGCATCAGGTATGCATCAAATTTTGAAACCTTATCCAGATGTCTAAAATCTATACAGAAAAGAATAGACACATCCAGTTTTGGTTTGAATACACAAGGGCTACACCACTCACTTTCACTCTTGCAAATCGCACCCAATTTGAGCATCTGTTTCACTTCCTCATGAACCATGAACATTTGATATTTGATTCAGGTGCATCTGCACCTTAATGCACTGGTTTATGACAATCTTATGTTCAGTGAGTTTATTTTCACCAGGCAGGGAAGAAAAGACATCACCATTTCTTTCAATCAGAGCAAGTAATTCTGCTCTCTACGTGTCTGTGAGGTCATCTCTCAATGTGTGAAACTGCAGTGGCTGTCAATAGTGCCTCCATGGGATCATGCCACTCCTTCAAAAAATTGACATGCAATATTTGAATTGGTTTGCATCAGTTGGGTATTCTAACTTTGTAATTCACGGGGTTTACTCATTCCTCAACCACAGCCAGACCCTTCACCAGAAACGTGTGTGGATCAGTCAAGATTAAAACCAGAACAAGAATGCCCTTTTTGAATTCATGAAGTTTGCACTTTCTATCATAATTATGTTTCAGTGCTTCCTGTTTGTGCTGCAGACATTCCAAAACAATTGAGGAATTTATCTTCTGCAGTAAAATGACCCGATCCATAAATTTAAACTGTTGTGATCTCCTTGCAACCTTACAGATCTTAAGCAGTTTGTATACACAGGCTCAAGGCTGTTAAGGTGCATCTACTAAATTTGGACTTGAAGGGGTTGAATACTTATGCGGTCAATTGTTTTGGTGTTTTATATTTGTAATTAATTTAAATCACTTTGCAGAGATCTGTTTCCACTTTGACATTAAACAATCTTAGTCTGTTGATCAATATCAAAAAGGACAACTTAAATCCATCCATCCATCCATTATCCAACCCACTATATCCTAACTGGAGGGTCACGGGGGTCTGCTGGAGCCAATCCCAGCCAACACAGGGCGCAACTTAAATCCACTTCATTTAATTATGAAATGTGAAAACATCCAACAGGGTTTAATACTTTTTATAAGCACTGTATATATGCTTTCCAAAATTAAAGTTATAAATGAGGTAAAATGGAAATAGTTTGTAAGTCTCTAAATGTTAAAATGATAAAAGGCAATGTTTGATTTGATAAGCTATGCTATCATAAGATAGCTAGCGGGAAGAGGAAAACAAAAACTCCAGATGGTACTAATGCTGGAGTAAATAAAACTCTAGCGCGCTGGTCATACATTGCAATTTTCTCTGGCCAATGGTCAAGTCTGGAAGAAAAAGGCTTTTTTTTAAAAACATTAACATACTAAACTTTGCACCAGATACTCATCTGTCCAATTCACACTGAATTCTTTATTTCAATGGTGCAAGAAGGAATTTTACAAAGCAGTGGGTTTTGTAGAACAATCTTTCGTGGTAATTTTTCAAAGCTCATGTACAAGTACTAACTGGTGGTGTCATTTTGGTTTGGAGTCCTATTGTTTATTAAGCAAATAAACTGAGCGTCATTTTACAGTAACTGGATTTTCCACATAGGCCACATTTATTTTCCATTCAGGTTTATAAAAGCTATTGCCAGTTCTCACCTGTGACAAAATATGCAGGTAAGAATCTGCAGTTTACACAGCTATTTGTACTTGACTGGCATAAAAACAGCTGCATTGAAGGGCATGGTAGGTTTTACTGGAAAAGAATGAGAAAAATGGGCAGAGCTCACAAAGAAGGTGACTCTCCCAAGGATGTTGTTTAAGTATCAGCAGGCCAACAGCAGGAGTTAATCCAGACCCCTGCCATAAAAGATCTAAGAAACGGTACTTCCAGAGACCATTAAGGACATGCGTCTGAGTTTCAGTCCTTCTTCTATAGAAAAATGTATTCTTGAAATTGGCTATGTATTAGAAAAGGAGTATAAGCACATGAGAAAAGTAAATACTAGAATTTAGATGGAACAGGATTTAAAAGACTTATGCCTACATATATTTATTATTCCGTATGACCTAGAAATCACCAATAATTCATTAAGCCAAAGGTTAGACGTGCAGGAGAGCTGGAGAAGGATGGGCCCCTCACTTAGAGTGAGAATGTGAACTCATTGGCTGTAAATAATAGTAGCAAGCGCCGAGCTAGTAGGGAGTAAGGACAGGCCTTGTCAAACAGAAATGATGGACTGAGAGGGGTTTGACACCCCCTCAGCTAAGAAATATTGGTAGACTTAATTAGAGGCAGTGAAATGATAGGAGTTAGATGAGAATGAATAATGACTTGTATGATAAGAATTGTAATAAATGTAAGATGCGCCTATAGCTGCTCACTCATTGCCATCTGTAGTGCATCTGTATGTGTGCCATACAATAAATCTTGATTCTGCTGCCTGTCCTGAGACTCCGAGTGCCTTCACTGGGGCTGTGGGTGTCCTTGCCAGCCTGCTTCTACACTCCCACCACACTTTGAGTTGTTCCAATATGGTGAATCTGTAAGGAAGGTGAATGTTGGAAGAAATCAAAGATGCCATCATATTCCACTGTGTTTGAGCAGAGGGTATTAACAGAAGAGTGAAACATCAATTAATTAATAAGATGGCTGATTTTTATACAAGATTTAGCTATGACATATGTGTTATTTGTGCAGTATTTATTGGAACGAAAGTAAAATTTAACTTGGTTCTGTTTTAACCAAAATATTACCCCAAATTTTTAGATAACACTCTACAGATTTTTCCCCTGGCACACCAGCCCTTCTTCAGCAATTTTTTCAGTTAAATTTAAATTAAAGTAAATCTATAAAATCAGGTCAATTGAAATGGGCAAGCGCTGAATTCATGTTAACAAGGCATGTTGCAGAAGAGAATTGAAAGTGAAATTAATATTAATAATATAATTTAACGGCACCTTTTGTAGGCACTCAAGGACATGTGACTACATAAAACCATAAAAGAAGACAACTAAAATATGCACACTAATGAAAATACAATTAAACAATTTGAACAATTAAGAATGACATAATTTATGGCACAAAAAAGTCAAGCCTGAAAAGGTGAGTTTTTTTTTTTTTTTAATAAAGGAGCACGACTGATGGGACAACAAGAAGGTCAGGAGAAAAACAGCACTGTGAACAGAGTGATGCATATAATCTTTGAGAAGTCTGAGACATTCTAAATAAGTGGGAACCAAGAGGTGCTGTGTAAAGGATAATAAGAATCTTAAAGTTAACACGGAACTTAACTCGGAGACGGTCAGGTTTAAACAGATTAGAGCTAATGTGACTAGGAGTCTTGGTTTGACTCAAGAGTACAGCAGATTTCTGAACTAACTGCTGTTTGTTTTAAAGTTTAGCTAGAATACAAGGCAACAGTGTGGTACAACAGTCTAACCCTGAGGTGACAAATGCAAGAATTGATGTCTCAGCTGCAAAGCAGAACAGAACAACGTCTTGAAAGGTGAGAAATGGAAGGACAGGATGTCAAGTTAACATGAATTTGGAAAGACAGTGCTGGATTCAAGCTAAACTGCCAAAGACTGAGATTACATTTCTGCAGCTAAAACCATTCCTTTGAAATATAATTCTTGCATTACCATCATTTCAAGTGAAATTAATTCAGGAATTATCACTGCATTTTATTACTATAAATGTTTGAGATGCGCCATTTGTTGAAACAGCAAATTCAATGAGGTGTTTCCAGCCCACAGGGGTTAGTACCTTCTAAAGTGGTCCAAGGAAAGACAACTAGTGAACCAGCAGCAAGGCTGTGGGTGCCCAAGGCTCATTGATACATGTGAGGAGCAAAAGCTGTGTGGTCTGATCCAACAGAAGATCTATAGTAGGACAAATTGCAGAAAAGCTTAATGCTGGCCATAAGTGAAAAGTGTCAGAACACAGAGTACAGTATATCACAGCTTGCTTTGTATGGGGCTGCATAGGCACAGACTGCTCAGAGTGTCCATGCTGTCTCCTGTCCACCACTGAAAGTGCCTATAATGGGTATGTTAGCATCAGAACTGGACCAAGGAGCAATGAAAGAAGGAGGCCTACTCTGATGAATCACCTTTTGTTTTAGGTTATATGGACAGCCGTGTGCATGTGTGTTGTTTATCTGGGTAAGAGAGGACAGCAGGATGTTATATGCAAACAAGGCAAGCCAACACTTTGAAGCTCTGGGCAACGTTCTGCTGGGAAGCTTTGGCTCTTGCCATTCATAAGCATGCTACTTTGACATGTACCTCCCACCTAAAGATAGATGCGGACCATGTAAACCACTTCGTGGCCAAAGTATTCCCTGGTACCAGTGGCCTCTTTAAGCAAGGTAATGTGCCCTGTCACAATTCAAAAAATTTCAGGAATGGTTTGAGCAACATGAAAAAGAGGTCATGATATTGACTTGGCCTCCAAATTCCCCAGATCTCAATCTGATCAAGCATCTGAAGGATGTGCTAAACAAACAAATCCAATCCTTTGAGGCCCCTATAGATCCTTTGAAATTCCATTTGAAAAAAATTGACTTGTATATACAGTAGTTGAGCTACTTGAGCTATCCACAAGAGAACTAAAATACATTCTTGTATTAGTACATTATGCTATGCAGTATCCAGGAACCATACTACTGAAAGGTGTTATTGAAATTGCACCCACCCATGAACTGGTGACGGTGACTGCGCATGTGGGAATTCCCAAAAAAGTCCAGATGGACCAAGAGAAGCCCTTTACCTCCAAGACTTTTAAACAGATTGACACACTGACACACTTTGAGTATAAAACACTTAATGGTATCTTTTTACTACCTGTAAATGGATGGATTGGTGAAAAAATTTAACTAGGCACTTAATGAGAAGTCAAGAAAAATGACACCTTTTATTGGCTAAGAAGGGGCCAGAGTTGTCTTGAAAGCCTGCATATTGTAATCTTTTAAGTTAGCCAGTAAAAGGTGTCATTTCGCTTGACTTCTCATTTAATCCGTAATGCCTAACATGCTACAATGCCCTAGGCCTACCAGGCACTTAAGAAAATGTTGAAAAAGGCAGTGGAAAAAAAAGATCAAGACTGGTAACAGATAGTCCTTCTTATCCTCTTTGCATACCAAAAGGTACCACAACAGTCAACAAGATTTTCTCCCAAATTATTATGTATAGTAGGAGAAAACCAAAGGGAGAGATAGAACAAACTATATAAATAAATATTTTAGAATATGTTGGGCAACTGTGTGAACAATTTAACAAAATTTTCTCCATTGCCTTTGAGCATATGGAGTTAAAAAAAAAAATCAAGTCTGCTTATACAACTACAGAACCAGCCTCCACCAATTCCAAGTAGGCAGCTGCTTTATGGTATTATTGCCCACCTCCTACTCTGAGCTGCATGCCCACTCGCAATGAGAATATGAAATTAAAGAAAGAAAATACAATAAAACAACCAGATAAACACCCCCCGAAATAATTTGCCATGTAAACCTGCTGAAATCCTTCCCTGGAAATTTTTTTGATTATGAAACCTTTCTGATTTGGAGATACATTACAGTCCAACCAACACAAAGAGCTCTAAATAGTAATAGAGCATCTGTCCTGATGTTGTGGATACTAAACTGGGCTTAACGCAACATCATTAAAGAACCAGGAAATATTGTTCAACAGCAACCTTATGGAGCATCCCAAAGCAGAGTGAGCGGAGGTTCAGTTAGAGATACAAAAATGCTGGATCTAGGGGTGAAAGTTGAAGATGGTGCTTCTGTAACTTCGATTTAACCAGCTCCCTCATGTTGATGCATGCCCAATGCCCCAGATAGATAACCTACTCAAGATACTTGGTAAATGACATTCTCACACTACCTTTGATATGACAAAGAAGTATTAACAGATCTCTCTGACCCCAAGTACAGAGGGAATAATGGAATTAGCACCTCATGTGGACACTGGTAGTATTATGTTCTTTCCTTCAGGTACACGGTGCCCTGGTGACATTCTAACATCTTCTGGACAGATTGCTTTGGTCCCACAAAACCTCAAGTGTTGTCTACCATGATGATATAATCAGAAGGCTGCACCTTTGACTGAACCGAAATGGTAACAAGACCCCAATCTTGTTCTTTGGGATCATAAAACAAAAACAACATTTTGAGACCTAAAAAAAGACTATAACTACAGCATGAATCTTGATTCCATCTAACTCAAGTGGATAGACTTCCATAGAGAGAAACATGTTAATTATCCATTGATTCTTCAACCAGCATGTGTGCAAATTCAGAGCGGTACACCAGAAAGAAAGAGTCGAGTCTCTGACTTTGTGGTACAGTCCACTCCTTCTACTAAGCCATGTTATTTTTTATCACAATTGTATAGTGCACTGAGCTCTTAAGTGGACATGTGCTTCACAATGATAAACATAATTTGAATAAAGTTACTAGTTAGAACCCTTTAGGAAATTGCGTCTCTAAGAAAATTGAACATTCTATATAGTTGTTAGGCATATATCCATAAACAACACTTTAAGGTAACCACTCTGTAACTAAAGTGAAGCAACTTTGCATGTTCAGTGGCACAAACTAATCCCAGGCAGAGGTTTACAATATCTCTACAACCACATTGAGCTGATCCTATGAACAGAAGACGCACCATCCATAATCAACAAGTAAATACATTTTAGGTACTTTTCAATTTCCTAATGCATACTTGGAGTTGCATATAATCCATCATAGGCCTGTCCAACCTATGCCTGTCAACTACCAAGTACTGTCACTTACATTTACCTTTTTCCTTGAGGACGACAACACTTCAAGGCATGTAATTATGTTTTTATTTACTTGCTTACTTAACTGATTTTTCTGCATATTTACCAGAGGACAAAACTTTTTAGATATGCGGAGTAAGGTTACTATGCTTTGTCAGGTTAACAGCAAATCAAAAATATAAATAGAATATTTTAATTTAAGAAGTCAAGTAAATAGAGCACTCACTAACCATGGTTAGTTAATATTAAACTTAGCTTTTAATATATTATTTTCAGTAAAGAAAAATAATATTTTTTAGCTGCATTTGTTTGACCAATACTGGGTTGAAATTGTGCATTTTTTTATTTTGTCATTATCTATTTATAAAATACATAAAAGAAAAAAAGCTTGACAGAACAGAACCTTAAAACATTAAAATATATTAGGAAATAGTTACCACAGTAGAGAAAGAATATGCATACATGATGTTTAATACAAAGGACAATGAAAAAAGAGTGTACACCATTTATCTACACCAGCTTCAACTGTTGAACCATTTGCCTTGTCTCACATTCGTCTTTGTTCCACCAAGAATTTTTCGTTTGTACTGTTCTACAAGAGATTCAAATCTGTCTTCCGCTTTTTTCCTGAATGTCTTCTTTGGTGCCTGTAAACAAACAAATCAAATTTTATAAGAAAGACAAAACATGAGTGGGATCAATGTACAGTTTATGGCAAAGAATAAAGAGAAAAGCCA
This sequence comes from Polypterus bichir lapradei, assembly GCA_026402145.1. Classification (NCBI taxonomy): domain Eukaryota; kingdom Metazoa; phylum Chordata; class Cladistia; order Polypteriformes; family Polypteridae; genus Polypterus; species Polypterus bichir. Next base: position 39,981,769 of record JANRMT010062792.1, read on the forward strand.
AGCAAAATGACACCACAAGGGGCCTGAGTTGCCTCGAAAGCTTACATATTGTAATCTTTTTAGTTAGCCAATAAAAGGTGTCATATTGCTTGACTTCTCACTACATCCATAATGGCTAACACTCTTGGTGAACTGGAGAAATGCAGTTTGCTTAAAGTGCCTGCGGTGACCGATCACAAGACACTCTGCGAACTGAACAAGACCGTTTCCCACCAAGCACTGTTGTGAATCATATCTCTGTGCGACCCAAATTCAGACAACACACACCCCAAATGAGTCATGACCTATAGTTTAAGAAACTATGTTATACTGTATAAAGGAAGATGCTCAGTGCTTTATACTTCTTTTAAACCTATTTCATTGCTGTACGCATTACAAGTGGTCCTAGATAATAAATAACAAAATTCCTTATCTAAAAAATAAAATACTCTAACGCATAATACTTGAAAGCAACATGCTTTGCGATACAGAAAAATGCAAAAATTAAGCCTCATCTCTTTTTCTGCAAAAGAAGCTGAGACTTTCAAAAAGGCATACCACAAATTTTAGTACAGTAGAACCCAGATTACTCATACTCTGATTTGCCAAGGTTCTGCATTGCCTGACATGAACTTCTAAGTTGAATAGAGTAATTTTCTTATAATTCATTAAAGCTGTGCTGTACTGAGAATGTAAATCCTATACTTTTAACCTTGACTGAACGCGACTCACTCACTCCTCAGCAATCGTCAGTGTGTAGTCAGTATTGATCATGTACATGTGCTCTATTGTTGGTTCACTTAGGATTTGCTTAGGAACTGCTGGTGGGAACTGCAAGCCTGCATTCTCTGGCACAGAGGAGAGCGCATTGTGGTGTGAGTTAAATGAAGAGTTTAATCCATCAGCCAGGCAGAGCCCATCTCTGACCACTGTGAATAGTTGCAGTTACTTGGTGACATTAGCTGATCACTCTATGTGTCAGTCCCTACCCTCTACTTGGAGTGTAACCACTACAGTGACCATTCATTTTATCCTGGTTGTCAGCTATCCAAGGTAGCTTTGGTCCATGTTACCTTGGATAATTGAGTTATACTGTATTTTATTAAGATAATCTGTCCAAAAACTATCTATTAAAGTGAAAACATTACACCAAAATCTAACAAATAACCTGGACCAGATAATATTTACCCTCAAGTTCTTAAGGAGGCTAGCAAGTACATATATAAACCCTTGACACATATTTTAAGGAAGTCACTGCACACTGGGTAAATTGCAAAGGACTGGAAAATGGCAAATATCATCCCATTATATAAAAAGGGTGACTGGCCAGATCCAATCAACTATAGGCCAGTAAGTTTAACATGCATCATGGGAAAATTAATGGAAGGAATTATTAAGCATAAGACTGAAAAGCACATGGTAAGTAAAGGACTTTTTCTAAAAAGTCAGCATGGGTTCAGAAGAGGGAGATAATGTTTTACTAACATGCTGGAATTCTATGAGGAAGCAACAAAAGGATATGATCAAAGCGGAGCATATGATATCATTTATCTTAACTTTAAATAAACATTTGATAAGGTGCCACAAGAGAGGTTGGGCATCAAACTAAAAATGACTAGAGTTCAGGGTGTAGTGTGTGAATGGGTGCAGAACTGGCTCAGACACAGGAAACAGAGGGTTATGGTACGAGGAACCACATCAGAATTGGCTCATGTTAAGAATGGTGTTCAACTGAGGACAGCTGATGATGATTTAGAATAAATTAATGATTTGGATAGGAAAATAAGTAACAAGCTAGTTAAGTTTGCAGTGGACACCAAGATCAATGGATTGGCAGATAATTTAGAATCTGTTAAATCATTAGAGAATGACTTGGACAGCATACAGGCTTGGGCAGATCTGTGGCAGATGAAATTTAATGTCAGTAAATGTAAAGTATTACATGTAGGAAGTAAAAAATGTTAGATTTGAATAGGTCTGAAAATCGAGAGTACACTTTATGAAAAGGATTTAGGAGTCATAGTGGACTCTATGCTATCAACTTGCAGACAGTACGCAGAAGCCATTAAAAAGGCTGCAGTTTTGGCCTCCAGGCTACAAAAAAAGGACATAGAGCTAGAAAAGGTCCATAGAAGAGCGACTATGCTGATTCCAGGGCTACAGGGGTTGAATTATGAGAAAAGATGAAAACAATTGAGCCTTTTCAGTTTAAGCAAAAGAAGATTAAGAGGTGACATGATTGAAGTGCTTAAAATTATGAAGGGAATTAGTACAGTGGATCAAGACTTATTTTAGAACAAGTTCATCATGAGCATGGGAGCACATTTGGAAACTATTAAGGGTAAATTTCACACAAACATTAAGAGGTTTTTCTTTACTGAGAGTACCATAGACACATGAAATATGCTAACAAGTAGCGTGTTAGCCAGTAGGACTTCCAAAACTAGACTTGCTGTTTTTCAGAAGAATTAAGTAGTTAGGACTGGCAAGCTTTGTTGGGCTGAACGGCCTGTTCTCATCTAGATTGTTCTAATGTTCTAAAAAGGAAAAAAAATATTACAGTGGAACCTCGGTATGCGAGCATAATTCGTTCCGGAAACGTGCTCGCAGTCCAAAGCACTCGTATATCAAAGTGAATTTCCCCATAAGAAATAATGGAAACTCAGATGATTCGTTCCACAACCCAAAACTATTCATATAAAAATGATTAATACAAAATATAAAGTAAAAATACATAAAAACAAATTAACCTGCACTTTACCTTTAAAAAGAATCATGGCTGTTGTGAGTGAGTTTCTAAACTCTTGTGGGATTCCACCCAATGGGACGACACGCAGAAGTGTGTCCCAAAGCATTCGCAGTCTCCCAGCACTGTAGCAGTTCGCCGTATAAGCACATCCAAAAAGATCGCAGACATGCTGTAAGCGCCTGCCGTCAATGGGTGATAAGGAACATTATAAAGATCCTGCTAAAATAAATAACAGCGCTGTTGCTGTTTCAAACTGAATAAAGCTGGTGTTGTTAAAGTACTGAAACTGAGCTTCGTGTTTTGGGGCGCAAGATGGGGACTCACACTTCACAGCACACACACAGAGTCACAATGCTGTAGTAAACAGTATACGCTCGTATGGATGTTGACTGTATGAGTGAGGCACACAGACTCAGACCGAGAACAGGAGACGATTACCCTCATGAGAAGAGAGAGAGAGAGAGACGCGCGCGAGCGAGATACGGAGAGAGAGACGCGCGCGAGCGAGATACGGAGAGAGAGACGCGCGCAAGCGAGAGAGATAAGGAGAGAGAGAGAGAGACGCGCTGCGAGCGAGAGATAAGGAGAGAGAGACGCGCTGCGCGCGAGCAAGAGAAGAGCAATCAGCTCAGTTGTGATCACATGACGCTCAGCAAAGTGTATCCATACTACTCGTATTGCAAGACATCGCTCGTTTATCAAGTCAAAATTTATTAAAAAAATTTAGCTTGTCTTGCAAAACACTCGTAAACCGAGGTTCCACTGTATTATGGATCTATACTCATTTTTGACCCAGCACTATAAGGGAACATGTTATTTTATGTGGAGATGATATACAATGTTTCAATGCTCTGAAACATTTGTGTTCTCATGATTCATACACTTTTGATCATGTCGGGTTTTTTTGTATGTAAATCCTTCCACATTCTTCTAAACTTGCAATATGTAAGTCTGAGGACATACAAGCATAAAATAGACATTTAAGGAAAAAAAAGTTAGAAAAAGAAAAATTTTACAAAAGACAGTGAGTTAAAGCTGCTTTCGCAACACACTTTTTTAACCCATATTTGCCATTAAACTATATAGTAAGTATTAAGTTTTTCTGGAATAATTTATTTTAACCACATTTATTATGAAAATATACAAGCAGCACAAGTTCTTTAAACGTTTGGTTAATGTGTAGTCTATGTAAACAGTGATGAACAAATTTAACCACCTCAATGATCATAAATTGGTATTTATTTTGCAAAGACAATAGATTAGAGGTCTGAGGAAGCATGTAGAAAATTAAATAAAATAAATTGAGATGAATGAAACAAAAAGTAAACAAAATGAATGACCTCAAGCAGGGCAAAGACATGCAGCAGAGCATCCTATTTGACTCCTTTTTATGTATATTTTCCTAAGAATTTGGGCTAAAACTGCGTTAAACATACTTCTTCTAATTACCTGTTTGAAAGATGTTACATGTTTTCCAAAGGAGATTTGCTGCGAACGTTCTTTTCGAGAGCTGTGATTCACCTTCTTTTGCCGCTGCTGTGGTTGTTTCCCTTTATCTCGTTTTCTAAAAAATAAAAAATAAAAAAAATACATTTTTACTTTCAATAAACAATTTCAATGATCTAGTTTTCTTTCTAGTCCGACCCCTTGCAAATGGATTTTGGCCTTTTTTTTTTTTTTTTAACTTGCAGAAACCAGCAGAACCCAGGGGATTACTTGAGCTGAACAAATGGGTACTTACATTTGAAAAAGGAAATTTATTTACAAAGTGAGTGAACACCCAAACCTTTAGGATTCAAGATATTGTAAAGAAAATATACTTGACATTTAATGAAGCAAATTAAACACAATACCTCCCCCGGAACACAAGAGGGCAATCATCCTGGATTACATCAGGGACACCGGTTTAGAGCATAGAAGCTCAACCCAGCTGGGGCCCTTGGCCACTGCCAGGGAGTGCCTGGACTGCAGCACTTTAACCACAACAAGCTAAGTGTGTAAATATACATCTTACAATACCAAATGTTGCAAACCTAACAGTAATTCTATGACAAATCAGATTTAAAAGTATTTGTTACAAAAACAGCTTTTATGGGTATGTTTAAATGTAAGTATCCTAAATTATTTTGGAATTCACTAATTCAACAGTACATATATAATAATGTTTGAGTTTTTATTTTTAATATTATTTTAAGCAGTATTTTTAATTACTGGAGAAAAAATATCAGGAAATAAATATATAATGTGCACATTGTCAGATAAATGTTCTCATTCTTTATATACACCCGATGCAGAAATGAAATGTGTATTGCTTGGTCCAGCTTTTTTTTGGTAAAATCTTATAGCAGCATAACTAAGGCATGTTGAAGGCCAGAAAACTGTGCTGACAGACCACAGCTGCCATTAACTGACTTAAGAGCTTTTGGAGTAAATCCTTTCTACACCTACTTTTCATTTATGTTCAATAGTTACTACATGTGGTTTGGCTCCTTAGTGTACATGTTAATATAATAGTTTAGAGGTACAGTATATTCTGTGGATATTCATATTTTAAACAAGAAATCCATCTTATTTTGACTAATTTATTTTTTGTCGACTAAAACTGATTTACTTTATATTACCTAAAATTTATTGTTGTTGACTAAAACTAACAATGATTAAATGACTAAAATATGACTAAAACTTAAATGTAATTTAGTCAGAAGACTAAGACTAAAGCTAAATCAAAATGTACTGTCAAAATGAACACTGATATATTAAAGACTTTAAAGACTATGTAAGACAGCCGAACTCTGCAGCCTAAATGTGGCAAGTTCTCAAAGAGGCTTGGAACAACATACACAAGTCTCTTCAGAAGCTGCATGACTGTGGGTATAAGAGAATTGCTTCTGTTTTTAGGGGAAGGATGGATACGCTAAATATTGATATAATGTTTATATCTTTTTGTGTATTACACATTCTAGGAAGTTTATTGATTAATAAAAACTATTCATACCATTTTTTAAAGCATCCCCATCTTACGGTATTTTTTTTAAATGCCTAAGACTATGAACAGTACTGTATGTCTACAATAAGTGTGTGTGTATGTATGTATGCATGTGTATATGTGTGTGTGTGTGTGTGTATATATATATATTATATATATATATATATATATATATATATATAGATAGATAGATAGATAGATAGATAATGTGCCCGGAAACCCTCCAATGTGGCTGAATTGGAACAATTCTGCAAGAAAGAGTGGGCCAAAATTCCTCCACAACAATGTGACAGACTCAATGCAAGTTATCACAGCAGTTGTTGCTGCTAAGGGTGGCAAAACCAGTTATTAGGCTTAGGGGGCAATTACTTTTCACATAGGGCCATGTAGGTTTGGTTAGTTTTTTTTCCTTAATAAATAAAATCATCACTTAAAAAGTGCATTTTGTGTTTATTTGGGTTAACTTTGTCTAATACTTAAATTTGTTTGATGATCTGAAATATTTAACTGTGACAAAAATAAAAAAAAAAAAAAAAAAAAAAAGGAATCAGGAAGGGGAAAATACTTTTTCACAACACTGTGTGTGTGTGTGTGTGTGTGT
>JANRMT010062792.1:39988483-40013079 GCA_026402145.1 Polypterus bichir lapradei
ACAGATTGTATTCTGACACTGTGAGAACGGTTTGACTGATATATATACCACACACACATACAAATAAAAGAAAAAACACGTTGCCTTAGAAAGTCAAACAGTATCATTAAAGACCTCTACTATCCCACCCAGCTTTGTCAACGGACTTCAGGAACAGTGCCAATGGTTATTTGAAATCACTATGTACCTAAGTACTTTTCTGTATTCAATATTTGTATTTTTTTAAACCAGGGGCTAATATTAATTCATTTAAGCTTGGTAGTGTTGGTGTGAAACAGATTGTAGCATAACTCTGTATTAAAGAGGTATTTGATACTGTTGGTGAATTAAAGATGTCTCTTTCAAAGCTAAAAACTTCTAAAAATCTCAACTCTCCACTAGCGTCAAAGTCTAAAATTGGTACTACCTCAATATACAGTGGATTTGAATAAATGCTACCAAAAAAATGTCCAATTACTTTTACTCAATCAAAAGAATCATCCCGCACTCTTCGTGTCACATTCTGAAAAACAGCACCTCCATCAGCTATAGAAAAAAAATTACGCTTCATTCTATTCAATTGAACCTTCTTGTTACTTTCGGATGCACAATCCATCTTAGCCAGCTATGATCAAAATTAATTTTAGCACTTTGTGTGTGAAGAACAAATTGAGTCAAATCAGATAACACAACAATAAACTCTACATTACCACCCTTACATATGGTTGCAAGCTTTGTGTAGTGTCTGAAAAAAATACAAATTTAAGTGCAGGTAGCCAAAATGAGTATCCACCACAGCAAATCAATTCCAAGGCATACTCACTTGCTCAATTACTCGCATTGAATTAATAGGTCTAATCTGCATGCTTTTCAAATGTGGAAGGAAAACAGTTTACCCATTGGAAAATGCCAATCAGACACAGGAAAGAAATGCAAAAATCCAAAAATACTGTAAACATTTACACTATTACATAAGTAAAATAACATGCTAAATAAACTTTCACCAAGCACATAATAATAAAAAAACATATCTTTTTTTATTGAATGCTAATATACTCTGAGCAGTGTCAAAGTATTTTTTTTAATAAACAGGATACTACAGCAATGTTGGAAGACAGCAGTGGGAAGTTTTGTTTTCCTAGAAGTTCCTTATTACACAACTGTATAGTTTCATTTTCCAAGAAGAGGTCAATGGGGATTAATAAAACTGTTTACAATTATTTACATGCTATGTGAATTCCATTTGCATAGCAACATTTTAGAGGAACAAATAATGTAAATAAAAACTATAATAAAAGAAATGTATTGCAAAACATATACTAAAAAATAACTACCTCTTTTTATTGAATACAGTAAATGCTAAAATAACTAATCTCTTAGAATATGGAAATTTATATGAAATGCTTTGGTATTTTAGAAGCCACAATATACATAGTTTTAGCTGAAGATGACTTGAAACTTGGTGCCATCTATTTAACAACAAGTATCAAGTATAGTTTTTAAAAAATAATGCAAACCTGTGCAAATCATGTTCATCTGATTTAAATTTGATGCAGTTTGAGAATTTAACCAAAAATGTTATTGATTCAAAACAAATATCTTAGGCACTAGTATGTGAAAATGCAGTTCTTCTCCATTTGAGTTTACTTCACATGCACTCCTACAACTACAAAACTGATTTTTCACATCCATAGCATAAAATGTTTCACTGTTACAACAACACAATTATGTACATTTTAAAATTTCTTCAACTTAAGTTTTGCATATTAAAATGACATTAAATTTTCCTGTCTTATGGCTGTCAAGTGGGCAAAACTTTGAAACATTTATCAAAGTGTAAAAACAGCAACATATTTGTTACAAACTGTAACCAAATTACTTCCCAGATATCAGATTTATCCTTTGTGGTTTTGGCAAAATTACAATCCCAAATTTAAAGTGCATTTTTACAGTGTAAGCATTTAATTATTTAATTATTCAAGTGTACCACCATTAAGACAAGAAGTGGTAGATTACATGCACCATGCATTCAGCAAGCAACCAATTGTTTGATCACTGCATAAAATTACAATTTTTTTAAATGCTACAATCATTAAAACGTTTCATTAATTTATTACTGATACATGACTGACAAAAAATTTTAGTTCCACATTTTATCCACATTTAACAATTTTAGTCATATGCAGTCCTATATTAGCAGCTATGAAATGCTGTAAAATTTTACATTAGAGGCCCACTTGCTATGAAGTGCAACTGCATAAAAACCATAACTATAAGAAGCATTTGAAGTGTCTTTGTGGTATGGCCATATTAATAATAAATTAGTCATGCATTATTGACTGCCTGAGTCATAAACCAATTCCAAACTTCTGGCTTGGGGGCTGTATGTTTATTGGCAATTTTTTTTTTAACCTTACTAACAGTTCTATTACCTTCATAATAATATGGCATTCACATGTTTAATGCTTAGATTCATTGACTCACTGTTAAATAAATATACTAGCTTTACACATACACCTACCTTACTTTAGGACCTCTGTGTGAAGGAAGAGGAAGCACCTTTTTGCGTTTTTTCCCATTTGGCAACTCATCTTCTTCTAACCCAGATTTGGTTATGAAACCAGACCATGACTTCTGTACATGTTTTTCTTCCAAACTGTCAGATGGCTTACTTTGAGTTGTAAGAGGCTGCCTTTCACCTGCTTTAAATTTTTTTTTAGCAGCCTGGCCTTCTGTTCTATTTTTCTGTAAGGCATAATATAATAGTTAAATGGTTTAATGAATTTACATGAAGTAAGAAAGATTAAATAGGCTATTACAAATTTACAGAAAACACAGCTTAGGTTAGAAACCAACATAAGTGAAAGTTACTTTTACTAATCACTGATAAAGTTTGCCATTTAATTTCCCCAACATTCACAAGAATTGTTGCCAGGTCTCACATTACTAGGTACTTGGTTCAATACAAACAAGATGGTTGACTGTGTTGTATGTCAAAAGAAAATGAGAACTAGTGTCAGCTCTATCCAGAATCACTAATAATTTCAAAAAGATTTGCACAAGATCAATACCAGATTTCTGAAAAGACACTCTCTAACATAATTGATGAAAAGAATATCATCCTATACAAGCGAAATAATATTCACAATAATAGCAATTTTGAAAATCTGTGCTAAAGTGCATGATACTATGAAAGCTGCTTTTGCAAAAATCTGCTCTGTGTATCTGACAAAGGTCATATTCTGAGAATTTGAAACATGAAACAAAACTGATATTCATTTCCATATGTATGGAATTTAATGTGCCTTTTTGTTGTTCAAATTGTAGAAAAAAAAAATTAGTGTTGAATAAAGAGAAAAAAATATAAAACTAATAGTTCACCCTTTACTCTGTCTGCTAAGACCAAAGCTTCTTCCAGCAACATAACCAATTAACACTAGAATCCCAGAAGTTTATGATTTTTTCGTTGTCCCTGACCTCCTTAAATTGTCCTGCTATACACCAAGAAACTCATAGCTCCTTATCACTTTTGTTTTGCAAAGTTTTGGTTTAGCAGAATGCAGCCTGCTACACCCCCATTCAGTTAGATGAAGGCATTGCCCTGCTGCAATCCTCACAGTTCAAGTCTGTGTTGAAGTGTTTATCTGGCAATGCTTTTCTAAGGAATTATATACAGTAAGGAAATACCATGATTTGAAATACATACAGTACATTTCATGTGTGTCCCGTGTCTACAATGATCTGTGTAAATATAGAATGACGGAGGAAATATGAGGCAAGAAATGCTAAACACATGGCTCAAACAGAAAACTTTTTCTTAAGTTATAGTAATAATAACATAATTTTGACATGAAGTATAGGATGTGTGAAGACTGAAGCCTAAATATCCAAAGAACACTTTCAGAAAACGTGTAACAAAACAAGTATGCTTTTATTCCAGAATAAAACCGAAAGAAAAAAACATTGCCCAACTGACAACTGTCTGTCGATACAAAGTAAAAGATGTTCACATACGTATGTGTCTGGACATTTCACTTTCAATCAGTTGTCACAGTGGTAATGCTGCAGGCATCACGGATCTGCACAAATGGCGCAGTGGATAAGCTACCATTAAGCAATGGTGAGTTACAAGGTTCGAATCCTGTATCGTGTCTGCATTTAGTGCTTTCAGTAGTCAAATCAAATTTATGTTTTTATTATATAATAGCAACAATAATAGCAGTTCAATACTCAAAATGGTAAATGTGAAGAGGACCCTTGATCAAACCCGCAATTTCTTGATTATGAGACAGCAGTCCTTGCCTCTGCACTAGCCAAGTGGAACAATTTCTTTTACTTCAGTTATATTCTTGAATAAAAGCACAATTGTTTTGTTATACCCTTTGTGAAATTGTTTATTTGATATTTGGACTTAAATCTTCACACATTATACACTAAAGTCAGCATTTTGTCATTATTACTATAACATGAAAAAAGTTTCTGTTTTAGTTATGTGTTCAACATTTTTTCGCATTTCCTGTCATTCTGCATTTACACAGATCATTGTAGACATGGAACACACATAAAATGTATTTCAAATAACAATATAGTATTTACTCTATATAATTCAAGATACCTAACTCCCAAATAAAGCGACTTAAGCTCTGAGAATTTTGTGTCTAAACTCAGCTGCTTCAATGGGGAATGAGATAGCAGGCTACTTGCAGCTTGTGCTGATTGACACATATGCAAAACAAAGACACTGATGAGGAGGTACAAGAGAATTTAAAGTGGGCCGGCATTATGAATATTATTGTACGCTTCAGGGATTCTAGTGTTAAATCTTGGATTGATGATATTCAAGTTATATTTGACAATACGCCTTTACTCTAAATACATTGGAAATTAATGGATTATAAATTCCCTCTAAAATGCATTTCAAGGTAGAGTACAAACTTTTTGAATTTGTTGCACAGATAGTTCCAACTGACTTGCCCAAACACCTTTTACACTGTGCTTGCGACAAAGATAATCTGAATGTTTCTTTCTTAGAAATATTTTATTGACAAAATTTTATGCTTGAAAGTAACTATTTCATTGCATGAGTTATAGCTAAAAACAGAATCAAACTCACAAACCTGAATTCGCTGGATTCTCATTTCTTTCATTTTTAGTTTTCTTCTGTCTTCAAGAGAAAACTCAACAATAGGTCTCTGAATTTAAAACAAAAATGTCAGAAGTCCATTTCCAGGTTCAGAAATTATATGACAGGGAAGGGCATTTACGAAACATAATATAAATGTAATGTTATTTCTGTAATTTGCAAAGGTAATGGAAAAAACATTACTGCAGAGTTTGCAATTAATCTTTTCTATCAATTATTAAATTTGATAAACAAAATATATCAATTTACACATTCATTTACCCAAAGCAGCCCTAAATATTGCGATTTCACTGTCCTCAATACAACGAGCTGTATCAGCTTTTTTTGCTCGGAGCCTGAAAATGTGTTTATTGTGTAGTGCCAGTTATTCTGAATAATTGCACCCACCTTATTCTGTACAAATCAAAAAAAAAGCTAAAAGCAATCTTCAAAATTATTGTATAAATTAAAAAGAGCTAAATTTACAAAATAAAATTTGCCGTTATGCTGTTTCTCCTTTGTTAATTTCTCTTTGCCAAGAAGCTTTTTTTTTTTTTTTAACTAAAATGCCTAAGCTCACACTTCTAACTATAGTAGAACCCTGTTTAACAGTCTCAACTAACCAAGTTCTGTATTATCTGTGGCGAACCTGTAAGTGTAATACATTAATTTTCTTACAATTCACAAAAGCTTTATTATGAATACTGTATCAAGCACGTAAATGCTTTAAAATATGTGTGAATGTGTATTTTACTTTGTTTTTATATAACATTAAACTCACTAAAGTATTAAAAGAAGCTTAAAAGTGTCACTGCAAAATAGAAATTGTCGACATCTTTTTATATCCTTAATTTTTAGTCTAAAATGGCCATGCCCATCCATTTAATTAGAGTTTTCAGTTATGCATAGTAGCATTGGTCCACATTACCTCAGACAATTGGGTTCATATGTATATCATGAAGTCCAACACTGGTTTGAGAGAATGGGCTAAAACAACCTACTGTGGTGCTATAAATAATGTTTCATAAAATTTACAATCACAACAGTATTGAACAAAATATTTGAAGTTAGTCTAAGGCTTTAAAGATACTTCTAAAAATGAATGCTGGTAGGTGTGGGATAAATATGTGTACTTATTCATTTACCGGATCTATATATCTGCATTTTATTTTTTCTTATTTAGTTGTAGTGACATAAAAGTTAAAGCTTTCCAAAAGCTAGCCCTCCTACACTAAGAATTATTCATTTGAATCATTTCTTAAACCAAGGTATCTACTTGACAAACAATTATTTGGATTTTCCATAAAAGTGTAATTAACCAATTAGGTTGATTAAAATTAAATGAAATTTTTGGCTGAGACAGTACTCGGAGTAAAATCCAACAGTCAGCACCATCTTTCATGAATTAAGAATATCCAAATAATATGTCTAATCGAAATGCACATGGTTTAAAATAGAATAAAACTAGTGAGAAAGAGACATGTACATTTCTTATGTAGTTTTTCTTCATACTGGTCATATCATATGAAAAGATGAGAAAGATGCAGTTAAATTCTTAAGTTTCAACAACATGAATGAATTAAAAATATTTCAAATGGATGAAAAAGCATGAATCAGATCAATTTACAAACAAACATATGAATACACTAACTGCTTAAAAATGTAACATCTTCAAAGATAACTAGAATTCACCAACCTTTTTGGGTCCGAAAATATCTGGGTTATTGTTCAGGTGACGAAGTGCTAAAAGAGCATGATTATGCTCACTGAATTCCACAAAAGCATAACCAAGAGAGCGGCCTAAAACCTTTCCTGCAACTGGCTTTCGGTCATACATTACACAACACTGCAAAAAAAAAAAAAAAATGAACCATTAAATTAGGAATGATCTTACACACAACACCAAAAATAATCTAAAGTCCAATAAGAAAATTTCATATAATAATTTAGCATCACTATCAATATTTTCTAAAATATAATTTTCTGATAGCATTTGTGACAATTCAAGAGAATATCCAAAAAAAAAACAGTGGCTATACAATTTACTAATTTTACAAAAAACAAAAAAGCATTTTTAATTTAAAAGCACTGAATCTTAAAATACACTGACACACATTTATAAAAAATAAAGAAGAAAAACATTAGAAAATTAGAAAAAAGGCTATTCAGCCCAACAAAGCTCGCCAGTCATACGTATCTACTTAATTCTTCCAAAAATAGCATCAAGTGTAGCTTTGAAAGTCCCCATGTCCTAAAAAAAAATGAAATACGCTATTGTGTATAGTTAAATAAAACATTTATTATAAAATACCACAAAGAGATTTAAGTAATAGTGAATTATAATATGTAATGATATTTATCTATTTTAATATATTCATTCTAAGCCCCATTACTCCTGCTGAAACCTTTTGACTTTCGAACCAAAAACATTGGAGTTTTTTTGTTTTTTTTTTCCTTTTATTTTATAATGAACAGATCTACTATACAGTATGTCATTATTTTCTGAGTGTAGTGAAGCTGCAAAAAACAACTAGGCCAAAGTGGCTTTGAAATTTAAAAATAAACTAAAAGATTTGACACCTGTAAAATATAAGGGGTAGTAACAAAACAGTATATATGAACACTCATGCAAAATACAAATAAATACTCATGTAAAATGAAAGAACAATGCTTATTTATAGAAAGACTTTGACAAGTGCTCCATGGTGGCTACTGAGCAGGACATTCAGTTTTAAAATGGAGTTAAATTACTGCAGTGGGGTGTGCAAAAGTATTCAATCCACTTGAAAGTCATCATAATTTCCTGCATCACAAAAGACTTGTACACATTTACCCATTCAGCGTTTTTAATGTGATAACTCATGCTGTAACAATACATTTTCAAAGTCAAAATAAACCATTTACTGTATATATTTATCTGAAGAAGAAAAACTAAAAGTTAGTGTTTGCATAAGTACTCAAGCCCTACACATTAATACTTTATCAAGATTCTTTTGCTTCAATAACAGCTTTAATTCTTCTTCAAACAAATCGTCACCTGTTACACATCCTTGGAAAGCAGATATGTTTTACTTTTAAACAGAGCTGTAATAAAAAAAAATGTTTCTTTCATATTATGTATTATATACTGGCCCAGTAAAAACAGTGAGGAAAGCTGTAAAAGCAGTTATGAGACTCACTTGCCTGACAATAAAAATGAAAAAGAATATTTAGGTTATCATTGGGTATTCCAACTATTTATTACATAGTGAATTAATTCGTTTGGTTTAGCTTAAGAGTAAAAGTCAGATTTGTTGGTTCCCAAACAGCTTTTTATTCAGGGCAAGTACCTTTTTGGAAATTAAAAAAAAAAGATTTCACTATTATAACCTATAATTGGTGCCCTTATGTTGTTCATGTTGTTATAATGCATACAAATACTACTTTTATTTCACAACAGTCACTAATCTTGGTTTCTAGCCTACTACCTTATTCTCCTCCCAGCTCTTTTACATTTATCATCAGAATCTGCAAATGTGAGTGGTTAGTGTGGATCTCATGACAGGCGTAAATTTAGGAGATATGCAAACAAACATTCCAGTAGGCTAAAAAGTCTAACAAATTGACAGTCATTCTTTCAGCAATCGTTAAGATGTATAAATCCTGGTTTTTAGAGCTACAAAAATAATTAGTTTTTAACTCGTGTTCTCTTTAAGTTTTTTGTTATTGAAATGTAGTATTAACACAAACAAAATGGTAAGAACCTAAATGTGTGCTTCCCTAAAATCTGTAGCTACTGCATAGCTGCAAAAATAACAAACTTCTCCTATTAGAGGTGAAGTACTGTTAAGTGTTCTTCTATTGTCAAGAATTGTCAGGAGCTGTAAAAACATACAGTTATAAACATGATCCTCCTCACAAAACATGTAAAATATTACAAAATAACTTATACAACTGACTTGAAATAATCATACAGCAAGCTATGTTTCATTCCCTGCTGTACTGTTAAAGTGTATCAAGTGATTTTCACTGATTTGTCACCCTCTGCTGGATCATTCTGAAATAATAATGCAAAAATTAAATTATAACTGGTTGTTAATTTTCAAGTATATGAATAAATTGGCTGAAAACAGCATGATGTGTGTTCTGAATTAGGCAAGTCTAGATGGTCCAGCATGAATTTGCTATTAAAAAAATGAAATAAAAATAACAGAATTTTGAT
The DNA here is from genome assembly GCA_026402145.1 of Polypterus bichir lapradei. Lineage (NCBI taxonomy): Eukaryota > Metazoa > Chordata > Cladistia > Polypteriformes > Polypteridae > Polypterus > Polypterus bichir. The sequence goes on from JANRMT010062792.1 coordinate 39,997,786, forward strand.
ATAATGTTTATACTTTAAAGCACTGCTAGAAATTCAGAAAAGCATTGCCCTTGTAATAACATAAAATACTTGTGTCAGCTGACATAGAGATAGTCATAAGGTTAGTCAAGAGCTAGTCACATTCAGTGTTGTTTATGATGTACAGTACAGGCCAAAAGTTTGGACACACCTCCTCATTCAATGTGTTTTCTTTATTTTCATGACCATTTACAGCACTCCATCACTCTCCTTCTTGGTCAAATAGCCCTTACACAGCCTGGAGGTGTGTTTGGGGTCATTGTCCTGTTGAAAAATAAATGATCGTCCAACTAACCTGACTTCTGCACAACACAACTGCTGGTCCCAACCCCATTGATAAAGCAAGAAATTCCACTAAATAACCCTGATAAGGCACACCTGTGAAGTGAAAACCATTTCAGGTGACTACCTGTTGAAGCTCATCGAGAGAATGCTAAGAGTGTGCGAAGCAGTAATCAGAGCAAAGGGTGGCTATTTTGAAGAAACTAGAATATAAAACATGTTTTCAATTATTTCACCTTTTTTTAAGTACATAACTCCACATGTGTTCATTCATAGTTTTGATGCCTTCAGTCATGAAAATAAAGAAAACACATTGAATGAGGAGGTGTGTCCAAACTTTTGGCCTGTACTGTATGTACGTTATATTCTACTGCATGCACATTGTTATACTCTTTTTATGTCTGTTGTTGGTATTACATTACTGTCACTTGTCTGAGGGAGACATGCATGATCAAATTTCATTGCAATATGTACAAATGACAATAAACTACCTTTAAATAAGGTACAAAAAAACAAAAAGAACAAAGCAGCCACTGCCTGCAAAAACATGTCTCACATTAAATAACAGAAAGGTTATACATAGACCACTAATAACTGCAGAAGTATTAAAGAATTTCAAAAACAGACAGTATATTTCCTAAAATAACATGAAATCAGGTGTGGAAAATAGGATCAACGTTTCTGTGTTATATAAGCCATCTTCGAAGAAACTAATATGGATATATTAAAAGTAACAGGCAGAAAAATCATGCTGCTGAAGTTAAAAGATATTCAACACATGAACGAGGATAAATGTCTTCAAACACTCATAGGTTTATCTGTATTAATTTACAATTGGTATAAAATGTTTTGGCAAAAGTAAAGGTGAGCTTCATAATGGGACATTCAATTTAAGGGAATTAGAAGTGACAGGCATTATTTATAACAATGTATGATTTTCACTATAGTCAGCAACATTACCACATACATTTTAAAATGTGCAAGAACAGAGTGGGCAACCAGTTTTCATATGTTAGCTACACATGGATTTTTTTCGAGGACTATGAATAAGGGTTTACTTTTTCAGGGAAAATTTTTTTCCCTCCACCTATGTTGTCAACTGGCCTACTTTGCTTTATCATCTGACAGACACAAAAACTTGCAATAAATTAAATGCAATAACAACAACCCATGAAGACAGATGTGTGCTTATAGGTACTCTTCAATTCACATTCTGTATTATATTGTTACTTTTCTGCATTGGTAAATCTGAGCAGGATTGTAAGCCTGTCCCTCATAAGGTCCCATAAAGTAATGTATCACATGCTGCAGTAATTTGAAAATGTACTGTATATTGTTATTTATTTTTATAACACACTTACCTTTTTTATTCTAACTTCCTTGCCACCACCTGCCGCATTCAAACACAGTTTGTGCAGGATCTTCTTATCCACAGATTTTGGTAAATTATGAATACACAGTCTTGTTTGGGAAACAAAGACATTAACGTCATTCAGTTTTTTTCTTTTGTGCTCTTCAATCTAAAATAAAAAACAAACATTTTTATAAGCATCATTTGGTTATAAATGTACTGGTATCATCTTACACAAAGGTGGAATAAATAATATTTTATAAGGTATACTGTGTATTTAAGTCCTTCTTAGAACAGGTGAAATTCAAAAATAAATCATCGGTACTAAAGTTTAGATAGAACTATTTCTAGTATGATTAATTAAAACCAATAAAAGAAAATTTTGAAAAAGGCATCACATAAAATCACATGCAGTCTACTAGTCAGTTAGCACTAAAATGCTCACTTTTGTCCTCAAGGCAAGATCAGCAGGGTCCAGCCCTTCAGCTGCTTTTGTCCCACTTCGGATAACTGCAAAAGAAAAGAAAAGAAAAAAAAGACTTAAGACAAAACTGACTTATGCTGGCTGTTCAAAGTTTCTAGATTCAGAAAAGATAATGTTACTGTTTTAAAAATATTATATACTTAGATCTCAAAATGTAGTGACAATGAATAAATACAATTTTAAACCAGCTATTTTTAAGATGAATAAAGAGATACAAATTAGGTCTGTGATAGTAGCAAAAGTAATCCTGTATGAGTTTGAGTGTGGGTGTTATGTGGAATTTGCCCTGAGATGGACCAGAGTTATAGGCAGAGATGGTTCTTCCATGTGTCTGATGCTACTGGGACAGGCTCCAGCCTCACACCGCTCTGAATTCGATTTAGCAGGTCTAATAGTGTTGCAGTGGAAGAAGTTGTCATAATGTCATTTTATATTACTAGTCAACCAGAAAACTGGAATAACTAGAAGAGCGGAGTAAGATCTCCTGATAATACTACTTTTGGTCATAATTTTAGTGATAGCTGTTTTATCCAACACAACTGTACTTTACAGTCACATTATTGGTTGAGAGCCTTACTATAGACCTAATCTAACAAGGAATCACCCATGAACCAATTCCAGATGCCATAGTGATGTGTGCTGCATACAGTATTCCCAGTCTTACCACAATTAAAACAGATTTAAGCAGGATGAACTGAATCAAGGTTTTTTTTTTTCTTTACATGTCACACATTTACACATTTTAGCTCAAAGGGATACAATTTCTATTTTTAACTTAATTTCAATTACAAAATTTATTTCTATAGTATATTTTGTATACAAGAGGAGAAAAATATCCTTTAAGTGCATACATCTCTAAAATATTTTGTTACTTTAACAAAAAAGTATCACACAGCATTATACAGGTTTTATCCATTGCATCATTTGGATTGTAAATGGTGTTTGGTATAGTGGATCTCTTAACACCTTTGTCCTAAAATGTGTTTAAAAATTCAACTGGAAAAGTTGAACCCATGCAATAAACAGATTACCTGAACTGTACAATGGGTGTAATTATTAACTATCTGCAACAATATACACGTCCATCCATCCATCCATTTTCCAACCCGCTGAATCCGAACACAGGGTCACGGGGGTCTACTGGAGCCAATCCCAGCCAACACAGGGCACAAGGCAGGAACCAATCCCGGGCAGGGTGCCAACCCACCGCAGGACACACACAAACACACCCACACACCAAGCACACATTAGGGCCAATTTAGAATCGCCAATCCACCTAACCTGCATGTCTTTGGACTGTGGGAGGAAACCGGAGCGCCCAGAGAAAACTCACAGGGAGAACATGCAAACTCCACGCAGGCAGGACCCGGGAAGTGAACCCGGGTCTCCTAACTGTGAGGCAGCAGTGCTACCACTGCGCCACCGTGCCACCCCAATATACACGTGTGATTCTAAATTGCATCCAGACAATCAATTGTCCAAATAATGTACATTTATTATTAATCTGTATATCTTGCATTGAATAATGTACATTACAAATCACACTTACGTCCTTCTCTGGCCAGATACAAATTACGTGTTCCTGTGGGCTTCTTCACTTTCTTGTCCTTAAGTTTCACGGCATCCTCTCGACTAACTGCAAGAACGATATTTAACTTGCGACCATCAAGTTTAAGTCCACCAGTCTATAAAAAATAAATAAACAAATAAATAAATAAAAATCCAGCACTTCAAATTATGTACATTGACATTAGGTATGTATTAATGGGGAACAGGCCAAGTAAAAAATAAATCAAAGATAAATTTCATATTTGGGTGTGGGGCACACAAATTAAGTGAAGGCTTAATTTTAGGGCTTTGCATCATTTGGCAACAGGCATTTGTTGTTGGACTGGCATCATTTCTGTCCTTGCTGAAAACACCACCTGCTAATTGTTTTGGTTAAAAGTGAAGAATGAACTTAAAAGTTTTAAAACTTCACAAATATAACAAGCAAATGAATAACTATTGACTGCAACAACATTTTCAGCATTCTGTAGCAAATATAAATAATATAAATAATCTATACTAATAAAAGGCAAAGCCCTCACTGACTGACTGACTCACTCACTAACTCATCACTAATTCTCCAAGTTCCCGTGTAGGTAGAAGGCTGAAATTTGGCAGGCTCATTCCTTACAGCTTCCTTACAAAAGTCGGGCAGGTTTCATTTCGAAATTCTACGCGTAATGGTCATAACTGGAAGCTATTTTACTCCATTTACTGTAATGGAGTTGAGCTCGAAAGCCGTGGGGGCGGAGTTTCGTGTGACATCATCACGTCTCCCACGTAATCACGTGAACTGACTGTCAACGCAGTACATAGAAAACCAGGAAGAGCTCCAAAAAGCGCTGAAGAAAACATGCATTATATAATTGAGAAGGAAGCGAAACAATAAGAAGCGAGCGAGTGACATATACAACCATATTTATGAGTGCTGCTACTTCGGAAACAAAGCACGGTGTAAACCTAAAGTTTAAATTAAGTTCATAGACAGGCTGCCGCTGGCGTTTGTCATGCCCACGGGTAATGCGGGTACAAGTTTAATGAGAGGACGCAGGATATAAACGAGAGTTTTGAGCACTTTGTAACTAAGGTAAAATTGCAGGTGAAGGGCTGTGCTTATGCAAATTCCGAGAGACTGTGTTTGTGGGGGATTGACAGTTAAGGGGGGTGGGGGAATTACATCATCATCTCCCCTCCCATTCACCTCATTTCGCTCTGAGCTGAGCTCCGCAGCTAACGCAGTGTTACGGAAGCGAGTTTGTGACGCTGCCACCAAATACTCACAGAAAAATCCACAAGTTAATACACACGCTGTCTCTACAGTTTCTCCACACTGAATCCTCCAGGCACTACTTACAAAAGGTTACATTGACAATCGTGTTATGTTATTTTTAAAATGTTTCCTTTTCTTATCACAAGCACAGCTGAGAAGCTTCGATGCATGTGCTCCATAACGCGTTAAAAAAATCACGCATTTAATCACACTTTGCATTACAAGCAAAGGGGAACTTCTGTCAATACATGATTCCCTGGTACACCGATTACATTGATCAGAGCTTCCTGATTCATTTTACCCTAGCACCCCCTTGGTTTGAGAAGAATTATGAAAAAATATGAGGTTAACACAGAAAAACAGATCACCAATTGAAGCTTTATGAATAATCGATTCGCCATCAATAATTGTTTTGGTAAAGCCATACTCAGTGTAATCCTCCTTCCATTTTATAATTTTTCCGCCACTAGCCATGATTAAATGAACAGTAAAAAAGTAAGAGCGAAGCGAGGGTGACTTATTCAGGCATGCAGGCGACAGCTCAATAGCTCGAATTTGGATATAAGTAGGTTCTGTTTAGTCGCCAGAAATATCTTTGGTAGGAATGGAAGTTGAATTTAGTCTTTAAATTTCTATGGTAAAGAAAAAGTTATGCATGATGACTAAATTTAACTATATAAAGTCATATATATATATATATGCTATATAAGTCATATATATATGCCAGCAACACTCATGACAATAACAAAACAATTACATTGTCAATCATGTTACGTTATTATTAAAATGTTTCTTTTTCTTTTTACTTCTCCGCTGCCAAGCGTGGGTATTTTGCTATATATATATGAGAACAACACTCAATGACAAAATTACATTAACAATCATGTTACGTTATTTTTAAAATTTTTCCTTTCCTTTTTCATAACTTCTTTAACACACTACTTCTCCGCTGCGAAGCGCGGGTATTCTGCTAGTATAAATTACAAATGTTTTGGTATACACGTTTATTTCCTTTATGTGGATTGGAACAACACAAAAAAACAGAGAAAAAAAGCCAAATCTGACATAATTTCACAGAAAACTCAAAAACTGGGCTGGACAAAATTATTGGCACCCTCAACTTAATATTTGGTTGCATGCCCTTTGGAAAAAATAACTGAAATCAAGCGATTCCTATAACCATCAACAAGCTTGTTACACCTCTCAACTGGAATTTCCGACCACTCTTCTTTTGCAAACTGCTCAAGGTCTCTCAGATTTGAAGGGCGCCCTCTCCCAACAGCAATTTTGAGATGCTGGCCACTTCAGAACTCTCCAGCGCTTTGTCTTTAACCATTTCTGGGTGCTTTTAGAGGTATTTTTGGGGTCAGTGTCCTGCTGGAACACCCATGACCTCTGACGCAGACCCAGCTTTATGACACTGGGCCCTACATTGCGCCCCAATATCTTTTGGTAGTCCAGTGCCAGAGGCAGCAAAACATCCCCAAAACATCTTAGAACCTCCACCATGTTTGACTGTAGGTACTGTGTTCTTTTCTTCGTAGGCCTCATTTGTAGGATGTGTTGTGTTCAATTTACATTCCGTGTTTGTCAATCGTTGTAAAGATGACAGGTTTCATTCATCGATTCGTTTCTTACTGCATCAATAAACAGCTCGTCTTCTTCTTTATCTGAGACCTGACACACTGCATGCACGGGTTTTTTTTTTTTTTACACTGTCTTCCTTTAGCGGGACATTGACTTTTTCCACCGTGTGCTTTGTTTCCGCAGCAGCTGCACTTATGAATATTCTTGTATGTATCAGACGCTTCATATTTTTTTGCTGCCTTTTCAATTGTGTAATTCCTTTTTTGTTCAGCGCTCTTTGGAACTGTTGCTTTTTGTCTGTGCACTGCGGCAGTTCACGTGAGCCGCTCGGTGTACATGCATCGAAGTTTCCCAGCTGTGCTGGTGCCATGTCGTGCTATGTCCATGGCTGTATTTAATGTTACCGAAGTCCTGGCACTTAAAACTTTCTCTCGCAGTTTTGCTGAGTTTGTGCCAAACACCACCCTGACCATCTCCTCTTCCTCTGCATAAGCACAGTCCTTCACCCGTGAATATTTAGTGGCAGTTTGCTATTGGATTGCTGCTGACGGACGGCCTTATATGGGCAGGCACTAAATTACAAACGCCAGCGGCAGCCTGTCTATGAACTTAATTTAAAGTTTAGGTTTACATTGTGCTTTGTTTCCGAAGTAGCAGAACTCATAAATATGGTTGTATATGTCACTCGCTCGCTTCTTATTGTTTCACTGCCTTCTCAATTATATAATGCATGTTTTCATCAGCGCTTTTTGGAGCTCTTCCTGGTTTTCTACGTACTGCGTGATTAAGTAGGAGGCGTGATGATGTCACACGAAACTCCGCCCCCACGGCTTTCAAGTTCATCTCCATTACAGTAAATGGAGAAAAACAGCTTCCAGTTATGACCATTACGCGTAGAATTTCGAAATGAAACCTGCCCAACTTTTGTAAGGAAGCTGTAAGGAATGAACCTGCCAAATTTCAGCCTTCCACCCACACGGGAAGTTGGAGAATTAGTGATGAGTCAGTCAGTGAGTGAGTGAGTGAGTGAGGGCTTTGCCTTTTATTAGTATATATATATATATATATATATATATATATATATATATATATATCCAGGGCAAGAACCAACCTGCGAATGTTGCAATTTAGCACTAGCCCAATGGGCCACATGTCTTGGGATTGCACCAAATTAACATTGTTTTGGACCAAAATCTTTGCATGCCTATCAGACAAGCCTTGGTGTCACAATCACTCCTAAGTATTTAAAAACTGTGTTTGGTTTATTCCCAGATGGGCTTAAAGTAGAGAACAACAACTTGATGGCTCTCGTCTCTTTCTCAAGTGGAGGCTGAACTCTGTTTTGTTAACTTTGACTTAATTGTATGGAATGTCATTTTCCTCCAATAAAATAAATAAATAAAATAAAAGTGTAATCATTATTATACTATCATCTCATACATTACTGAACAAAAAGATGATTCACAATGATTTAATTTACATAAACTATTTTATATTTATATACCTTTCATACCAGTTTTGTTAAGAAAATCACTTTGTCAGATTTGTGACATTTGCTATTGTGAGATTTTTGTTTATATCATTATATGGAGGAGGAAACATTAGCTAGTCAACAAAAAGTAATATTTAATGGATAAGTCAAATTAATTCAAACTTTATAAGTCACAGACCTGAAACTTGAAATTCCCAAATCATTCCCTGTTTTTTCGGATGTGTTACAGCTTTAAGGCTAACTGTAAAAATCAAACTTGTCAATTTAAGATTATTATTTCAGGATTCCTATTAAAACAGCCTTTGCTCTTGTTTACAAGCTAGCTCCCTTAATTGATCAGACTTTGCTATTGCTTATGCCTGTGCAATAATGCAGAATTAGTCACTAAACTGGAATGATTAAATGAAGATGGCATTACATTCACTCTGTAACCATTCAAATATGTGTTGTAAGTGCTTTAGTCAAATTTTAGTTGTTATACTAATAAACATTACTTTAGTTTCAAAAAACCCAACAAGACATACAAATAAAGAGTTTGGTAATTGGTTTTCAGGAATTAAGTTTGAAATTTCAGTAGCCCTGCTTATTGCATGTCTCTTGAGCTCTGCTTCCATTAACACACTGCATGTCATATAATTAGACAGTTTTCCCTTAAAAGTCAAAATATATATATCTGACCAATGTAGCAGTTTTGAAATGTTCACGTATTACATTTTGGAATGATGTATGGGCAAATATGGGTGAGGTGGCACCCTGTGTAAGATTGGCTCTTGTTTTGTGTCAGTGCAGGAATAAGCACTGACTCCCTATGACTCAAGACAGGATATACAGTTAGGTCCATAAATATTTGGACAGAGGCAACTTTTTTCTAATTTTGGTTCTGTACATTGCCACAATGAATTTTAAATTAAACAACTCAGATGCAGTTAAGTGCAGACTTTTAGCTTTAATTCAGTGGGTTGAACAAACCGATTGCATAAAAATGTGAGGCAACTAAAGCATTTTTTTAACACAATCCCTTCATTTCAGGGGCTCAGAAGTAATTGGACAATTGACTCAAAGGCTATTTCATGGGCAGGTGTGGACAAGTCCGTTGTTATGTCATTATCAATTAAGTAGATAAAAGGCCTGGAGTTGATTTGAGGTGTGGTGCTTGCATGTGGAAGATTTTGCTGTGAACAGACAACATTTGGTCAAAGGAGCTCTCCATGCAGGTGAAAGAAGCCATCCTTAAGCTGCGAAAACAGAAAAAACCCATCCGAGAAATTGCTACAATATTACGAGTGGCAAAATCTACAGTTTGGTACATCCTGAGAAAGAAAGCAAGCAGTGGTGAACTCAGCAACGCAAAAAGACCAGGACGTCCACGGAAGACAACAATGGTGGATGATCGCAGAATCATTTCCACGGTGAAGAGAAACCCCTTCACAACAGCCAACCAAGTGAAAAACAGTCTCCGGGGGTAGCCGTATCGGTATCAAAGTCTACCATAAAGAGAAGACTGCATGAAAGTAAATACAGAGGGTGCATTGCAAGGTGCAAGCCACTCATAAGCCTCAAGAATAGAAAGGCTAGATTGGACTTTGCTAAAGAACATCTAAAAAAGCCAGCACAGTTCTGGAAAAACATTCTTTGGACAGATGAAACCAAGATCAACCTCTACCAGAATAATGGCAAGAAAAAAGAATGGAGAAGGCGTGGAGCAGCTCATTATCCAAAGCATACCACATCATCCGTAAAACACGGTGGAGGCAGTGTGATGGCTTGGGCGTGCATGGCTGCCAGTGGCACTGAGACACTAGTGTTTATTGATGGTGTGACACAGGACAGAAGCAGCTGAATGAATTCTGAGGTGTTCAGAGACATACTGTCTGCTCAAATCCAGCTAAATGCAGTCAAATTGGGCGGCGTTTCATGATACAGATGGACAGTGGCCCAAAACATACAGCCAAAGCAACCCAGGAGTTTATTAAAGCAAAGAAGTGGAAAATTTTTGAATGGCCAAGTCAGTCACTTGATCTTAACCCATTTGAGCATGCATTTCACTTGTTGAAGACTAAACTTCGACAGAAAGGCCCAAAAACAAACAGCAACTGAAAGCCGCTGCAGTAAAGGCCTGGCAGAGCATTAAAAAGGAGGAAACCCAGCATCTGGTGATGTCCATGAGTTCAAGACTTCAGGCTGTCATTGACAGCAAAGGGTTTTCAACCAAGTATTAGAAATGAACATTTTATTTCCAGTTATTTAATTTGTCCAATTACTTTTGAGCCCCTGAAATAAAGGGATTGTGTTAAAAAAATACTTTAGTTCCCTCACATTTTTATGCAATCTTTTTGTTCAACCCACTGAATTAAAGCTGAAAGTCTGCACTTCAACTGCATCTGAGTTATTTAATTTAAAATTCATTGTGGTAATGTACAGAACCAAAATTAGAAAAAAGTTGTCTCTGTCCAAATATTTATGGACCTAACTATAATTGTCAGGAAATTGGTGCTTGAATGGATAACTACACATGTTCATGATAACCCAACGATGAATGCAAAGCTTCCATTGCTTTACTGCGGCTGTGTATGGTGCAGTAAATTAGTTACATCATCATGCTCTCAAAACATGCACAAATCATGTATTTTTATTTCTCAGAAACTTTTATAATGGCAAAAGTGCAATAATGGAATATTTTTTTTACCTTAAAAGAGTGAAATACCTGAAATCCTGCACCAAAATTCAAGCAATTTTAAGTGAACTTCATGCATTGCTTTCTAATCCCTAGTCTTTCTTTTGCTGTCTGGATAAATTTGGCAGTATTTATCAAACAAAACAAAATGGGACAGTCTATAGCGAAATAACACACACACTATGGTGACCCTGATGAGTTATGGAAAAATATAATACTAAATTAGTCCACTAGTAAAACAGAATTTACACTGTCCTTTTTTCTGAATTTAAATTTTGACTCGCCATGCCAAAATATCTGTAAGCTGAAAACTGTACTACACACTTAACACAAATTCCCATATTAGTACAAATAAAGTCCTAATAACTAAAGTATGCATAAACAGATTTAACATCTGCTGCTCTATTCATCAAATACAAAATGTCAATCATAACAAGACTAAATCTTGTTGGTATCTGTCTGGCCTGCAAGAAGGGGAATGAAAAACTTACTTTTCCAAAGTTTTGATGGACAAATCTATATACCAATTATCATTCGCAAAATGAAGACTTATTTGCATACAAGAACCCTATAATAAATGTTACCTCCATTTAGCAAATGTTACCATTTACATTGGTTCTTTGCTTTGCGTTAATCTTGCTATTGCCTAGGGTGCAGTGCTCAACAAAAGGCTTTAGCTCATCTCTACCTCATATGGAAAAAACTACTGCATGAATTTAAAGTAGCTGACACCATATAAAGGAGTTTGGCAAGTGTGTTGTATAGACTAGAATGACTCAAAGACAATTATGTGCATGAAACTAAGAGGCCCTTCAAAAAAGCAATATTTTCAGCTTGCTGCATCACAGGGTCAATTGACTACTGTCCAACAGCATTTAACCTCAAATGACTGTCTCTGGATTACAGACTGAACCGTTCAGAACAAAGGATCACCTGAAGGTCTTGAGACAACAGAGAGCAGCCACAGACAAAGCAATAATTAATAATTGCACTTATGATTATGAGGCTAATTCTGCTTTATGCCACCAGCAGAAATATTGTTAAAGGACAGCAAAGAACTCTTGACATTCCTTGGTGACTATAGATTGTAAAATACAACTTTATATACAATTAGTTGAAACCATATATTGCACAATGGTCAGACAAACAGTTTGCATCAATTTGCTTTTCTTTGCATCAGGTGCATTTCTAAACATTGTTGGCGATGCAGAGAATCTTTGGAAGGAATCATTTTGGGTTACTTTCTGAAATAATCATCTAGCAATAATCTAGGAAGTGAAGAATATTGCAGCACATTCTCTTACATGACCATAAAACTACAGACACCACATTTAATTTCCTATATAGTTTAATTTATCAGTCTACCCAGTGAATTTTGTAATGTCTTTTTCCTTCCTACAGTATATGGGGATTGTTCAGTATACCTTCCATTACAGTAATCCCTCGCTAGATCATGCTTTGACTTTCGCGGCTTCACTCTATCGCTGATTTTATATGTAAGCATATCTAAATATATATCACGGATTTTTCGCAGGTTTGTGGATTTCTGCGGACAATGGGTCTTTTTATTTCTGGTACATGCTTCCTCATTTGGTTTGCCCAGTTGATTTCATACAAGGGACGCTATTGGCGGATGGCTGAGAAGCCACCCAATCAGAGCACATGGTTAAGTTCCTTGGTGCTGATTGGCTCAGCGACGGAGAGCACATTCAATTCCGCTTTGCATTAGCCAGCATCTCGTCTCGCTCATTCAGCATCAACGTGTTTCGCTGTGTAAAGAGTTAACTTTTGTGCTCTTTTGGGTTTATCTTTGTGTGTAGTCAAGCCCTTCGTTATGTCTCCAAAACAATCTGCTCCTGCTTCAGGGACCATGCCCAAGCGCCACAGTCACCTGAAGAGGCTCCTTTAGAAGAGCTGTAACGCTCTCCTTTGTTGTGCAGTAACATTTATCTCATTGTTATCGGACAAGTCGTCGTATCATTGTTGGTGAGTACCCATGACTAATTTTCTATGTACAGTGGAACCTTGGTTCACAACCATAATTCATTCCAAAACTCTGGTCGTAAACCGATTTGGTCGTGAACCGAAGCTATTTCCACCATAGGATTGTATGTAAATACAATTAATCCGTTCCAGACCGTACGAACTGTATGTAAATATATATTTTTTTAGTTTTTAAGCACAAATATAGTTAATTATACCATAGAATGCACAGCGTAAACTAAATGTAAAAACATTGAATAACACTGAGAAAACGAACAACAGAGAAAACTAACACTGCATTAGTTTGCGCTATAGTGCTAGGAACCGCTCGCTAAAAACACTTTTTTTTTTTTAATGAGTTTTAAGCACAGGGAAAAAAATGAACATTCGAAAAATCCGTAATTTAATAAACCACCAAGAAAAGTAACATTGTCACAATGCACGCTATGAACCGATTGCTGTAAACAGAACTGAAAACAAAAACAAGCCTTTTCTACCTTATGCGTCCAGCCCTTCCTCTCTCGCGCGCTCTCTCTCTCTCTCTCTTTCGTGTGTGCGTGTGTCTCGCGCCTGTGTGTGTGTGCACCTCTGTCTTGCGCATCTGCCTGTGCGCCTCTGTCTCGTGTGTGTGTGCTTCTGTCTCGTGTGCCTGTGTGTGTGTGTGCGTGTGTGTGTCCCTGTCTCGCACGCCTGTGTGTGTGTGTGCCCCTGTCTCGCACGCCTGTGTGTGTGTGTGCCCCTGTCTCGCACGCCTGTGTGTGTGGGTGTGTGTGTGCCCCTGTCTCGCACGCCTGTGTGTGTGGGTGTGTCTTGCGCACGCCTGTGTGTGTGTCGCTCTCTCTCTCTTGCTCGCTCGCTGCACAGGAAATGCACAGGGAGAGACTGAACATGTACAAACCGAAAGGGAAACTGGCTTGTTCGTATACCGAGTGTGTGGTCGTGAACTGAGGCAAAAGTTTGGCAAACTTTTTGGTCGTAAACCGATTTGTACGTCTACCAAGACGTTCATGAACCGAGGTTCCACTGTACTTAGTACATGTACATACATTTAGTGTAACTGTACACACATTTTATACAATTTTTCTTGCATTGTACGTATTTATTGCTGGTGGCCTGTCTATCATAATGGCTGTAACATATGTGATATCGGAGACCCTCAATATCTTTAAAAAAACATTTAGGTTTAATCTATATTTACATGTTGTAGATTTTTCATTTATTTTTATATTACCTAATCAATTACAATGTGTTTAAAACTGTATCACTTATTATACAAAACTCCTCAATGATATACAATACGTATGTTTGTGCATAGTATATAAACAGTGTGTTTACATACACAATTTCAATGAGTCTTACCTAATATCTAAGAGAATATAAAGGGTTTATGCTGTATAACTGTGCGGGAAATGTTTATAAGAGTGTGGGAGAGTTTATAAGGGCTTAAAATATATATAAAAATAACTATATAAAACATATGGGTTTTACTTCGCGGATTTTCACCTTTCGCGGGGGGATTTGGAATGCAAAGCCCCACGATCGAGGAGGGATCACTGTAATGGAGATCGATAAAATAATAAACACTGTTTTAAAATACTACACTGCAACTATCCTGAATTTGCTTAGTTCCCATAGATGCTTAATTCAATTGTTTTCCTGATACATAGTATATCATAAATAAGTTTCCTTTATTTTTTATTTACTGTAGTGTATATAGGATATATTCATTTGTTTAAAGAGAACAATTTCCTTAAGAAAAAACAAATCATTTGTTTCTAACAATGTTGTTTTCTGAAATCAAATATATGCAAGTCATAAAAAATAACCTATTTATTCTTACCACAGAATCATCTCCTGCTGCCTTAATACAACTGTCTGTAGCTTCTTTTGTCTTGAACTGGGCAAAAGCACAGCCTAAAAATATGAAATAAAAAAATAAACAGATAACACAAAAATGCAGTGTGAAAGATTTTTACAATATTTTATGAATGATTATCAGCAAATTAATGAATATACCCAGCTTCACCCAGGCAATATCCCAAGCCAATGGGCCTCAGTGCTGTTGGTTAATTGGGTGTATCAGTAATATACAATATGTGTTTTTTTTTCACAAAGGGCTAATATTATTATCAGACAGTGTGGTGAAGTGGTTAAGGCTTTGGACTTAGTACTTCAAATCATAAGGTTGGGGGTTCAAATCCTACTACTGACACTGTATGACCATGACAAGTCACTTCACCTGCTTCTACTTCAACTGGAAAACCAAAAGAAATGTAACCAGTCATATCTCAAATGCTTTAAGCTTGGAGTAAGGTAATATTACAAGTAATATTATTAGTAGGTTAATGAAGTTGCTTACTCTTGAATATATAGTCCCATTAGATCAGGGACTTAAGCCTGCAACTGTGTGGGTCCAGGCTTGTCTTGGATCGGACAACACTACATCCTCTTCTAGTTCTCTCTCCCTCAATAGAGCGTTATAGCGTTATAGCGTTATAACTGCATTTTGTGTTTACTTGTGTTATATTTGACTAATGGTTACATGTGTTTGATGATCTGAAACATTTTGTGTGACAAACATGCAAAAGAATAAGAAATCAGGAAG
>JANRMT010062792.1:40033079-40049211 GCA_026402145.1 Polypterus bichir lapradei
TACGTTATTATTAAAATGTTTCCTTTTCTTTTTACTTCTCCGCTGCCAAGTGTGGGTATTTTGCTATATATGTATATGTATATGTGAGATATAGATATAGATATATAGATATATATATATATATAAATATGACAACAACACTCATGTCAATGACAAAACAATTACATTAAAAATCATGTTACGTTATTTTTAAAATTTTTCCTTTTCTTTTTCATAACTTCTTTTATACACTACTTCTCCGCTGCGAAGCGCGGGTATTCTGCTAGTATATATATACACAAATGGGATACATAAAACACTGAAAAAGGTTACAGCATTTTTAACTATGGTAACAAACATGCTTTGTAAATATAACATACTTAAAGTTTCATACAAAGAAAACGTTAAACAAATTATGTTTTAGAAATAAAACACTAAACTGTATGCTCATTCTAATTTAAAAAGAAGATTGGTATTTGAAGCTAATCTGAAGTGCTTCCAACAAAAATCATTGTAACCATCATGTAGTTGTTTACATGGAGACCTTTTCTAATTATTGTGAACATTCACCCACACTAGGATCTTGGAAAAAGGTGACAAATATATGTGATAAACTATTTATTTAATATCTCATTTAGATGTAGTAAGCATTCCTGAAAAGTGTAGAATACTTGGGGTTTTGAAACAATTGGGGTTTTGCCAATGTGAAGCGCACATATTGGTAGTTCTAAGACTACTAGACTTTTCTCTTTAGGCTGTAATTGTAATCTCAACAGAAAAAAATGTTTGTTCTGTGTGTTTTTTCTTTTTTTTTAATAAACTTAAAAATACAAGTCAAGTTGGGGAGCATACACCGGTACAGTGCATAGCCACACCCACCACACGACGAAACAACTCAGGATCCCGGTTGGCAACCCCCCAGGCAGAGACAAGGTCCAGTCCCACCCTCTGGAAATGACCCTCTATCTGCCGCAGCCAGGTGTTAAATGGGTGACCCCTTGGCCTGGTCCAGCCACTTGGGTCCCCAACAGCCCTACGAGCTGGATCACCCTCTGGGAAACGCGCCACACAGCCGTAGTGCCGTAATTGACACTCCCTCACAATGCGGTTAATGTGCCTCATTCGGGACTCCATGAGAAACCACTCATTCGACACAAAGTCAAACCAACGGTACCCAAGGATTTTCCGGAGAGACAGAGTACCCAAGGAGTCCAGTCTTCATCTCTGGTCACTGGACAACATCCATGTCTCTCAATCATATAGCAAGACAGGAAGCACCAGGACTCTAAAGACTTGGACCTTCATCCTTTTGCATAGATATCGGGAGCGCCACACACCCTTTTCTAATGACCTCATAACCGCCCCATGCTCTCTCAATCCATCTACCGACTTCATAGGAAGAGTCACCAGAGACATGAATGTCACTATCAAAGGTAAGAAAACCTCTCAACAAGGTCGACACTCTCTCCGCAAACAGACATACTGCTGATGGCTGTGCCCAAAAGGTAATAAAAGGCCTGGATCTTGGTTTTTATCCAGGATATTCGCAAGTCCATACACTCAGACTCCTCGCTCAGTCTCTCGAGTGCCCCGATCAGAGCCTCCACGAAGATCACAGCATTGTCAGGAAAGTCAAGATCCGTGAATCTATCTTCACCAACAGATGCCCCACAGCCGCTGGACCCCACAACCTTGCCCAACACCCAGTCCATACAAGCATTGAACAGATTAGGAGCAAGAACACACCCATGATAAACCCCAGAATCAACTAGGAAAAACAATGAGGTTCTGCCTCCACTCTGCAGAGCACTCACAGTACCAGTGTACAGACCGCTCATGATATCCAGCAACCTTGAGGGGATCCCGTGAACCCTCAGGTTAGCACGATCAACTGAGTTGAATGCTTTACGAAAATCGACAAAGGCTGCAAAGAAACTCTGCTGATATTCGTGTTTGTGCTCCATGAGAACCCTCAGTGCCAGAATGCGGTCGATGGTAGACTTCTTAGACGTAAAACCAGACTGTTCCATTTGCTGGTAGGTGAGCAAGTGATCATGGATCCTATTGAGGACGACCCTAGCAAGGACCTTACCCGGCACCGAGAGCAGTGTTATGCCCCTGTAGTTGCTGCAATCCAGGCAATCACCCTTCCCTTTCCAGAGAAGTCCTGTTTTCCAATCAGTTGGGATGATGCCAGTCTCCCAAATGGAAGCAAAGATTGCTTAATACAGCTTAATAAAAAATTGTTTGTGATTTATCTGACAAATCACAACAGACCACGATTAAAAAACAATAAAAAAAAAAATTAAACTATTTTAAAAATATCAAACGTATCCCTAAAACTACACTAAATATTCACTAGGCCTGCTTACCGAATAAACACAGTTCTTCCTTCATTAACATCATTTGAAATTACTTTTGTCTTTTTCTTGGTTGAAATGGCACCTAAAAGCAGAAAAAGTGACCAACAGAAAAAACATTAACAATGTTAGCTTAACACATATTTCTATATTAAGCTGAAAACTCCAAAACAGTAAACACTAAAATAGGTGTTTAAAAACATTAAACAGAATGCAAATTTTACATCAACAAAGGATACTTTTTTATATAAAGCATTGCTGGCAAAATATTTTAGTGAGGGCATAAAGAATAATGACTATTTAACCTATGCTCTAGTTTCTTTTTGGAACACGGTCAAAGCAAACCTACAAAAAAAGATTTAAAAAGGTTAAATGTTAGAATGAGCATGTGATTTTAACCACAAATAGTGCTAGCTGCACCCTCCTCAGCCTACTCAACCTGTACTAAAATGTTCACTTACAGTATATTAAAAATACTACACAAAAGCTGAAATTCTGAACTCTCATATTCACTTTTGATCACAAATCCAAATGTCTTCTTCAGTGAATAGAAAAAACAAAAGAACTGACCATGTGCGCTACAATACTTTCGGAGGAGACTTATCTTTTACATTATAATAATTTATATTTACATTATATTTAATTATATAATTTTTTTTTCTGACAAGGTTTCTGGAACTGGGTGCATAAAAAGAAAAGTGGTATGGAAAGGCAAGAAGCTGGTATGTACTTTTCTACTAAATAAAAAGAAGCAGTGTATTTTAACACATTCTACTTCATCATGATGCTGGACACTGGCAATGTGTTGCATTTGAACAGACATGAAAGTAAGAAATTCATTTTATTCGATACATAAAACAGTATTTCTATTACCAGCTTCTGACATTAGGATATACTAATCCAAAATATGGCAAATTCCAAAATATAACCATTTACGGACTGCAAAAACATTGGACGTTACAAGTTTCAGATATATTTGTGTAAAGTGTTGCTCGTTCCTCTCAGTCATTCTAAACTCTTTGCTTACATTATAGTTTAATCCGATTACAATAATTAACTAAAGTTCATTCAAATATTTGTGGTCAAAATACAAATAAAGGAAGGAAGGGGAATGTAAGAACGAATCTGTGCATTTTCTGTATTCTTGGTTTCACACGGATAAAAAAAAAAAAAAAAAAAAAAAAAAAAAAAGGATAGCAGAAATTGCAGTTATTATTCAACAAATACAATCCTACAAAAACTATTTTTTTACATAATCTTGTTTTAGTCCAAATAAAAACTTATTCTTAAATAATTACAGTGTGCTCCTAGCTTTGTAGTATTTTGGAAGATCTTTTCATATTACCGTAGATCCCGGAATACAAGCCGACCCGGTATATTAGCCGATCCCCTTCTCTACCTACTAAATTACATGTATTTGCCGATGACCAGTATTTAGGCAGACCCCCTTCTCCAAGCAAAATTTTCTAAATTTCCTTAAAAGTGTCTCTTCAGGTATATTTATAATATTTATCAGTGAGAATTTGAGACTGCCGGCATTTTTGATGGAAACCAGGAAGTGATTGCGGAGAAGTTTGGTAAATTGGAACCTTTGTGTTGAAACTATATACGCAAATACGGTACATCGGCAGGTGGATTTCCGGAGACTTGTTATAAATTTGATTAACTTAAATACGCAATACAGTGGACCCTTGACTTACGAACTTAATTCGTTCGCAAAGGCTAACCCATAATGCGTTCCAAACCTCCCACTGCAACACTTACTTAACCTTTTCATAATAAAAAACACCAATAATTTTTCTAATGTACTAACCAAAAAGTTATAAAAAGTGCCTAGCCTACTTCGATTAGGCTAGGAGCATGGAGGCGCGCAGCGGCTCAGGGCTCTCCTTTTCAGCGCACTTTTTTGTTGTTTTTGTACTTTTTTTTTGTCCTTGTTTGTGCACGATCGGTTCGGCGAACATCCGCTACACCATTTAGAACCTTATAGACATCGGTGTCCAGAGCCAGACATCTGTTTTGAGTGTTTTTCATCACACGCACAACATCCCAGACAACATAGCGAGACCAGCGGGCTCTCCGTGGTTTGTTGTCGGGTCTAGGAGACGACACAGACGGAGGAGGGAAAGAAAGCAGAAGCGGGGCCGCAGATACGGCGTTATGCTAAGGCTAAAAAACAACCATACAAGCCCTATACAGAACTTTTTTCTGCACTGAAGGAGCTGCTTTTAATCTCATTGTAGATGCGTATAGACAGTAAAAGGCATTCTATTCTAGAAACAATTTCATACTGTACTCACCATTTAATTTGACATCTTTGGGCTGCAGGAAGGGAGGAGGAGGAGATATTTCCACACAATGTCCATCTTCGTTTCGAAATTACATCCACAAACACATGTATCTGGGCTCCGACTGACGCTACTAACGCTCTCGGTTGTTTGTTTACAATCGCGCAAGCGGATACACGTGACCGCATCCGTTTCGTAACGCAAGATGTGGATCGTAAATCAAAATAAGAAATTTTATTTTAAACTTCCCAATAATTTATTATAAATTTTATTAATAAAATCAACAACTAAAACACTTTTTTGAATAAATTCTTTATTTAATTTAAAGTACCGGCATGCAAAGTTACTTCTTCATCTGAAAGATGGCTCTGTGGTTTCGTCATTATTTACTTCCGTATTCATCGGCAAAACCGGCATTGCGCTAGAAATCTTGAATCTGAAATGATACTCGTTGTATAAACCGAACCCCAAACTCCAAGCCAAAAATCTAGGACGAAATTCTCGGCTTGTATTCCGGGATCTACGGTATTTTAAAAAACTATTGAATAGTAAGAAAAATAAATCTTTATTCTGTATATCACAACTAAACATACTTATTCAGTTTTTATTAGTTGCCTCAACCACAGTAGTGGGAAAACTTAATCTTCCACATAATATTTAATCACCATTATGATTTGCATTTATGGGATGTTTCAAAATATAAATGCTTTTGAATTATTAGTAGATGCTGATGTTTAAAAGAATTCAGAAAAAAGCAAGGAAGACAATTTTTGAATTTTTTAAAACTTTTGATAGTATGTGAAAAAAGCACTTTTACAGCAAACTGCTAAAGACCTAAATTTAGACTCACAATGCCATAAATAATTTGATAGTTTATGTAAAATTGATAACAAATGATTACTTACCATTCCCCTCATCTGCAGAATCAAGATTTTGTAAATCATCCTCTTCTGAATCTGCATCACTGTCTTCAGCCTCACTGGAATCTGAAATGCTTGCTTCATCAGAACTTGTTGAACTGTTATCAGCTTCAGAATCAGACCTTTCCTTTTCACTAGCACGGTTAGAGAGCTTTTCAACAGGTCTATGAAAAGAATTAGATTGTGATTCAGCAAGAGATTTGAGTACTTTATTACATTTTTACACTATTAGAAAGAATCTACAAAAATCCTAGCTTAATTTAAATCAAATATTTCTGGAATAATAATTCAAGCATGTTACTTTTTCTTTATTACAGCTTCTGCTTTCACTTCATCTTTTTCTTCTGAAACATCTTCACCATCAACATGTGTTTTATCTACCTCCTGGTCTCCTAAAGATAAAGACAAAAAACCTGGTTACTTAATCTGCTTCTTCAAATGCATTAGAAGGGTGCAGAAATTCATGCCAAACATCTAAGTTTAGTTTACTATATTTAAGTAAAAGTGCAAATAAGGGGCCAACAAGTTATGTCATAGTGCAAACATAGCTCAAATGGAACTGGCAACTGAAATTTTGTTAAAAGCCACTAACTTAGCACTTCAGAAACATTCAGAATGGTATGAAGTGTTTTTTCACTGAACTAGTTCAAATTACAGTTGCTTAGAGTAACTGGTAAGCTCTTATTGCTTACAAAAAATAGGCTTTTAAAAATGTTTTAAAAGTCTACTTTCAGGAAATAAGTACCAGAGATGATTTAAAACACAATAAAGCTTTTCATCTCCATTTACAGTGATCCCTCGCTATATCACGCTTCGACTTTCGCGGCTTCACTCTATCGCGATTTTTTTTCTCATACACGCTTACGTCACTACGCATGCGCTTTCTGAGAACTTTTATCTCAGCCCTACGATGGCTCCTAAACGTGCTGCTTTTTCTATGCCTTCTGACAATAAAACTAAGCGCCGGAGGAAGATGCTTACTATCCAGGAGAAGGTGAAACTCTTGGATATGATTAAAGATGGCAATACCCTACAAAAGCCTCCTCACGCATATGAAAAGACAGCGCCAGCAACTGCCTATCAAGATGTTCTTCAGCCGCGCACCCAGACACCCACTGCCTACTCCTAGTACTTCTTCACTGAAGACAACAACGCACCTGCTGAAGATACTGCACCACCTCTGAAGACTCTCCTACTGAGGTCGTGCCTTCATAGGTTAGTGGTTGTGTGCAATTAAATGTACAGTACAATAATTTACTATATAAAAGCGTTCGGGATTGTCCTTCTGTCCCGTGAGTGCAAAGCGTAGCGGTATTCCGCTTATCACATACTTACTACTTGCGGCTTGAGGTACGAAGCGACGCGATGTGAGCAGAGTTCTGGTGCTCTCATCGTTCCCTTGCTTTTGTGCGCGATGCGCTGGAAAAACAGACAAAATTATGTCTCTGGAAATAATTAATGTTGATGGAGTACAAATGCCTCACCGCGTAGTAAATATCAGGGGAGATGGTGCTTGCTTATTCTCATCTATAGCTTATTTAGTGCATGAAACTCCGTCTTTAGCGGTACAGATTCGGGCCGACATTGTACGACTTTGGACAGGCACTTGAGGGGATAAAAAAAAAACTTAGGTTTTCGGGAGATGTTATGAATGGGCACTTTGATGTTCTCATTCCCTACACTTACATGCCTGATGTACACATGGAGCGCACAAAAACTGAGGATAAAAGTCGGTCGCCTTAAAAGGCGAGTGCGCAGAGTAATATGATATTTGTAACGTCTAATATGTCTTATTTTCTCTTATTTTGTCTAATATATTGGGTAATACGAGTGTAATGGTGACTAAAGGGTGTTATTTCATGTCTAGAGGGCTCTAATAATGTTAAAAAACATATTTAGAAGGTTGTAAACAGGTTTTCTATACTCTAACTGCGAAAATATTCGATTTATAAATAAAGAATCCTACTTCGCGAAAATTAATTTATCACGGTAGAGTCTGGAACGGATTAACCGTGATAAACGAGGGTTCACTGTACCTCTTTTTATTGGAAACCATAAAGCACAAACTGCAGTGCCATGCAGAATATCTCTGCCCCTTCATGTTTTTAAACACTACTCGAGTATGAATGATACAGCCCCTTCAAATCTGCACTTCTAGTATAAACTCACATGGTCAAGAACAGCATTTCTAAAGACAAATTGAGCTATTTACTAGCAAGTATCAAGGTCAAAAACGAATTACACTAATTATTTGGCTGACCTATCTTTTGCCAGGATAACAGCATGCATTGCATATTAGGTTGGATTGTTTTTTTAGCTCTTCCTTGACATATGCCCCTAAAATTTAATGATGGTTAGCAAAACAGATTTTCTGTTTGTTCTGAATGTTTTTTGTGGTTATGGAAATGGATTTATGTGAAGTTTATTTTTCATATAGCAGTGAAATGTAGCACACTCTATATCAGAAAAGCAACGATAACGTGCAGTGAATACACTTGACTTATAGTTTTTATACCCTTTCTCTGTACGTTTAGCATTCATTTGCTCGGAGGTTGAAGCTCTTGCTGCTTCCTCAGCTGCTCTTTTTCTCCACACTAGTGGCCCACTTCTTCACTTCTTCCGTCGGCATCTTTTAGTGTTAAAACTGATTAAGTCAGTTTTTGTGTTGCAATTACTTAGTATGTTTTTCTTAATTTTTCACTTAAGCTAGTACTTAAGTGTTCAATCTGCCTTGAGAATGATTTAGCTGTATGCATAAAAATCACCACCCCGAAAGCGGACAGTAGAGGTCACATAGTACAGTATATGTGTACCAAATTTCAGGTCAATAGGTGAAACAATTTGCGAGCTACTGGTGATTTAAAAATCACAGACAAACGGACAGCCACGGCAGCGTATTATATAAGAAGATACCTATATATCTCTCTCTATTTTATATATATATATATATATATATATATATATATATATATACATACATATATACACACACACACACACACACACATCTATAGGCAAAATTCCGTTACAACGAATATCTTTACAACGATACCGACAGTTTCCCCATATGACACGAGTCTATAAAAATCTCATTACTACAAAGTACATTCAGCAGATTCTTTCATTACAACGAAGTGCCCAAAAGACCTTGAAATGCCTGAATGAATCATCCACAGAGCAGTTGGTTCTATGGCCACAGCTCAGTTGTGTACAACGATCCCCCAAACTGAAACACTGTAATTTTTTTTTTCTTTCTTCGAAATTTCCTTGTACTGTTTTTTGCTGTTTTTAGTGGTTTTCAGCGATACCTTTTGCATTTTGCTCATCAACATTTGAAAAACATCCACTGGAATTTAACTCATTGTCACCCTCCTATAGAAATGGCAGACACAAAAAAACGACAACAGTTCACATTAGGGAAAAAAAAATAATTTTGCGGCTCTCGATTCCAGCAAAAAGAAAAAGGACGTTGCAAGTGAATTCGGAATCTAGCCATCGACACTGTCAACTTTCTTGAAAGACCAAGCAAAAAAGGAAAAAAATCTTGGGTTGCAAACGTATGCAACCTGCTGCATTTGAAGATGCCGAAAAAGCTGTTTTTATGTGGTTCAGTGATGTTCATTCAAGAAACATTCCTATTAATGCGGCACTCATTCAAGAAAATGTGTGGTTTCTAAACTCTCTTAGGACCTCCCCCAACTGGACAACACGCTGAAGAGCATCCCGAAGTGCAATCACCGCATCTGTGGAAGACAGTTTATCTATTGCCGGGGCAACACCTGAGCCTGCTGCAGCTCGCCACCAAAGCAAACAGAAAAGATGTCAATGGGTGATGCAAGGCACATTGTAAATGCAGGGAACAGTATTACTTGGCCACTAACCTAGCCACAACCCTTCCTGACTGCTGTGTCTGTGTATAGGAGAGTGGCAGATCACGCTACAGTAAATAACCGTGCTGTTCCAGTTTCAAGCTGAATAAAGCTGGTTTTGCTGAAGTGGAGACTCAACTTTTTTGGGATCCCAAAAGAGTTCAGAAACCTCACAATATGAAGAAGAAGAAATGGATGATTTGGCTTCTGATTGATAACTGTGCTGCCTACAACATGCTTCCACATTTGGATAATGTTCACGTTGAATTCCTCCCACCCAACTGCACAGCAGTGCTTCAGCCACTGGATTTGGGCATCATTCGCACCCTAAAAGAGTGTATTATCACAAGGAAATACTGAGAAAAATTCTCATCTACAAAACGTAGACAGAAGGAGATTAAAATGAATGCAAAAGAAGCTATTGAAATGATTGCAAAAGCCTAGACGCAAGTTACAGAAAGCACTATAGTGACAAATATATATTTCATTACAACAAAATATATTTTAGGTCCCTGGCAGTTCATTGTAACGGAATTTTACCTTTCTCTCTCTCTCTATGATTTAGATAGGAATATAAATAACAAGCTGGTTGAGTTTGCAGATGATACTAAGACAAGTGGATTGGGAGATAATTTGGAATCTGTTAAATCATTATAGAAGGATTGGACAGCATACAGGCTTGGGCAGATTTGTGGCAGATGAAATAGAATGTCAGTAACTGTACAGTAATACAAATAGGAAGTAAAAATGTTAGGTCTGAATACATGATGGGATGTTTGAAAATCGACAGTACACCTTATGAGAAGGATTTAGGAGTCATAGTGGACTCTACGCTATCAACTTCTCAACAATATTTACAAGAAATTAAGGAGGCAAACAGAATGTTATGATACAGTGGCTTGCAAAAGTATTTGGCCCCCTTGAACTTTTCCACATTTTGTCACATTACAGCCACAAACATGAATCAATTTTATTGGAATTCCACGTGAAAGACCAATACAAAGTGGTGTACACGTGAGAAGTGGAATGAAAATCATACATGATTCAAAACATTTTTTACAAATAAATAACTGAAAAGTGGGGTGTGCGTAATTATTCAGCCCCCTGAGTCAATACTTTGTAGAACCACCTTTTGCTGCAATTACAGCTGCCAGTCTTTTAGGGTATGTCTCTACCAGCTTTGCACATCTAGAGACTGAAATCCTTGCCCATTCTTCTTTGCAAAACAGCTCCAGCTCAGTCAGATTAGATGGACAGTAGGGGTGTAACGGTACACTAAAATGTAATTTCGGTTCGGTTCACTTTCTTGAGGTACTCGGTTCGGTTAATTTTCGGTACAAAAAAGGCAGGAAAAAAATGACTTTAAATGCTTTTATTTAAAAAAAAAATACAAACAATAGAATTTGTATAAATAAATTAAAGCGACCCATTTGGGTGATATTTCAAATAAATTAGACTCTGAGTTTTTAAAACTATTGTAACAATTTAAATAAACAAGTAACAAATGTAAACTTTGAACATGTAGCCGCAACAGCCTGAATATGACAAATAAAACTATTCAACCAATCTGAGGGCCCAGTCCTGCTTCTTTTACAGCACTGACAATGTTTTTAGCATTGTCTGTGGTTACAGGAATTGTGGTCCCAGGTCTCTCCAGCTTCCATTCATTCACAGCCTCCTTCAGGTGCTCTGCAAGATTTGTGCTAGTGTGCTGTTCATAAAAAGGTCTCGTTTGCAGAACGTGATTCCTCATCTCCCATTGTGGCGAAATGTAGTGGACAGTTACTGTTAAATAGCTCTCTGTTGCGCGTGAAGTCCAACTATCTGTCGTAAGTGAAAGAGAGGGCACCTGCGATAGCTCGCTGACGACATCACTTCTAGTTTTTTCATAAAGTGCTGGTACAACTTTCTGACTAAAGTGAGGACGTGATGGTATTTCGTAGCGAGGCTCAAAAACTTTAATCATATACTTAAAGCCAGCGTTCTCAACAACTGAATATGGACGTAATCCCGTAGCTATGAAGACTCCAATACCATGTGTTATTGCTTTGGCCCGGTCAGAGTTGCTCGCTAGATGTTGTTTAAAAGCTGAAGTTATCGGTGTTACTGTTTGCACCAAGCTGGTTTTCTTTCTTGTAGAGGAAACATTCACAGATGGATGGTGCCGTTTTAAGTGTGTTAACATATTAGACGTGTTTCCTGCAGCGTGCCCGATCTCCGTGGTGGAACAATGTCGACAAACAACTTTGGATTTATCCACTTGCCGTTGTCCATCGGTAACTTTAACGGGGAAGCCAAAGTGTTCCCAGACAGGAGAACGTAATGAGCTGGGAGGGTCTTCCAGCTCAGGCTTCTCGCTTGCATTTGCCATAACCCCATTTGTCACGTCTGCGAGCTACTGGCGCGCCTCTCCCTCATCCAGTGTCCGACACTCAGAGGCGTCCGTGCGGAAACTCACCCAAGACTTTAGTTCCGCTTGGGGTGCTTAGATCGCACTAGTAATAGATTTAATGAGAAAAAATGCATAAAATATAACCGAAACGGTACGCAAGTGGACCGAACCGAACATGCAAAACCGAAACGGTTCAATACATCCATGTGAACCGTTACACCCCTAATGGACAGCGTTTGTGAACAGCAGTTTTCAGATCTTGCCACAGATTCTCGATTGGATTTAGATCTGGACTTTGACTGGGCCATTCTAACACATGGATATGTTTTGTTTTAAACCATTCCATTGTTGCCCTGGCTTTATGTTTAGGGTCGTTGTCCTGCTGGAAGGTGAACCTCCGCCCCAGTCTCAAGTCTTTTGCAGACTCCAAGAGGTTTTCTTCCAAGATTGCCCTGTATTTGGCTCCATCCATCTTCCCATCAACTCTGACCAGCTTCCCTGTCCCTGCTGAAGAGAAGCACCCCCAGAGCATGATGCTGCCACCACCATATTTGACAGTGGGGATGGTGTGTTCAGAGTGATGTGCAGTGTTAGTTTTCGCCACACATAGCGTTTTGCATTTTGGTCTCATCTGACCAGAGCACCTTCTTCCACATGTTTGCTGTGTCCCCCACATGGCTTGTGACAAACTGCAAACGGGACTTCTTATGGTTTTCTGTTAACAATGGCTTTCTTCTTGCCACTCTTCCATAAAGGCCAACTTTGTGCAGTGCACGACTAATAGTTGTCCTACGGACAGATTCCCCCACCTGAGCTGTAGATCTCTGCAGCTCGTCCAGAGTCACCATGGGCCTCTTGGCTGCATTTCTGATCAGCGCTCTCCTTGTTCGGCCTGTGAGTTTAGGTGGACGGCCTTGTCTTGGTAGGTTTACAGTTGTGCCATACTCCTTCCATTTCTGAATGATCGCTTGAACAGTGCTCCGTGGGATGTTCAAGGCTTTGGAAATCTTTTTGTAGCCTAAGCCTGCTTTAAATTTCTCAATAACTTTATCCCTGACCCGTCTGGTGTGTTCTTTGGACTTCATGGTGTTGTTGCTCCCAATATTCTCTTAGACAACCTCTGAGGCAGTCACAGAGCAGCTGTATTTGTACTGACATTAGATTACACACGAGTGCACTCTATTTAGTCATTAGCACTCATCAGGCAATGTCTATGGGAAACTGACTGCACTCAGACCAAAGGGGGCTGAATAATTACGCACACCCCACTTTGCAGTTATTTATTTGTAAAAAATGTTTGGAATCATGTATGATTTTCGTTCCACTTCTCAAGTGTACACCACTTTGTATTGGTATTTCACGTGGAATTCCAATGAAATTGATTCATGTTTGTGGCTGTAATGTGACAAAATGTGGAAAAGTTCAAGGGGGCCGAATACTTTTGCAAGCCACTGTATATAGTGCCCTGAGTTGTGGAGTACAAGTCCAAGGAGGTTCTGCTTAAGCTTTATAATGCTTTCTGTGACTTTATTTCCTTTGCAAGGTACACATTTTCATATCTTTCATTAAAAATAACTGTGCAAGCAATGATTACTAAATAGACAGGAGTTTTAATCCAGCACATGTGAAAGGGACAATAATGAAGCACAGGCAGAATACAATTTTATGGACTTATGTTTCATAAGGCAACTTTTTTCCCAATTTGAGGGCCTTCCCTTTTGTTTCTTTGGCATAAAAGTTTGGGACAAAAACACAGATTTGTAAGCATGAGTTGCAAACCAACAACATCTGAAATATTTTAAAGGTAACAATTTGCTTTTGCAACAAGGTATGTGGAAATTTTTCAGAATTCAGGAAACTTGACAAAATGCACTGCAGTCAGTGAAAAAAGAGAAATGAACTAGTTTTGAGTGGATTATAAAGGTGCTATGGTCTTTAAAGTGTACCTGAGGGCTAGGCAAGAGTCCAACAATGTTGGAACGATTACTGCAGGCAAACTTGTGACCTTAGCTGTGAGGAAGCAGTGCCACCTGCATCTCCCGAGCTCCTATTACTACAACTAACATCCACAGAGCCTCTGATGCAAGGGATCAACATTATACACTCAAGGGTCTGTCCCTGTCACAACATGATCTGTGCGACATAGTAAGGAGTGTAACATGCTTAATCCAGCAGTGAAGACACAATGTATAGTGAATCTACACAGAACAACAAAGCACTTTCATAATATTCTCATTATGGGCAGCAACTCCTCAAATGAAAATACAGTGAGCTATGTACGCACATGCGCAGTTCAGATCGGAGCCACGCCATAATAAACAATGTTGAAGTATTTTGTACTGAATGTGGCATACCAATTGGATTGAGACATCACGCACGCAAGTCACGTAAGTACGGCATAAATTATTCATGTATGCTTGAAACAGATCAGGGAGCACCATAAAAAGTGTGAGGCCGATACGCTTATATAGTCCATAAGTTTTTAAAATTCTGCAGATCAGCTAATGACATTCCCATCCAACATTAGCTGCTACAGCTCTGTGATGTCACGTTGGCTTCATGGGGTTCTGGGAAACAAACGTTCATCTAAGCCAAGGCAAAATTTGGCTGACAGGGTCATTGGCAAACCAGGGAAATTTGCAAAGAAAAATGCTTTGGCAAATTTTGCTGATCACTATTCAGTACATAAACAACATCAAGGCAGCAGAAATACTACTAATAGTACAAAAACAATGTTGCATTATCAATGTCATGAATTATCAATAATTAAAAGGCACTGGCAATAGTTAAGTAACTAATCACCATAAGCAATAGAATTTTTGTAAAAACTTTTGTCATGCTACAATATTTCTAAGCATTTTTCAGATAACATTTTCTAAGAAGCTTCCACATACTGAACAGGGCACACAAATTAAAATGTCAGAATATAATATACCATAGTAAAAACAGCAAAAAATAAAAATTAGCTCACAGGTTAAGGGTACAAAGCAAATATTCAGCCATCAGCCTTATATGATGCTGACTGTGGTCAAGAACCAAACAGGTGAGTTAAGTCTCATGCCGAAGTATTAACAATATTTTCTGAACCTAAATCAGTTAGTAGAGTGTCTTGAAAACTTTTGAGTTAAAAAATAGTTAACACATAATTACCAACACTCAAAGTAATACTTACGTGAACAAGATGCTACATATTTGTCCTTTGCTATCACCCAGTCCACAGCTACTGGTCTACCTGTTAAAGAATATAAATTGCATTTAATTACTATCAAGAAAATACCTCTTTCCAAATAGCATTCTATTGCAGGGATACAAAACAGTTAACCAAAACTAAAGCCAACTATACTTGTAATATGGGTACAGTAAAGAAGTTTTTGGGAAACCAATATGGATGCAAATGTGGATATTATTTGTCACATAAAACTACAACAAAACAGTATTATCATGTTTAATTTGGATATAAAACTAGATATTTTTTTACCTTATTATGGTATTGATTCATTTTTATTAATTAAATTAATACTAGTCTATGTCACAAAATGGATTTGTACTAATGCACTATGATCAGGTTTTGTACTGTTTCAAGCCAGGTCAGAAACACAAATGATATTACAAACACTGGTTGGACAATGGACTACTGTCTTTTGTAAAAGAATGGAAGGATACCTTTGCATTTCTTGTGTTTATACATTTAAAAAAATGTATTTACTGCTATTTTAGCAAAAAAAAAATGCTTTTTGCTGTACCCAGAGATATGTACCAGATGCATATAAACCAATACCTCCAAATACTAATACACACCAGTATGCTTTTAATTACAACATACATATCTGTATATTAACATGACTCAATGTGCAAGGCTGCAGAAATACTAACATTATTTACTCCAGTATAGCAACAACACTGTATTACAAAAATCATTTAGCCAGGTATGATGCCTAAGTTTGAATAATTTATAGGCACTGTCACCTAGCTATGCATTCTGAGCATGGAATGAAACATTGTAGCTGAGAACTTCTTGCATTAAAGTTAACTGACACCATCTACAACAATCATGTGAATAAACCATAGATAAATGTTACCAAGCTGTATCACACTGTAGGATGCCTGTGGGTTCTCAGACAGTTAGACAACAGGTATATTTAGTGACATTAGACCTTGGGTGCTGGTAGCTGGGATACTCACAAGCCCTCAGCATTGGAATAGATATGGACTTTATTTGCTCGTATTAATAAATCCCTGTAAGACCTGGTGTTGC
Source organism: Polypterus bichir lapradei (assembly GCA_026402145.1). NCBI lineage: Eukaryota > Metazoa > Chordata > Cladistia > Polypteriformes > Polypteridae > Polypterus > Polypterus bichir. The sequence goes on from JANRMT010062792.1 coordinate 40,049,143, forward strand.
AAAATTACATCATCTCATTTAACAAAAACGGCCTGCATGGCAGATTTCCAAGACGCAAACCACTGTTAA
>JANRMT010062792.1:40049611-40067400 GCA_026402145.1 Polypterus bichir lapradei
TTGTGTTTACTTGTGTTATATTTGACTAATGGTTAAATGTGTTTGATAATCAGAAACATTTTGTGTGACAAACATGCAAAAGAATAAGAAATCAGGAAGGGGGCAAACAGTTTTTCACACCACTGTATCTCTGTTGCAACTTTCCAACATTGGGTGAAAGTGGTAGTCAAAATAGCATATGCACCTTGCACAGTACATGTTGTCATTGCAACTCTCTTATGTTTAAAGTATTAATATATACAGAAATACAATATATTTGATTGTTACATTACACAATGTGTAAATGTGTGTTGTCATAATTTATAGTTTAGACAAGATTTGAGTAATTCTGAATCTATGAATTATTTCTGGTTGCTGTATTTCAAGCTCTTTCAGTACCAGTATTTGAAACTGTACCTGTATGTTATCAGTAAAAAAAAATAGTTAATTGGGATTTTCTTGGCTTTCTTTGTTTGCATATATATCTGCTTGTTGCAGAAGACAGATAATGGTTTTGGAAAGCTTTGGGAGGATGATGCAGATGCAAATGTTCTGGAAAGTGAGGATGCAACTATTTTGGGGGGTTGCATGTATGGTACATTGTTCAGGGATGGGTGTGAATGTTCCGGAATGTGGGGATGTAAGTGGTCTGAAATTATTCATACTTGATCATACTATTAACTCTTACTACTATTTCCATTAGAGAATGCGACCAGCAAAGAAACTTGTCTTCATTGGGTATTTCAATTCCACCTGAGGGGGTAAACGTTAACATTACACAAACTTATTGTCTGTTTACCCTGCATTTTTATCACTCTTTAATTTAATATTGTTTTTTATCAGTATGCTGCTGCTGGAGTAGGTGAATTTCCCCTTGGGATTAATAAAGTATCTATCTATCTATCCATCCATCCTTGATGCTGTACTAAATGGAGAGAGTGAAGTTGAGATGGAATCAGACACCAGTGATTCAAGTGATGAGGAGGTGGATGAAACTGCTGATGAAGTGGACAAAGAGAAACAGACACTCACTGATTGTCCAACTGATGATAAGGAGGCCATTGATACAACCAAACTAAGCCAACCAACAAAACAAACTCTGCCCTGGAATCGGTACCACTGGCTGAAAAAGGACTTCATCAGTCCTGATACCAGTTTCTCTGGTCAAGACATCACCAGTGGTGATGTTTCCCTCCACACAACATTAGAATACTTTCGGAGTTTTGTGTTAGAAGACATGATTCAGGCTCTGACAGAAGACACAAATCAATACAGCTTTCAAAAGACTGGATTGTCTATCAACACAAATACCAAGGAGATTGAACAGAAGATTGGCATTTACCTGAAGATGGACTTGATGCAATTGGCTGGAGTCCGTATGTACTGGGAGGCAGACACACAGTATACCCGTTTCTGCTGTAATGTCATGCAACAGATTCCAGTCTCTTGTTGACATCATTACATTTTCACAACAACCAAGAAGAAAGACAAACTGTGGAAAGTTGGAAACTCAGACCATGGCTTGATTCATTCAGAGTGAAATGTCTGCAGGTGGTCCCTGAAGAGCACAACTCTGTGGATGAGATGATGATGATTCCATTCATGGTATCAAGCAGTACACGAGAGGCAAACCACACCCATGGGGCTTCAAAATGTGGGTACAAACTGGAATCTCTGGTATGCTCTGTGCCTTTGACGTGTACCAAGGCAGTGCTGATGGTACACAAGCCAAATCTGAACTTGGACAGTCAGGAGATGTTGCAATGAAGCTTGCATCCACACTTCAAGAACATCAGAACTACAAGGTCTATGCAGACAACAACTTCGCCTGTGTCCCATTAGTGGTTCAGCTCCTTGTTTGTAGACTTCAATATGTGGGAACAGCCAGGCAAGTTTGCTTACCCAACTGTAACCTTCAAGATGAGAACAGCTTGAAGAAAGAGGGGAGAGGAAGCTTTGACACCAAAGTGGAGGCAAACCACAACATCTGTGCTGTCAGATGGTATGACAACAGGGCAGTCACACTTGTGTCATCCTTTGCTGGCCCACAACCAGTGCAAAAAGTCCATCACTGGAACAAAGCCTCCAAATACTACACTGAAGTTGAAAGGCCTTACATTGTGGGTGCCTACAACAAGTACATGGGTGGTGTGGATTTGTTGGACTAATTTTCAGCCAAGTACAAGTTCCCCTTGAAATCACATCGCTGGTACACATACATCTTCTGGCACACTATCATCCATGATGTGGTCAATGCCTGGCTTCTCTATAAACAGGACTGTAAAGCTCTCAATTTTCCAAAGAAAGATGCTGAACAGGAGACAGTTTCTGACACAGTTAGCATCCTCTCTGATCCTGGTAAAAATCAATTTCTACTGTTTTCCACATTAAATATTTCACTGAATATAATGTTTTAATGTATGTTTGACATTATAATTAATTACTTTCTTATCTAATTCAGACAAACACAGTTGATGGAAGTCCACCAAATGTGGTCCTACCCAAGAGGTCATGCAAACCACCGGGAGATGTGCGCTGGGACATTGTTTTCACTAGGAAATGTGCAACTAACACAATGAACTGCAGACACTGCGCAAAAGGAAACACAAATACACTCTGCAGGAAGTGCAATCTCTGATTCTGCTTTTCTGAGGAAAGAAACTGCTTTCTGGAGTACCACTACAAGTGAATACTGAACAGTGTTTCTTTGACAGTTTTCATTTCATTTTGTGCATAATATTTTCATTCCATTTCTTAAATAAATTATGATTTTTAGAAATATGACTGCTGTGTGATTATTATTCATAATATTTACTGTTAAAGTCCTTTGAAAGCTAATCACACTTGGCTGGACCCTTGGTTGTTCTGTATATTTGATCTGACAGCATGAGTGCAAATGGCCAAATTCTGCTTCCAGCTAGGCCCAATGTGGCAATATTATGTTTCCCTAAAAACTTACTAATACACAATTAAAAAAACAAAATCATTATTTGTATCAGAGGCCTTCTACAACAATATCTGACAGGTGAAAACATTTTTTCTTTTTTCTATATTTGGGTCTTACATTTTAGAGACAATGGACCAGAGAGAGAGAGAGAGAGAGAGAGAGAATGAGAGACTGGGACTTGGCAGTGCTCAAAAATTCCACAAGATGGGCTGGAGGCTAATGCTGGAGTTAAGAAAGTCTCACCTGATCAATTTAGTCTGTAACAATTTTGATTTTTAACAACAGATAATGGATAGAATATGAAACGCTAAGCCACACCCTGAAATGCAATTTGCTGTATTAGAGTTTTTCATGAGTATCAATATTCTTACCTTTTATTTCCTTTAGATTCATAGCCGCCAATGCTCTACTAGCTTCTTGAACATTTTTGAAGAGTACAAAGGCAAAACCACGCATTTTCCCATCTAAATCAAATCATCAATACAAAATCAATAATTATATTATACTGAAATGCATGACACATTTAAATAATTTCATAAAAATTAAACATGTTTTCCAGTAATGTAAGAATTTCAGAGTCACCTGCTTTCCTAGGAAGAGTCACATCAAGGACTGTCCCATATTTAGAGAACGTTTCTTTTAAATCATCTTCGGTGCACTGTGATAGGCAAGTAGTGTACAGATTAATATAATCATATTTTCAATTAATTGTGTCAGTCCAGATATTTTTTTTCTCTCCATCTTACCTTAAAGCTGAGATTTCTGATAATTAACCTTGATTTCAATTTACTTTTCTTTTTAACACATTGAAATTTTGACTCCTTTGGAACTTTCTTTGTCTCTAAAATGAAAGATGAAAAAGGGTGTTGTAGCTGTTTATTAATTATTTAAAAAGAATTTTAATATATCAGAATTTTTAAATTAAAAATACTGTATACAGAAATCAGTATACTCTATATCAAAAACAAACTGCTGGATTCCACACTGGCAAGAAAAAATACTGACCATCATCCACTTGAAGCAGTTTGTGAAGACAACATACTGTTAATTAAACTCATATTTAAACATACAGGGCCAGAGGGTAACTGGTCCTGTCTCGCTTGTCTTTTGTAATTATAAAATACACATCTATGCATACACGTTAGATTAACTGGTGATTTTAACCTAACGTGTGGGTAGGTGTGTAAATAGGCCCTACGAAGGACTGGCACCCTGTCTAGCACTGGTTACTACCTTGAGGCCAGTGTAGCAGAAAAAGCAGAAAAGGCTCCTACCTCCTATGACCCTAAATTGCATTAAATTCATCCATACTGTATGGATATAGAAATTTTATTTCTGAAGTTTAGAAGGAATTAACAGGTGTAGTTGACAGGAAGTTGGGAGACAGTGGGCAACAATCTTGGAAGAGGAATGAGAGAACTGTGAATGTTGTGTTTTGTTGGTATTCTGGAAGAGAAGGTGTTTTGTCAAATAAAAATCATTTACTGTACTTGAAAAGAGAATTGTGTTGGGTATTACTGTCTGTGGTTTGGGGCTCAGTGGTGGCCCCCATTTGTTACACAGACAAAAGCACAAAACAACATAAAACTTTAAAAACGTGACTTGTTCAAGTATACATGGACCTTAAAATTCAGATTTGTATTTATGAAGTCACATTTGCCAAAGTGTTTTTAGCAGCAAATATGCAGGATTTGCAGGTAACCTTGTTCAGTGAATATTTTCCTGGAAAATTACCACGTGGCCAGCTTAAGCCAACATTTTCTTCCAAGCACCCCATTATGTTTTGTAAATGTATGTATGTTTACTGTAAGATCGTTGTAGACGTGGCTGTCACTGGATTGCAACGACACAAGAAAAAAAAGCCATATAGCGCTTGACAATGCTGCGCAATATTTTGCCCATCTCTATCTGTACTCTTTTCACCAAGGGGAAACTCCACCCGCGGTCAATTGAACCCCAAAACCCAGCTATTTGATTGCTGCAATGTAGGTAGTCAGTGAACTTAATGAAGCCACAAAGGCTTAAAAAAACACTGCTGCATTTAAATGAATAAACTATTAAAACAAACTTGTATTTTCATTTGAGGCATACATCAGCTGACCATAATGAGATTACCGGAACTGTCACCGGTTATAGAACTCTGGTCCGTTTGCACTGCATTGCTAATTATGCATACAAAATAGCCATGTGCCCAGCTAATCCTGCTGGGTTCCCTTATCAGTAATACTAAGTGAACCGGTTAGGACTACGGATAATTACTTTAAATTGAGAGCTTACTGAACCAAAACGAACTGGAATAAAATACCGTATTTTTCTCAACTGTAAGTGACTAAGCCAAGGGTTCTTGAGTTCACAAAAGAAATAAAAATGGGCGCTTAAATAATGTTGTTTGCTATATAAAAGGAACTATATATAAATAAATTAATTATATATATCTCCTCACTAGTAGGAGTTTAAAAAAAGTCCTATACTTTGTGCAAACGTTCTGAAAAAAAAAACGTACCTAGAACTCTTTACGTTGCATCGCAAATTTTGGGAAAAACCGCGACATTTTTGGCCGCAACAATCACAGAAAAACTCATAGTGTCTGATTAATGTCGTGCGGACTACCGATCGTGTGAACGAGTTTTGCCGCTTGGTGATTTCAGTAGGGCGCACAATGGACCGTTTCATCGACCGAAGGAATGACGGCTATCTGTAAATAAAAATAGCAAAACGTAAAGCTTTTGACAACAATGTGTAGCAATGAAGCAAAAGAGCGCTAGTGAAGATCAAATGCCAACCTATAAGACAGGCATAAAATACCAGCATTAAGTGAGCTGGAGAAATAATACTCCTACTACATATTAAAAAAAAATTTCTACCTATACACTGAATAGTTTATTTGCAAAACGTCTGTACAATATTAAAAAACAGCATAACACAGTGTAACAAATAATAAAACAAAGACGTTCATACCTTTCTTTTTCTGATCCGATTTCTTTTTTGCAATCGACACGTTTATTTTCAAACCATCATACTCTTTGACGGTTTTCAAAGCTTGCTCCGAGTCCTCCGGCAATGAAAAGGTGACATACCCATAGCCTTTGCATTTACCGCTACCTAGACAAAATACAAACTGAAGTATGTAATTCTCAATCAGGGCATTAACAGCTTTAGTTAAAATATCTCCAATAACCTTAACATTACATTCATCGAAAATGTATGCACCCAAACCATTTTCTTTTATTACTACTACTTATTTACATTACAGATCTACATTTAACAAACTGTATATGCCAACAAACTTACACGAATCGCACCAGCGGAACACAAATCATTTTCAGTGCATTTTAATATCTGCATTAAATAGTTTAAATATACCTTTCTCCTTCACGACGAAGCATTCTCTAACTGGTCCAATGTCGCTAAACACCTCTTCAAGGCGGGCGCTAGTTGCAGAATCTGGCAAATTTCGAACAAACAATGTCGTGCTGGCCTTTGCCATTGTAACCTACGATACGTCAAGATCAGTAAAATGGGAAAATGAACAGCTCATTAATTTTGTATGAAATATCTCTCCGTTACTGTGGTTAAATGTATAAACTTTGCTCTTTTAAATCGAATATTATACGAACGATTCCAGTATTTAAGAGACAGCAGTATAGCTTTTGTATTCTGATGCCTTAACTTAATGTATTTTATTAGCTCTGTCAATTGGAAAAATACAGCTGATCAAGTAAAATGTTTATAAACAACCTATCACTCGAAACGCGTGTTGAAACACGGACGTTGCCATGTTGGAATCAAACCGGAAGTTGAAGGCACACTTAGGCAGCAATGTCCTGTACGATGATTTTTTCCATCCCAGTAGATAAAACAGACGAGGAATTTAAGAGTTCCTACTTTCGTTTCCACTGTAAATTAGCGGTTTAGAATTAATACCGACATTTAAGATTACTTCATTTTTCAGTAATTAATGCTTTGATTACTTACATCAATGGCGTTATCCTTTTCTGCACTTTGATTTTTCTTAAGGTGTACTCTTTGACTATTGCACATATTTTGAATGTGGTGAAAAGTTGAAGCTGTAGATTTCATAATAATGCTATGACGGTGGAGAGATTGGAGAGATAAGTAGTAATTTACTGTAATTATAACATGCATAGGGCTCAGAAATAGCACGTTATCATTCCGAAACCTAAAACTAAACATTGAACATTACCCCATATAATCCCAAGAGGCTTGAGTGCCTCGTATTCCCTGGCCGATTATCTCAAATTTACCTTCTCTGGCAGGGATGGTGTATGAGCATGTGTGAGGAGTTAAAAAAATACTAACCAGATATGCTATATTTGCAGTCACCTCTATACACAGCATTGGCAGTGAAATTAAATGTTTTCATTGGTGGTGGTCTGTTCTTACTCTAAAGTTAAACTATGGAACAGACCCCAATTAGATGGAAAGATTGCCAGTGTGTACTGTACGCTGTATCATTCCTTTTGTAGCAGTACTTGTATGGATATTAAACATCAATCAATGCATACAAATAAATTAGAATGCAAATTAAATAGTCACAGAAACAAGCATAACTTAGCATGGGCCAGTCATTGTGACCATCTTCATCATTGTGCGATATAGCAGTCTCATTACAGAGGATCAGAAATAGCTTGAATAGTATGTGCTGCTTCAGACATCTCTTCAAAACTTTATAACCACACAAGAGAGAATGTGAAGCATCATGTTTCGCTGCCTTGGTTTCATCATCACTATATACTGTAACTATAACGGGTATTATGGTGCCTCAAAGATGGAATGTTATGGGTTCAAACCAGTGTCAGTGACCTGGTGCACTGTCTGTGTAATGCTGAAATCGAATGAAGAAGTCTACACAAGATTATTTTCCTATGGATGTAGTCAGTAATTGCTGACATGCTTTTATTTGGTAAAATATTCAAATGGGGATGGGTAGTCCTTTGGCCTTGGAATGCCTTGCTCTGGGGTACTTAATTACAGTCCTGGAGGTCTGTAATGGCTCCACGTTTTTGCTTTAACCAGTTTCTTAATTAGAAGCTGTTTATTTACCAATAAAGCAAAATGTTTGTTTGGGATTGGTTTTAGTTAATGCGTTTGTTACAATTCAGAACACTTGATTGTCTGTTTCAGTTTAAAACTGCTGCATTTAAGCTGTAATTGTTGCCTGTTTTCATCACTTAATAAAAAAGTGCATATGACAAAGGAACCACCAGCTATCCAGCTTCTATTTAAACCTCTGTAGCATCAAGAAGTATCTGTGTTAATGAAATCCTCATCCAACCCGCTATATCCTGATACAGGGTCACAGGGGTCTGCTGGAGCCAATCCCAGTCAACACAGGGCACAAGGCAGGAACAAATCCCAGGCATGGCGCCAGCCCACCGCAGGGCACACGCACACACACCAAGTACACACTAGGGACAATTTAGAATCGCCAATGCACCTACTGTAACCTGCATGTCTTTGGACTGTGGGAAGAAACCGGAGTACCCAGAGGAAACCCACGCAGACACAGGAAGAACATGCAAAGTCCACGCAGGGAGGACCCAGGAAGCAAACCCAGGTCTCCTTACTGTGAGGCAGCAGTGCTACCACTGCGCAATTCTGCCTGTGTTAATGAAATGTTTTGATTTAAATGAGACATAATGGAAGTACCTCAAAATATATGTATAAAGTTCTAGGAAAAAAAAGACAAAATTTTTGCCTTGGTAGAATGAAAACAATAACAATATTATGTTTCATTATCTATTAGGCCCGACTTCTAATTATGAAACTGGTTGTAACGAAAATCTGAAGCCACTGTGGACCTCAGAAGACAGTAATTGATGACTCCGTATTGAATTTTTATTTTCTTCAGCATCCTCACCAGCTGGTCTTGCTTTCCTCTCTTTCCTCTTTATTTATTAACTGGGGCATTTCATTTTCATTTCAATAGTCTTCAAAAACACTTTTTAATTGCTCTTTAACCCTGTTGACTCCTATCGTGTAATAAATGTATAACACTTTTGAGTTGCATACTTTTGTTGCATAGTTTTACTTACAGAGTCCCAAAGCTGTGGAATGATCTACCTGCTAATATAAGAGGCACCCCTTTAGTCTCAGCTTTTAAATCCTGGCGGAAAACTCACTACATCAGTTTAACATACCCTGAGTACAGCTGCTGATTAGAAGTACATACTGTATCTGTATATGTTAGTCATTTGTATAAAAATGTAATTAACACAATAATTACGAACTATTACTAACCTTCTTTTATCATTTTCTTCTTGGTGTCCTTCTGTGGCACTTGATACCACTGCTCTACTGCCAAGCTGTTTTCCTGCCCTTGGAAAAACATCTGAGATACTGGTAACTTTGGAAACATCAGATTAATAGATTCTGTCATCAAATTAGACAGCCCAGCACAAACTCTACTGTAGAATGCCAAGAAGGGGGTCAGCTGGCTGGGGTCTCCAGGACTGTGATTCTGTCTGTTATAACTGGCCGTGGATCCCACAAGATGATTATTTTGTTCATGGATCCTTCTGACTGGAATTTTTGTTTTCCTCTCCTTCACTGTCAACTGGCTATAGTTCAATGATAATATTAAAAGAATGATATTGTTATGTATCATTTAACTTAATCAGTTTGAAACTGTTTTGTCTTTAAACGAATCTGTGCTTGTGTGTATTCATTAAATAATTAGCATTTTTTTACTTTGTAATTGTATTTACCTGTGATCTTGTTTCAGTGCTCTGACCCTGTACTCAGTGAAGATCGCTATACAAAAATAATCAGTGACTGCAGAGTGATCATTTATTCTCCTGCACTTATCCTTGAAATTAGTGTAAGCAGATCTCATACTTAATTTTTGTATACAACAGAAGGTCTTCTACAATCTTGGGGCTTTGCTTACTGGACTTTGCACCTGCCTTTTTACAGATAATCTGTCTAATATGTTTGTGGATGTTGGGGTTTATTTAATCTTATTAACTGATGTCTGAAATTCTTATTTTTACTCTTATCATTATTAGTGATACATTTTTACATAGAAATATATAGAATTTATACATATATAAAGTAAATGTATTCATAGTTTTTGCATTTTTTCTTTTAGTATTATTATTTATTGTGCTATGCTTATTTAATAAAAAGTTTGTCAGTGGCATGTTTTCTTGGCCATGTTGGATTTATCATCTATACCACTAGCAATAAATGTAATGCAACATACACAACCTATGTAGAGAATAAAGTAGACTGAAAGTGCATTATGATTTAAAAATCTATTTGAAAAGCTACCAGTTTGGAGGGCTGCATTTTGATGCAGTGGTAGAGCTGCTGCCTCGCAGTAAGGAGACCAGGGATTGCTTCCTGGGTCCTCCCTGTGTGAAGTTTGCATGTTCACCTCGTGTGCTTGTGGGTTTCCTCTGTGCACTCAGACCCCTTAATTGTTTCTTTTTTTCCTTAATTAGCAACCAAACAATAATGAGATACAAAACAAGCCAACACATGACCAGCTAACCTGTATCCATCATACAATATCTTAAAAGAAAGAAGGTGAAGGTCTCAGTAATGTTGATCTGCTCAGGTTGACAAAACATTTTGACAGTGTTCTTGGAAAAAGAAAATCAACAGTTTTGGAAATGTCTGATGTGGCAGAACGAAAACACCAACAAGTCATGGAATTAAATAATGGGTTTAATTCACAGTAAGAATCGGCTTCTGAGTAAGAAACAGGTTGGACTTTGAGACCGGACTTGGCTGATCATTTGTTGGCTCAGTAACATCACATCTCATTTCTGTTGGGATGCCGTTTAAAAATTAATGTAGTAATTCAGTGGACTGAATCATAAAAAAACAAGACAACTAAAATAAAGGGGAAAGAAGTCAATTGACAGCAAAAACTAGTCACTAATTAAGAAAATGGTTAGAATGAAAACTTGCAGCCACAGTAGCACTCCAGGACTGGAGTTGGAGACCCCTGGTTTATACAGAATATTGAGCAAACATAACATTATAAAAATGGCAGATGTTTACAAAAGGCAGTATTCAAGGAACATAGTACACATCAGTGGCTATTAACATTCTACAGAATATACAGTATATCATATTCATTGTCTGTTGTTGGTATTATACTGTTGGGGAGTAGTCTGTGAGAGACATGCAAGTAGGAATCTTGAAGAACTTTACGGACATGGCAATAAACTTGAACTTCCCTAGCCTAAAGACAATGAAACGTCCAGTACAACTACATGAAATAATTCTGAATAGACAGAATGTGTGTATATATCTTCCAAATAGTATATTGATTTTGCTTATACAGAACAATCAAAATAATTTGTCCCAAAAAAGATCTGCATTAAATAACAACTACAGCCCTGTTTCTTCATTGCCAGTTACTCTGGTATTAAAAATAATAAAACCATTAAAGGTCATTATTAAAACAACCAGGGTTAATAACAAATCTCTCTTTATTCCCCATTTGACAAGATAATAATAACACAAGTACTTCTAAATTTGATTTCCATCCACACTATGAAGTACAAACACAGAACAAGGTCAACTCAAAGCAGCAATTGGATTCAATTGTGTGACTGGCTACACTGAATATCTGCAGACACTACAGCCCACCAAGACTGATGCCAAGTACCCCACAATGAGATAGTACAGATGCTAGTAAACAAGAAGTTCATTAAACCTTGACTTTAATAGAGGCAGCATTTGATTAAGAGATGACTCTTAGTGAAAACCTCCTGACAGAATTAAGTACTTTATTGATTCCATTATAGGAAAATGGCTGGACAGAAGCCAGTAACGTTAAGTCCACATCACAGTGCATCTCCCGTCAACACAGTGTTTCTCATAAAAATTTGCAAAGGACAATTTACAATTGCAGTTGCTGTCAAATGTGCTTCTGCATTGTGGTGTATGACAGGTATAATGCTCGGGTGTTGGAGAATTGTCTTCCAGACTCACCTGAGGTATGCAATACCACTGCTGGATGAGTGGAGGTACTGTCACTAATGGTACAGTCTCTTTTTCTCTCTACAGTGCTGAGAAGACACCCGGTGATTGCAAATGATCCTGAGAAGCTCCGTCACTTCTGCTCAGGGCAGTATAAAACCATACATCTCTGGAAAAAGGCACATTTTTGACTTGAGCCATTAGAGGACAGAATTCTCCAAAGCCAGACTTGCTCTACTGAGGCTTTTGAGGCACATTCGGCAAGTTTTCTGTATCTATATTAAATGGAGTGGCTTGGGTGACACCCCAACTTACTTTTGAGCACTTTCAGATCTGTTACTCATCCACATAGGATAAATAATATTTTAACAAGATTTTGCAGGTTTTCACTTTCACACATTTGTCTGAAACAATGAAAACATTTTCAAGCACCATGTCCATGTCCACACCATGTATTTTCATGGTCTCTACTTTTTTCAGCTTGTCGGTATGCTCCACCGCCAGCACAGAATACCTGTTTCACCAAGCAATTTACATTTCTCAGTATAAAAATAAACCAAACTAATCAAGTCAGATATGACACGTGACCAGTGTGAAAGTATTAATAGGATTTGCTTAAACTAACCATGACACCTACTATATATCTACTTTAAATGTACAAATTTTTAACTTTTTGTACATCTTTCACAGCTTCTCCCAAATTTAAATGTTATATAAAAGTTAATTTTTAGAATTGAATCAGATGTGGCTTTCAGAAAAATGTAATATTTTTAGAAAACCCTGCAGAAATAATACCCATGTAATAACATTAACATTTAAAAATATTAATAAAAACTAGTATTACTTAACCTTTTGTTACTATAACATAATTAGGCACCTGGAATATTTCTTTCACAGCTTGGCTTTTGGTAGCATCTTTCCATGAGTGAGAAGAAAGCTATGAAGAGTATCAAGGTATTCCTTGGGATGCTGGCGCAGGTGTCCTGCATGTACAGAGTTTTTCCAGCATTTCCCTACTACAGTAATCTTCTGCTTTTCGAGCCACAATTGTATCAGTTTCTCAACTGCCTTGTGGTCACTCAGTGGGTCATTCTCACAGTAGAAGAAGAGGGCAGGTGATGTAACAGGTGTATCATAGAACATATCTACTGCATTGTTGTAATAATCCACAGTATAACCTTTTAGAAGGTTAAAATACAGCATTGTGGTCTTCTCAACTAATGCTTCGACTTTGGGAAACAAAACTTTTGCAATCCCTAAAAAAAACAAATAAAACTTTGTTATAATTATATTTACATAGAATGGGTAATATTTAAAAATATATGCAAGTGACAAGAGATGCTACGTTTGTAAGAGTTGAACTGTCTGCAGAACATCAAGAAAGGTTCTGTGAAAACAGATTTTCCTGTGCTCTGCAACACATCATTCCTTAGAGCTCATTGACATTTCTGGTACACCGCAACTTGACAATATTTTCTACAACCCAACTGTAAATTATTTTTTCATTTTATTGTATACTTCTAATAACATAACATGAGGGGCACAATGCAATGTTTTCTTTAGATTGTTTACTTCTCCATACTCCAATTGATTTTTATTAATTTTCATACATTGGTTAACAATTTGACTGAATGAGGCTTCCAAGACTTCTCCATCAGTGCCAAGGACCAAAGACAACCATGCTAAGCCACCTGTTTTATTTCCACTACTTTTTTCCAAATGCAAATGGAACAGCTTTAGCAAAATCATTGTGGTATCTGGGTCATATATTATGGATGCTGCCACTTCAGAGATTTGCATTGGGAACTTCCATGACAATATTACCGAGAGGTGTTGCACTTGTAATGTCACCAGAATGACCATGTAAAGGTCTGGGTAGGCATTTGTAGACCACCAGAGTCTACAGATAAATCTCTTATGTCATGTGAATCCTTTGGTAAAATACTTCCTGGGTTTACAACTTTGCTTTTGTCTTACATATCTCACATTTTTAAATAATGATTTAAGCTTGTTAACAACTGGAGGTAGCAGAGTTAAAGATGCTAAGATTTGCACTGGGTGTGACGAGGATGGATAGGATTAGAAATAAGTACATTAGAGGGTCAGCTCATGTTGGATGGTTGGGAGACAAAGTCAGAGAGGCGAGATTCAGAGGAGTGATGCTGAGTATATTGGGAGAAGGATGCTAAGGATAGAGCTGCCAGGGAAGAGGAAAAGAGGAAAGCCTAAGAGAAGGTTTATGGATGTGGTTAGAAAGGACATGCAGGTGATGTTACCAAGTTAATCAAAAACATTATTGATTATTACATTTTTCATTTTTGTAGGATGAAAGATAAACCAATATCTGAAATTCACAAAAAGACACAGATGTCATCATTGTTTAATTTCCACAAAACCAGAAAAATAAAAATGCTACCATTAGTAAACTGCAGTACCACTGTACTGCTCACCTTGCTTAAATTTCAATTACGGATCAAAGTCTCAAAATAAATAAATAAATGACTGCTAGGCTAGGTCTTTGTTCAATAGTGTTTAAATTAGGTTTTGTAAGAGAAACAGAATGCTAGTAAATCAGGTCATCACCACTGCTCCATAACGAACATGTGATTCAGATTATAATGTAAGTGCTTCTCCCTTTTGCATTCCAGACTGAATAGCCACTGAAAGAATTATTAACAAGGTCAAGTAACACTGAGGTACTTTACAAGGGCAAAGTCCCAAAAGTATACACTTCACCTTTTATAGAAGGTACTTTATACAACAGTGTGTTTAAAAGAAATGTTATACCTGCAAAATAAACAGCCAATATCTGTTAAAGTACAATAAACGTGTTACAATATATATTAACACAGTTACTATTCTTTTAGACCTAACAGAGTCACTGTGGTATACTTTCATATGCCCCTGATATTTGCTTTAAAGATGTATTTATAAATTTTATTAGCAAAATCTGTCTTCCCAAGTGGCTTACAATTGTTGCCAATCAGAGTATTAATAAGGATCCTAATTACTAAACATAAAACAAATACCTTAAAAATTGCTGAAAATTTCCACTTTAATATGGAGAATGTTCTTCACATTGATTTCAGCTCTTTAGATGTAGTAAGAAGTCAAGCAAAATGACACCTTTTATTGGCTAACTAAAAAGATTACAGTATGCAAGCTTTCGAGGCAACTCAGGCCCCTTCTTCAGGCAATCTTCAGATGATACACATATTTTGTAAGTATGGTGTATCCAAACATGCTTCACTTCAGTCCTTCTCTACATATGTAATACCTTTCACCTCTAGGGGAAAGGTTACTGGCAGGTAGCATCTTGAACACTAAAATTACCAAAGTCCTTTGATAGCAGTTGAAACACACAGGCTAATATAAGAACTGAGACAAAGATACAAATGCAATCAAGGATCAGAATTACATTATAAAGTATAAATTTATTTTCAGAGCAGATAATATTTTGAAAAAGAGCAACAAGTTTGGCACAAGGGTTAGTGGTTCTCTTACCCAACACCAGGCGCTCACATTTGATTCCACTTTATTTACAGACTGACATATCCATCAAACGCCCAATCCTAATATTTAGTTATCACTAGTCCTCATTTTATGCAATTTATACTCATATTTATTTCAATGATACAACTGAAACTTCATCAGAGCTTTCTTATCTTATATCTTGCCTCAGTGAAATTAAAACCTGAATGGAGCAGAACTCTTTAAACTTAAATTGCAACAAAACTGAACTCCTGCAAATTGGCACTAAAGCACAAAAATAAGCTCCTTTTCACGCACTCTTGACAGTGATCTCATTAGACCCTCTTCTAATGCAGGTAATGTTGGTGTCATTTTTTATTCCTCCCTTTCTTTTTCCACTCACATAAACAACATTAAGAAATTTTCTTACTTCAACCTCTGTAACATATCCCGTGTTCACTTATTCCTCTCCTTTTTCTAATCCTGAGAAACATGTCAATGGTTTTATCACATCCCACATCGATTACTGTAACTCCCTACTGGCAGGTGCCCCTTTAGATCTTCTATCACAGCTCCAGTTAATTCAAAACTCTGCTGCAAGAATCCTTACATGGACCTGCAGCAGCAAGCACATCACACCCATCCTGTATCGCCTTCACTGACTCCCTGTGTCTTACCAGATTGAATACAAAATTTTATTAATAAATTGCAAAAATTTGAAATGGCCTGTCACTAGACTACATCGGTGAACTTTTCCATCACTGTGCTCCTCTGATCCTTGCAATCTTGTTGCGCCTCACACTAACCTGCACACTATGGGTGACAGGGCCTTCAGCTGTATAGAGCCCAGACTTTGGAATGAACTCCCTAATTAATTAGATCAGTTGACTCCATTCATTCTTTTAGAATAAAAACATAATAAATTACTGATCTGCTCAGGAATGCTTTTAACTTAACCTAACATTCTGTCCCTTTTTTCAGTTTTCCTCTTTGTCCGGATGCTCAGGGTAATCTGTGTGTGTTATATCACAAACTAGCAAAATACCCACGCTTCGCAGCGGAGAAGTATGTGTGTTAAAGGAGTTAAAAAAAAGAAAAGGAAACATTTTAAAAATAACGCAACATGATTGTCAATGTAATTGTCGTAGGCTTAGTTTAGTATTGAGAGTGATTCTGATGATTGTAAAGAGTTTAATTTCTGATTGTAAATGTTGGGTATGAGAAATGCACATTTTTAGGATGTAAGGATCTCTTAGTAAACGACATTTACAGTTCTGCTCTCAGGCAGCTGTCTGCTGAGCTTACTCTTGAGCATGCAACG
The DNA here is from genome assembly GCA_026402145.1 of Polypterus bichir lapradei. Classification (NCBI taxonomy): domain Eukaryota; kingdom Metazoa; phylum Chordata; class Cladistia; order Polypteriformes; family Polypteridae; genus Polypterus; species Polypterus bichir. Next base: position 40,066,288 of record JANRMT010062792.1, read on the forward strand.
TACAGTAGGCCATGTGAGAAGTAATCTTGTGTCAAGTCAATGCCGACCTTTTTTAGAGTCTGGCCCTGTGACTTATTTATTGTCATAGCGAAGCAGACCCTTACTGGAAATTGGAGGCGTTTGAATTGGAATGGGAGGTCAGAGGGTATGAGAGGGATGCGAGGAATAAATACAGTCTCATCTGAGCCAGTTCCAGTGAAGACCGTTGCCTCAATGAGGTTCTTGTGCAGAGATTTGTTCTGAAGCCTGGTGCCGTTACAAAGTTTTGGTGGTTGTAAGTTTCATAGAAACATAATTGGTGCGCCGACCTTCAAAAGTAGAGTATTGCGGAGGCATTCCTGGAGGATTACAAGTGTGAAGAAACTAAATGAAAAGGCAGGAGTCACCAGCGGGAGACGTGAAGCAAGGCGAACAATAACAGGCTTGAAGTGGTGAAGTAAAGAAGAAGGGAGCAGTGAGAATTACGAACAGCTGAGGAAAGTAAGGAAGCGAGTGAGGAGGCACATGAGCGTGGGATGTCGTTAATGTATATAGGCACGGAGCCAACCACGTGGTAAGTCCGTGGACAGTGGCCGTGCAGAAAAAGGAAGGGGGACCTGGGGTGGCCCTTTTGCGTCTCTGCCGTGAAATGAATCCTCTGTTAACATAAATAAGGAATGAAACTGCCAAAAGGAGAGGTCAGTTCTGAAAGTTCCTAATGGCATAATGGTGAGAACCTCCAAAAAGAAGACGTTATTTTCGAAAGTTCATTACGGGGCACTATGTGAAATGAAACATACTTAACGTTTATAAGTACAGTGTAAAGGATGAGCATGGGAAATTTGGGCTTCCTACGTATATTGTAAGAAATAGTGAGGAGGAGTTTCATATATATATACACATACATATCTTCATATATATATACATATATACATATCTATATACATATGTACATATACACATATATATATATATACTAGCAGAATACCCGCGCTTCGCAGCGGAGAAGTAGTGTGTTAAAGAAGGTATGAAAAAGAAAAGGAAAAATTTAAAAAATAACGTAACATGATTGTTAATGTAATTGTTTTGTCATTGATATGAGTGTTGTTCCCATATCTATATCTATATCTATAT
>JANRMT010062792.1:40080893-40238974 GCA_026402145.1 Polypterus bichir lapradei
TAGATAGATAGATAGATAGATAGATAGATAGATAGATAGATAGATAGATAGATAGATAGATACTTTATTAATCCCAAGGGGAAATTCACAATTTTTTTTTTATTTGTTTAGAGACCTAGAGACCTCATCCATCAAGCTGCCACCCCCATTTGGCAATTCCACGGCTGAAACAGTGCTGGGCTAGCCAATCCAATGAAAGGACCCCTCTTTCCCACGATTCCTGTGATCCTCCATCAGGGATGACTTTACCTTAGGCAGGCAAAACAACTTGGCAGGTGGGCCGTGGCACCAAGTGTCACATTTGAGTACCGAGAAGAGAAATAGAATAGGTGAGGGTTAGTATCCAATTATAACTATCATGTTACTTATGTTTTAGTGCTAATGACTAACAACAGAGATGCAGTATGTACAGTTAATCAGCAGCTCTAGTCAGGATATGCTAAACTGAAGTAGTGAGTCTTCAGCCGTTATTTAAAAGCTGACATCGAAGGGGCATCTCTTATAGTAGCAGGCAGACCATTCCAAAGTTTAGCGGCCCTGTAACTAAAAGCTCGACATCTCACTGTTATTTTATTAATCCTTGGAATCCTAAGCATCTTGAGATCTTAATGTGCGCTCTGGTTTGTAAGTCATGATAAGTTCAGACAAGTAAGCCGGACCTTGGCCATTTAATGCTTTATATATTAAAAGGAGGATATTGAAATCTACCCTAAACTTTTTTTTTTTATTAATTTTATTGTAATCATACCATAAAAATCGATCAATTTTTACAAAAAATAGGATTGAGAACAAGTCAACCCCCACCCCTGAGAGAGAGAGCATGGCCAACAGGGTAAAGCTTAAGGCTTGTAAGCATACCTAAATTGATGAGTTTGATAAACCAATAGAGATGAATGGAGAAGAAAAAGAAATGCAGAAATAATTGCTTCCTCTGTGCTTTAAGAGCTTATTCTAAAATATTATTGATTAGATCCTGCCATGTTTTGAAAAAAATCTACAGATCCTCTAACGGAGTATTTGATTTTTTCCAATTTCAAATTGTATAACACATCGGTTTCCCAATGACTTAAAAGAGGAGAGTTAGGATTCTTCCAGTTGAGCAAAATAAGTCTGTGTGCCAAGAGTGTAGTGAATGCAATCACAGTTGGTTTGTCCTTCTCCACTTTACACCCATCTGGAAGAACACCGAACACAGCTGTTAATGGGTTAGGAGGTATTGTGACACCAAGGTTGTCTGAAAGGTAATTAAAAATTTTGGTCCAGAATGATGTTAATTTGGTGCAGGACCAAAACATGTGACCCAGTGAGGCTGGGACTTGATTGTAGCGTTCGCAGGTTGGATCCTGCCCTGGAAACATTTTGGAGAGTTTTAGGCGAGACAGATGTGCTCGATATATAATTTTGAGTTGAATAATTGCATTTATTGGGGCACAAAGCAGGGAATATAAAGAAGTACTGCAGGATTTTACTTCTATTGCGGACCAGGCCTATGTATGTTCATCTATTTGTGTCCAGGTTTTTATAGCTTGTATGTTTGCTGCCCAGTAATAAAACTGAAAATTGGGTAGAGCCATGCCATCTTCTGCCTTAGGTCTTTGTAGGGTCGCTCTTTAGATATGTGGATGTTTTGAGTTCCAAATAAATTAGGTTATTGTTGAATCTAATTGCTTAAAAAATTATTTATTGATGTATATTGGAATGTTTTGAAATAAAAAAGTAGGCTTAGGAAGAATATTCATCTTAACAGTGTTAATTCTTCCAGCTAGAGTAAGATGAAGGGTTGACCATCTATACAAGTTTTGCTTAATTTTTTCCATGCAGACGGCAAAATTTTGTTGATAAAGAACTTTATGTTTACTTGTGATGTTTACCCCTAGGTATTTAAACTGTTCTGCAATAATAAAAGGTAGGGTGTCTAATCTAATATTATATGCTTGAGAATTCACTGGAAAGAGTACACTTTTATTCAGATTAATTCTGAGACCAGAGATCTTTTGAAATTATGTAAGTGCTGTTAAGACTGTATCCAGAAATGTATTAGATTGTGTGTTGTCTTCTTTAAACTCAGTAGAATATAAGGATTTATAGTAGTCTCTAAATGTGTGCATTATATTTTTATGGTCGATGATTTCGTCTCTGTTCATGTTGGTGATTACTGGGATTGCGTTGCGAATATCTTGCTTGTGGATTTGTTGAGCTAAAAGATTATTAGCTTTCTCTCCGTGTTCATAGTAATGATGTTTGGGTTTATTAATTAGTTGTTCAGTTTCTTTAGTTGTCAAAAGGTTGAGTTCTGAATGCAGAGCCTGCCTTTTCCTATGTAGAGCCTCGCTTGGAAGCCTGGCATGTTCTTCATCTATTCTAGTGATTTCGCTTTTTAGCTCTGATACTTTCTTGGTTTCTAATTTATTTCTATGGGAAAGATATGAAATAATCCGTCCTCTTAAGAAGGCATTTAGAGTTTCCCAGAGTATTCCTGCAGAAACCTCTGAGGATGTATTTGTCTCTAGGAAGAAACTGATTTGTTTGGATAAAAATTCTGTACAATTCTCGTCTGCTAATAGACGCAAGTTTAAACGCCATCTCGAGGTGAGTGTGTGGGGCACAGTGACTTTACCTCCAAGATCAGAGGTGCTTGGTCGGAAATAACAATAGCATCATACTTGCAAGATTTAATTGTAGGCAAGAAATTATTATGTATAAAGAAATAATCAATTCTTGAGTAGCAATGATGTACTGGTGAGTAGAAAGAATATGTTCTTGAGTTTGGGTTTAGAAACCTCCTGGGGTCTGATAAGTTGTGGTCAGTTATAAACTTTGTAATTATTTTTGCAGTGCTAGATGTCATTCCCCCCTGTGATTGAAGTTCTATCTAAGAGAGGATTTAAAACACAAGTCCCCAGCTACAACCCCAATTCCAATGAAGTTGGGATGTTGTGTAAAACGTAAATAAAAACAGAATACAATGATTTGCAAATCCTTTTCAACCTATATTCGATTGAATACACTATAAAGACAAGATATCGAATGTTCAAACTGATAAACTTTATTGTTGTTTTGCAAGTCTTCACTCATTTTGAATTTGATGCTTACAACATGTTCCAAAAAAGCTGGGACAGGAGCATGTTTACCACTGTGTTATATCACTTTTCCTTTTAACAAAACTCAATAAGCATTTGGGAACTGAGGACACTAATTGTTGAAGCTGTGTAGGTGGAATTCTTTCCCATTGTTGCTTGATGTACAACTTCAGTTGCTCAACAGTCCGGGTCTCTGTTGTTGTATTTTGCGCTTCATAATGCACCACATATTTTCAATGGGAGACAGGTCTGGACTGCAGGCAGGCCAGTCTAGTACCCACACTCTTTTACTATGAAGCCACGCTGTTGTAACACATGCAGAATGTGGCTTTGCATTGTCCTACTGAAATAAGCAGGGACATCCCTGAAAAAGACGTCGCTTGGATGGCAGTATATGTTGCTCCAAAACCTGTATGTACCTTTCAGCATTAATGGTGGCTTCAAAGATGTGCAAGTTACCCATGCCATGGGCACTAACACACTCCATCACATTTTATGGCTTTTGAACTTTGCACTGATAACAATCCAGATGATCCTTTTCCTCTTTGGCCCGGGGGACACGATGTCCATGATTTCCAAAAACAATCTGAAATGTGGACTCGTCAGACCACAGCACACTTTTCCACTTTGCGTCAGTCCATCTCAGGTGAGCTCGGGCCCAGAGAAGCCGGCGGCATTTCTGAGTGTTGTTGATATATGGCTTTCACTTTGTATGGTAGAGTTTTAACTTGCACTTGTAGATGTAGCGATGAACTGTGTTAACTGACAATGGTTTTCTGATGTATTCCTGAGCCCACGTGGTAATATCCTTTACAGAATGATGTCGGTTTTTAATGCAGCGCCGCCTGAGGGATCGAAGGTCACGAGCATCCAGTGTTGGTATTCGGCCTTGCCGCTTACATGCAGAGATTGCTCCAGATTCTCTGAATCTTTTGATGATATTATGGACAGTAGATGATGAAATCCCTAGATTCCTTGCAATTGTATGTTGAGAAACGTTGTTCTTAAACTGCTGGACTATTTGCCCATGCAGTTGTTCACAAAGTGGTGAACCTCGCCCCATCCTTGCTTGTGAACAACTGAGCCTTTTTGGGATGCTCCTTTTATACCCAATCACGACAAACACCTGTTTCTAATTAACCTGTTCACCTGTGGAATGTTCAAAACAGGTGTTATTTGAACATTCTTCAACTTTCCCAGTCTTTTGCTGCCCCGTCCCAGTTTTTTTGGAACGTGTTGAAGGCATCAAATTCAAAATGACTGAAGATTTGCAAAACAACAATAAAGTTTATCAGTTTGAACATTAGATATCTTGTCTTCGTAGTGTATTCAATTGAATATAGGTTGAAAAGGATTTGCAAATCATTGTATTCTGTTTTTATTTACGTTTTACATACCGTCCCAACTTCATTGGAATTGGGGTTGTATTATTTTATGAGTGTTCACATTGGGAATGGATGCAAATAGATTTTGTATGAATTCCTTATCATCGACATTAGGTGCATAAACATTCATCAAAATCATTTTACAGTTAAATAAGCTGCCCATGACCATCACATATCTCACTTCAGGATCCGATACTACACAGGTGTCGAACTCCAGGCCTGGAGGGCCGCAGCGGCTACAGGTTTTTATTCTAACCCTTTTCCTAATCAGTGACCTATTTTCACTGCTAATTCACATTGTAATAGCCCTGTTAGAAGGATTCAGTCCACTGAATTGATTCATTTCCTCATTAAAATGCAGCCAAACAGAAATGAGACGTGAAACGAGCCATCAGATGGGTCTTCAAACTCTAACCAGTTTCTTAATGAGAAGCCAATTCTTGCTGTTAATTAAACCCGTTATATAATTCCACGGCTTGCTGTTGCTCTCATTCTGCCACAGCTGACATTTCCAAAACTGTTGATTTTCTGTTTTTCATAACAACATCGTTAAAGTGTTTTGGTGAGTTGAGAGATCAACCTTACTGAGACCTTCACCTTTCTTTATTTTCAGATATTGTGTGATGTGGCGGCTTGTTTTGTGTCTTGTTATTATTTTGTTGCTAATAAAGGAAAAAGAAACAACTAAAGGGCCTGAGTCAAGTTAATTAAAAGAAGCAGCAACAACTGGTCACTAATTAAGAAGATGGTTAGAATGAAAACCTGCAGCCACTGCGGCCCTCCAGGACTGGAGTTTGACACCCCTGCGATACTACATCTGATGCTACAAATGAGACTGTTCTATGTATAAGAATTCCCACACCTCTAGTTATCTTTGTAAAGCTAGAATGGAACATTTGGCCAGTCCAGTCCTTTTGCAGCCGGAACTGATCCTTGCTTTGTAAGTGGGTCTCCTGTAAAAATACTATTTTAGCGTTTAAACCTGTTAGGTGAGAGAATACTTTCTTTCTCTTTAATTCGTGATTCAGGCCTTTAACATTCCAGCTCACAAAGTTAACTGTCCCATCATGGAGACATTGATTCTGAATTTTTGATGTCATTCTATAGTCTTAACTGGAAGTGAGACAGCTTTAACCTTAATTTCCTATTTCCCCAAGAGTTATTGCCATGCAGCCTATTGTTACGTTGATAGTTATAATTATAAGGATTAAAAGGATAGATTAGATATAGATATAGCCTGCTCTCTTTCTCTCCCCCCCTTATCCCCCCACCCTCCCATTTTGCCTCCCCACGTGAGGCTAGACCCCTCTTCATGAAGTCCCGGTCCTCTGACATACCTAGAGACAGAGCATGTCCAAAGCAAAACAAGCCTCCAAGCAGCGGCGGTTTAGGATTATAAAGTAGAGATATCTATTGCCAATATAGTCTAGATACTATATGCCTAAAATATACTCATTAACAAACTATATACTTAAAATATAATCTTCAGCAATCTTAAACTATTAAGATAATAAACCCGGGGGAAAGTTAGAAAGTGGTCCAGTATAAGCATAGTAAGTCTTAATGCATAAACCAAGGGTATGATATTAAACAGTCTCTTTAGGGTAGTAGAAAAATAAATAAATAAATAAAAAAGGGTTAATTTCTTCCACACACACATCTATAACTGTAATTAAAACATAAACAGCGTCCGAGTAATGAAAATGATGTATAATTATAATACCCATTGTGAACTTGGCCCCGGACACAGGCAGACGGACAACATAGTTCACCCAACACACTTTTATTTACAATATTTACAGTTTTAACTCAGTGCACTTCCCAGTGCCTCCAGCACTGTTCCCCCAACTGTCCAGGCCTCACAGTCCTTTGTGCCTTTCTCTCTTGACCGCCTCCCGTCCTCTCTCCAGCTCTGTCCACTTCCACCCGACATCCACTGCTGACTGGAGGGAGACGGCCCCTTAAATGGGAACCCGGATGGGCTCCAGCTGCTCCTCGGCAATCAGTCCTAGCCACACCCCAGTGTGGCGGAAGTGCCAGCTGAGCACCCGGAAGCTGTCCGGGTGTCCCCTGTCGTCTTCCTCCCAGCACTTCCTGGTGTGGCAGAAGTGCTGGGCTCCAGGGATATGCAGGCATTGGGGCGCCGCCTGGCGGTGGCCACGGGTCCCTACAGGGCTGGGCTTCCAAGCCCTTTACCCGAGGCCCCCTACATAACCAGGACGGATGCCCCCTTACGGTCTGGAGGAGGCACAAGCCCTCCTCCGGTCCTCCTGGGCGTCCCGGCCGGGCTCCAGCCCCGACCGGGTCCCGCACGGGATATTCCGGCATCGGGGCGCCGCCTGGCAGTGGCCACGGGTCCCTACAGGGCTGGGCTTCCATGCCCTGTACCCGAGGCCCCCAACATAACCAGGACGGACGCCCTCTCACGGTCTGGAGGAGGCACAAGCCCTCCTCTGGTCCTCCTGGGCGTCCCGGCCGGGGATCACACCATATCATTACAAATGGATCAGACAGAGGGTGATACCTCCTTGCCATGCAGTGGCAGGATGCAACTCACTATTGTGTTTCAGAATATTGTCAGGATCAGCTTTCTTAACTCCTTTTCTGCTTCTTCCTTGCTGGCGAAGTAGTAGTATTGGCCTTGAATTTCCACTTTCAGTTTGGCAGGATACAAGAGGCTGTATTTGATATCTGCTTGCCGTAACCGCTGTTTAATGTTGTAGAAGGCTGCACGTTTAGCAGCTGTTGCAGGAGAGAAATCTGCCCTAAACTTAACCGGGAGCCAGTGTAAGGCTTTAAGAACTGGAGTTATGTGTTCGTATTTTTTTGTTCTTGTGATAATTCTTGCAGCAGCATTTTGGATTAACTGGAGGCTGTATAAAGAACAGTTTGAACATCCAGTGAACACCGCATTGCTGTAGTCAATCCTACTAGAAATAAATGCATGAATTAATTTCTCAGAATCCTGTTTATTTAGAAAGCGCCTTAATTTCCTAACATTTTTAAGATGGAAAAAACATGATTTGGACAACTTTGTAATATGCGCTTTAAATGACATGCTAGAGTCAAAGATAACTCCGAGATTTCGAGCTGATTCAGTGAAATTAATGGGGATCCCAACTGAGTTAAATGATGACAAAATATTGTTGTGATTAACGTCATTCCCTCCAACAATTAACATCTCTGTTTTATCTGTATTTAAAGATAAGTAGTTCTCATCCATCCACTCCTTTACTGAGTCGAATACTTTTTGAAAATCAACAAAGCCTGCAAAGCAACTCTGCCGATATTCAGGTCTGCGCTCCATGAGAGCCCTCAGTGCCAGGATGTGGTCGATGGTAGACTTCTTAGGTGTAAAACCAGATTGTTCCTGCCGCTGGTAGGTGAGCAAGTGATCATGGATCCTATTAAGGACGACCCTAGCAAGGACCTTACCCGGTACCGAGAGCAGTGTTATCCCCCTATAGTTGCCACAATCCAGGCCTTCCACAGTCCATAGAAAGAGAAGGAGAAGAGCACCTGTACAGTTTTTCCAATTCGTAAAAGAGCTGAAAATGTTTTCTGACACGGAACAATGGCACAACAGAATCAGGTATGGATTCACAGAATAAAAAGCACAGTAAATTTAAAGAAACTTTAGATTCATTAAACAAAGCTAATGAGATGTTAAGATTAAATATAGCGAATCCAAGTGTTCTGTGTTTATCGTCATTTCTGACATATCCTATTTTTAAGCATATCATTTTAATTAATCATTTTTTACCTCTTATATTATTTCTTTTTAATATTTGCCATATTATTTCATCTATATTAACTTTTTTACTTATTCATGAGATGTTATGTAGCTTATCTGCAATGTTAGTGTACAATATGAAAGGTATGTTTATCATCGTCATTAACATTTGTTAAATATCTTATTTAAATTGATTTTTCTCTAGTTAAGTTAGCTATTTATAAAAGCACGATAGTGCTCTTTGGCAAATTAGTATTACTTATTATTTTTGTCTTGATTTCCACAGCCATATTTCTCCATAAAGGCAGAGAATATAAAATCAACTTTGATTACATTGATTAAATACCAAAATGAATCCAAGTGCCCTCTTTGTAAAAAGCAAAGAGACTACAGCATCCTGCTGCCTCGTCTTCAGAGCCATGAAGCCCGCATTGTAAAGTATGCAGGTAAAGTATGCCAGTAGTGTATGCATGTGTGTTTTATTAAAAAAATAACACTAGGATACTTTACTTGCAAACAATAATGACATTTAGATTTCCGAACTAGAACTTTTTAAATACAGTTTAAAAAGCTGAGCTAATCTTGCATTTTCCGTTGTTTGGCAGGTTTTACTATTTACAGATGCAAAACAGGGTGTGTAACAAGTGGCCATTTCCATTGTTGTTTTTGTTTAAAAGTCATTGTCAACAGTTTACTGTATGTTAGTATTTAACATTTTTCTTTGATTAATTTTTTACTCCTTGTATTAGGGCCTTCCAAGTCAGATGAATAGCCATGACTGTGGAATTTTCATGTTGATGGTATGACCATTTCATATTTAAACTATATTTTTGTGTATGTCTGTATTTAATATTGTGTCCAGGTTTCCAAATGACCATTTTGAGGTTTCTCTGCATTTTGTCCTCGAGGTACCCTTCAATTTTAACAAGGTATGTCTCAACTTTAGTACTCTCTTCTTTCATAGTAGCATTTGTGGAGGGAGGATTATATCTGGTTGTTGGTTCCCATTTTTGTCACTTTCTACAATTTGTGTTAGATATTTGTGTTATGTTTATTTTATTATATTTATATTATTATATTATATTTTATTAATTAAATTTTTTTTTAATTTTAGCATACTCTCCGTAGTGATTTTGATGTTCCAGAAACACCTAGCTTTCAAAATCCACATATTTTAAATGTATGTTTATAATGGTCTGCATAAATATTTTTGTAACATTAAACAACTTGACTCTGCTCAGTCCTCTTTAGAACGACATGCTGGCTTTGAGGAAGTGCTGGTGTAGAATGTTGCTTGACAACTCCAGCACTAAGGGGTAAATGAAATTTAAATTTCCTTCAATAACTTTCATTTAGTTCTGCGGTAATGTGGCAAATATACTTAGTCATGTTGTAAATCAAAGAGAAATTGTCAAAATGTTTACCATTATAAACTTAGTGCTTCTTTTAGATATCACTGAAGTAACTGCTCATATCAGACTGTGCGAAAAAACATCCTTCTAAATGAAGGCCAAGAAACAAGCAAAAATACAGAAATAATGGACAGCCAGGACAGGGTCATTTTTTGTGCTTATTTTTTGGTTCTCTTTTAACATTTCCTTAGGTAAATTTATTTTTTTTTGTTTTCAGATTTAGACTCTATTGAGCCATTAATGAAAAGACAGAAGATGAGTAAAGACTTGCACTACATCTGAAGTGAAAAAATGTCTTGCTATTCTATTCATAGCACTGCATTCATGCAGGTTTCAGATCTTTTCTTTTAGAAGAAACGTCAGCCTCCCTTCTCCAACATCCAGCACAGGACAATGATGAACAGGTACAGACACATCATTTTATAAACTTCCATAAGAAAAACGAATTACATTTTGTAGATGCTGGCTTATAATGCCTATGGTACAGTGAATAAAATGTATGAAAAGACTTTTAATGCTTGTCTCCGATGCATAATGTTAATCATTAATCAGTAGGAGTCAAAGCCCAAAAAAACTAAAAGCATATTTTACGTCTTCTGACACAGAAACACAACTCTTAAACAATTTAAAACATTTGAAATGCATTGTGTACTGTGTTAATAATAGTGTATTGTAAGAAACATTGAACTGCGGTGGGCTGGCGCCCTGCCCAGGGATTTCTTCCTGCCTTGTGCCCTGTGTTGGCTTCAGCAGACCCCCGTGACCTTGTGTTAGGATATAGCGGGTTGGATAATGGATGGATGGAAGAAACATTGAAGACTTGTAGAATCTGTGATCGAAAGCAGTAATGTTAATAATGTATAATAAATTAAGAATATACTGTACATTATCTTTTTGCCTTCCTTTTTCTTACATTCCTTGTAAATATGGAGGAAAAGGCTATAAGCTTTATGATGACAATTTAAAGAATTTTCTTTTTCTTTTTTATTTTAATAAAATGGATTACAGCAACACGGAATCCTTCAGTGTTTTACTGAGACAGAGAAGTGGTGAACTTGAGAATCAATCTGTGTTCAGGAGGGCAAGTCTCACTCCCTTCATTACTGTCAATGGACAAAGACAACACTGATGAGGCCCTTCAGAAATTTGATTTGCTATCTGAATTTCCAGAAGAAGAGCAGAGGGAATATGTTCTTAGACCCTTCATCATCCTTTTTTCACATATGGAAGACAAGCATCTGTTTTTAGATAATGTGAGAGGAAAAAGGAAAATAACTGTGTTTTGTAAGAAAATGTAACATAAACATACATGTCTCTCATTGTTCAGTTACAACCTACAATTCTTGTTCTATATTTTATATATTGTTTAACTTTTTTGTAATAAATGTTGCAACCCAACTTCATCTTTGCAGTCAATTGTCTCAGATCTGCATTTCTCAATGTTATGTACTAAAATAATATTTTATAAGGCAGGGCAAGGCAATTTATATTTACAAAGCACCTTTACAACAGCCAGAACTGAACCAAAGTGCTGTACAAGAAAGGGTAAAAGAAGCAGTTCAAATATACCATATGTACACATCACAAAACTGCAAGCATAACTAAGCATTAAATAAAAGATAAACTCAAAATACCCACACTGATACATACTGTACATACATATTTATAATCATGAATGTACATGAGCCAACTTATACAAACAATGTCAACCTCTTGCAGGGTTCAATGGCAGCAAGAACAAATAAGACTTTAATGATGACTTAAAAATGGCCTGTGTTGGAGCAGACCTAATATAATGAGCCATTCCAGAGAAAAGGAGCAACCATTGCAAACGCCGGATTCCTCCTTTGCTTCAGCCTTGACACAATTAACAGCATCTGGCTAGTTAGGACAATTTTTTCTAAGACTAGATAAGAAGGCAGTTTAGGAATTGCCTTGAAATTTTACACGAGAGGGTTATTATTTTGTTTTTTTAATAAGTTTCTGCACCACAGTGTGTTTCAAGACAGCAGGAACACAACCAGAAATCAAGCTAGAATTTATTAAGGTAACAATACTTGGTCTGACAGAATCAAAAAACCCCTTAACTAATCGAGAGGGGACACTGTCCAGGGGGCAATTTGTAGGATTCAGGCATTGCACTAAATCAGACAACAGAGACAATAATGCAGGCTTAAGACAGCTGAACATACAGTGGCTTGCAAAAGTATTCGGCCCCCTTGAACTTTTCCACATTTTGTCACATTACAGCCACAAACATTAATCAATTTTATTGGAATTCCACGTGAAAGACCAATACAAAGTGGTGTACACGTGAGAAGTGGAATGAAAATCATACATGATTCAAAACATTTTTTACAAATAAATAACTGAAAAGTGGGGTGTGCGTAATTATTCAGCCCCCTGAGTCAATACTTTGTAGAACCACCTTTTGCTCCAATTACAGCTGCCAGTCTTTTAGGGTATGTCTCTACCAGCTTTGCACATCTAGAGACTGAAATCCTTGCCCATTCTTCTTTGCAAAACAGCTCCAGCTCAGTCAGATTAGATGGACAGCGTTTGTGAACAGCAGTTTTCAGATCTTGCCACAGATTCTCGATTGGATTTAGATCTGGACTTTGACTGGGCCATTCTAACACATGGATATGTTTTGTTTTAAACCATTCCATTGTTGCCCTGGCTTTATGTTTAGGGTCGTTGTCCTGCTGGAAGGTGAACCTCCGCCCCAGTCTCAAGTCTTTTGCAGACTCCAAGAGGTTTTCTTCCAAGATTGCCCTGTATTTGGCTCCATCCATCTTCCCATCAACTCTGACCAGCTTCCCTGTCCCTGCTGAAGAGAAGCACCCCCAGAGCATGATGCTGCCACCACCATATTTGACAGTGGGGATGGTGTGTTCAGAGTGATGTGCAGTGTTAGTTTTCCGCCACACATAGCGTTTTGCATTTTGGTCTCATCTGACCAGAGCACCTTCTTCCACATGTTTGCTGTGTCCCTCACATGGCTTGTGGCAAACTGCAAACGGGACTTCTTATGGTTTTCTGTTAACAATGGCTTTCTTCTTGTCACTCTTCCATAAAGGCCAACTTTGTGCAGTGCACGACTAATAGTTGTCCTATGGACAGATTCCCCCACCTGAGCTGTAGATCTCTGCAGCTCGTCCAGAGTCACCATGGGCCTCTTGGCTGCATTTCTGATCAGCGCTCTCCTTGTTCGGCCTGTGAGTTTAGGTGGACGGCCTTGTCTTGGTAGGTTTACAGTTGTGCCATACTCCTTCCATTTCTGAATGATCGCTTGAACAGTGCTCCGTGGGATGTTCAAGGCTTTGGAAATCTTTTTGTAGCCTAAGCCTGCTTTAAATTTCTCAATAACTTTATCCCTGACCTGTCTGGTGTGTTCTTTGGACTTCATGGTGTTGTTGCTCCCAATATTCTCTTAGACAACCTCTGAGGCAGTCACAGAGCAGCTGTATTTGTACTGACATTAGATTACACACAGGTGCACTCTATTTAGTCATTAGCACTCATCAGGCAATGTCTATGGGCAACTGACTGCACTCAGACCAAAGGGGGCTGAATAATTACGCACACCCCACTTTGCAGTTATTTATTTGTAAAAAATGTTTGGAATCATGTATGATTTTCATTCCACTTCTCACGTGTACACCACTTTGTATTGGTCTTTCACGTGGAATTCCAATGAAATTGATTCATGTTTGTGGCTGTAATGTGACAAAATGTGGAAAAGTTCAAGGGGGCCGAATACTTTTGCAAGCCACTGTACTATGGGAAGAGGTGAATCCTTAGCAGGCAGTGAAACCGATAACCTAATAACAGTTATCTTATTTACAAAAAAATTATATCTCAGTTTGTAGAGTAAGTTGTGGTATGTAAGAAATGACAAATTCCTAATACAAGAAAGTATATATGTTGATTAAAGGATTTGAAATCACTAAAAAAATTGATTTGTAATTATTGTATCTATCCAAACAAAACATTTTTAAAGTTTACAATCTGAATCAATGTGTTAGTTCAGTTCCAAAATAAATGAAAGATGGTTTATGGAAGTAAGGCACAGAGAGTGCAACTTTCAATAATGCACATTTTTACATTCCTTTAGAAAAACAAACGATAATATCTATTAAGCAATTTAAAAGATTTGCCTCACTTTTTTTGATAAGTACATACTTATAAGTAAGGGTCCCAGGAAGAACAATTATGCATTAAAATTAAAAACTAGGAAAACGTTTTAAAGTTTAATAACTTCACTTGAAATTTATCAACATTATAACAGCAGCATAGAACAAAATTAAGAAAACACAATTCAAGACAGACAATGGAAATGATGGTCCACGTGTACTGCAATGATCTGGATCATTTAAAAATTGTTTAATACACATAATTTCAAAAGTTTCTTTTACTGAGAACTCACTAGAACTTCATTTTCATGCCTGTTGATCATTTATTTTATAACATAATAAATTAATGTCATTAACGGAATTTTCCCTTTTATTGAACGAGGTTCCAGGAATAACGTAAAAATAATTTCAAATATTTTGAATAATAGAAGTCACTATAATAGCAGTTAGAGCAACCACATTCATATTTAGTATGGTGTTTCCTTAATCTAAAAATATGTTATGCCCTCTTTCTTTTAACTATCGAATCCTGAATCACAAATTATAAAACTGTTTTTTGTTTCTAAAAAGAAATACGAAAGTAATTCAATAAAGAGAACCTCGGATTCTTGCCTCGTGACTGGAGGAAGGCATATTAATATATTTTACGGTTACAGGGTTAACGAAAGCGATGTGACAGAGGACGGACGCGCGTGCTGGGGGCGTGGCGTGGAAGGCTGGGGGCGTGGAAAGCCGACTGCGACCAGCAGCCGGATACAATTGAAACGAATGGATTCAGTAAAATAAACTGCCAGTAGCATTCATTGCCTTCCTGATGACACTGTTTACTGGTAAACTACAGAAACAATTCTAATTACTTTCTTTCAACACATAGGCATGCGCTGCTAAAATCCTTATCAATGATAATTTAGTATGTGTCTTTCACATTTCGGTTACATGTTGCCTGAAGAAGGGGCCTGAGTTGCCTCGAAAGCTTGCATATTGTAATCTTTTTAGTTAGTTAACAAAAAGGTGTCATTTTGCTTGGCTTTTATCTATATTTCGGTTACGCAAATGTTTGTTACTGTTTATCGCGTGCTTCCTTTCGGAGCCCCGCTGTGCCGGCTAGGACGATTTCCAAACAATT
The DNA here is from genome assembly GCA_026402145.1 of Polypterus bichir lapradei. NCBI lineage: Eukaryota > Metazoa > Chordata > Cladistia > Polypteriformes > Polypteridae > Polypterus > Polypterus bichir. The sequence goes on from JANRMT010062792.1 coordinate 40,095,766, forward strand.
GTAAATATTAGGCCATTTAGTTTTCCACAAATCCCAGTTAAAATAGACTTGCACGTGAGTTGGGAGTGTCACTGAGAATGTCGAGTTCTAATTTAACTTGAAAGTGCCCTGATCGGCGTCAGCTTCAATGAAAATCGTAGTGAGACAACCCACGCCAGAAATCGCTTCCAGTTATTCGCTACAGCTTCTCGACCACTTGTCTGTGTTGTACTGAAATAACTCAGAACATCCATTTTGCTTACCTTGCTAAAAGAAGTAAGCCCTTGGCACCGTGTGAAGAATGAAGACAGGCGGATAGACTTCCGTTGGACAGCTTTACGTTAAGTCACAAAGACCCGCCCTTCGCCTCCACATTGCTGCGACTTGAGAAGCAGAAATGAGGAGTTCGATCTTTGTAACCTCACGTTTAACTTATGTGTGTAACCGTGAGGGATTTACGTCGAACTTTAAGACTGATTTAAAGAAAAGCATTTCGATAGTCCATTAAAATGATCGTGGCACAACGGGAGCTTATAAACAAAAGAGCGTTGGACGGGGGTTGGATGATGTGGGGAGAGGATTTTTATTCTCATTCTGTTTTCGGGTGAATAATTTTTAATTTATATTAATGACCCATATTCAAATTTAATACAAATATGACATCAAGATAAACAGATTAATGTACATCTAGTGTAATATCTAACAATCGGCTTCGTATCTAACATTCTTTGTAAAGAGCAGAGAAACAGCTTCCTGTACAGTTATCAATGCGGCAACATCAGTAAAAAATAAACAAGATACTGTACTTAAGACTTATTTCTTCTCAATTAATCATTATCCAGAAACATCCATAAAATATACATCTGTTTATTTAGTTCTTCTGAGTAACAGAATGTTGTGGCCAATATTGAAAGAGGTATTGGTTATATGGATAGCATTGTTTATTACAAAGTGTTGCACTGGAATCTACCACGTTGATACAGATGGACATAGGTGAAAATTTCTCTTTTGTGTAATTACACTGGCACATTTCTTAGAACTTCTGCCCAAAAGATCCAGAGTCCTGGGTTTTAATCTACTGCTGAATTACTTACTGTATTGGGAGTGTGCACATTCTCCAGGAACTTTTGCCCTATATTCCAAAAGCTAACTTGTGACTAAAATTCATCTCATTAAGTATTTTTTTGTGATTAAAGTTGTATTGTCAGTCAGTTAGTCAGTCATTTTCTAATCTGCTTTGTCCAGAACTGGTTCATGGGGGTCTGCCCCAGCTAGCATAGGGCACAAGGCAGGGAACAAACCCAGGACAGAGTGGCAGTCTATTGCTGGGCACACACATACACACACCCACACACCAAGCACACACTAGGGCCAATTTAGGATCGCCAATTCACCCAGGGAACCACTAATAATAACTGTTTTTTAGGCTACGTAAGTACATAAACCAAGCCCCATAAGGTCTGGCACACAGTCCAGGGTTTGATCTTGCTGCTTGGACTGGCTTCCAGCTCCCCGAATTCAGAAGATTTCAAAATGTTCTCTTATATATGTTACATATTGACTAGACTAAATTCAAATTGAAGATTTGTTGCTTTATTTGACTATTTAAAATAGTATTTTAGCACAACACTATTAAGACTCATTTAATTCATTTAATTGTCACAGGGCGTCCAGTGCCTGTCCAAGCAGCACTGGGCACAAAGCATGAGACTGTTCTGGACATGGTGCCATAAAGTGTACTAATGTATATATTCATACCAGAGTCAGTTTCGAGTTGACAGTTCAGTTAACACAAACATTGTAAGGGATACGTAAGAAAAAAACTCCTAAAAAACTCCTTCATAAAGATATGAAGGTTTTGGGTTCAAAACTATATGCTGGATCCATGAGAAGGGTATCTAAAATTACATCTTTCCTTAAAGGTAATTTGTAATTTTAATGTTGAGTAGCAAAAAAATATTTTAGACCAGTCATAATATGATTGCAACAGCAGCCATACTGTATATTCTTATTCATTGATTCATTCATTTTCCACTGCTTATCTGAAGCTGGGTCACAGGGGAAACAGTCTTAGAAGTGAGGCCCAAACGTCCTTTTCCACAGTCACATTTGCCAACTCATACTGTGGGACCCCAAGGCCTTCCCAGGCCATCAGGGAGATATAATCCTCCTGGGGTCTCTTCCCAGGTGGTTATGCCCATAAAACCTCCAGTGGAAAGTGTCCAGGAGGCATCCGTATGAGATGTCTGAACCAGCTTAATTGGCTCCTCTTGACGCAGAGGGTTAGCAGCTGTACTATGAGCCTCTCCCAGATGTCTGTGCCATTCACCCTATCTCTAAGGGAGAGCCCAGCTACCCTGTGGATAACAATATAATTTATATATGCATGGATTTTATGCTTCACTCTCTTCCTCTGTTCTCATCCTCTTAGATCTGAGTGCCGCTTTTGACACCATTGATCACAATATTCTTAGAAATCGCCTTAGTCAATGGGTGGGCCTCTCTGGCAGTGTCTTAAATTGGTTTGAATCCTACCTGGCAGGGAGAAAATTTTTTGTTAGTTGTGGTAATCACAACTCAAAGACACATGATATTCTATATGGTGTTCCACAAGGCTCTATCCTGGGTCCGCTGCTCTTCTCAATCTATATGCTTCCGTTAGGTCAGATTATCTCAGGTTACAATGTGAGCTACCACAGCTATGCTGATGACACACAGCTGTACTTATCAATAGCACCTGATGACACCGACTCTCTCGATTCACTAACACAATGTCTTACTGGTATTTCTGAATGGATGAATAGTAATTTTCTCAAGCTAAATAAAGAGAAAACTGAAATTTTAGTGATTGGCAATAATGGATTCAATGAGGTTATCAGAAATAAACTTGATGCATTAGGATTAAAAGTTAAGACAGAAGTAAAAAACCTAGGGGTAACTGTTGACTGTAACCTGAATTTTAAATCGCATATTCATCAGACCACTAGGACAGCATTTTTTCACTTACACGTACATAGCAAAAGTTAGACCTCTTATATCATTGAAAGAGGCTGAGAAATTAATTCACGCTTTTGTTTTCAGTAGACTAGATTACTGTAACGCACTCCTCTCAGGACTACCCAAAAAGGACATAAATCACTTGCAACGAGTGCAGAATGCAGCTGCTAGAATCCTAACTAGGAAAAGAAAATCCGAGCACATTTCTCCAGTTTTGATGTCACTACACTGGTTACCTGTGTCATTCAGGATTGACTTTAAAATTCTGCTTATGGTTTATAAAGCCTTAAATAATCTCGCTCCATCTTATATATCGGAATGTCTGACACCCTATATTCCAAATCGTAACCTCAGATCCTCAAATGAGTGTCTCCTTCGAATTCCAAATGCTAAACTTAAAAGAAGTGGTGAGGCGGCCTTCTGCTGTTATGCACCTAAAATCTGGAATAGCCTGCCAATAGGAATTCGCCAAGCTAATACAGTGGAGCACTTTAAAACACTGCTGAAAACACATTACTTTAACATGGCCTTCTCCTAACTTCACTTTAACTTAATACTGATACTCTGTATGTTCAATTCATCATAATAACTATTAATAGTGGCTCTAAAATCCGTACTGACCCCAACTCTCTCTTCTGTTTCTTTAACCGGTTTCTTTGTGGTGGCGGCCTGCGCCACCACCACCTACTCAAAGCATTATGATGCTCCAACATTGATGGACTGAAAGCCAGAAGTCTACGTGACCATCATCATCAAGTCCTTCCATGAGAACCCTAAATACAAAAAGGACTGTTTCATTTATGTTAGGTAGAATGCCCAGAGGGGACTGGGTGGTCTCTTGGTCTGGAATTCCTGCAGATTTTATTTTTTTTTCTCCAGCTGTCTGGAGTTTTTTTTTTGTTTTTTCTGTCCACCCTGGCCATCGGACCTTACTTATTCTATGTTAATGAATGTTGACTTATTTTTATTTTTTATTGTGTCTTCTATTTTTCTATTTCTTCATTTTGTAAAGCACTTTGAGCTACATTTTTTTTGTATGAAAATGTGCTATATAAATAAATGTTGTTGTTGTTGTTGTTCCTCTGTCTCCCTCTAATGGTAAGATTCTCTCTGAACCATAACCTTTATCCACAATTATTAAATAAAGGGAATCTCCCTGAGGTGCTTACAATTGCAGCCAATTACGGGACTAGTAAAGTCCTAATTACTAAACACAAAACAAAAACCTTAAAAATTTCAGAAAGTATCCACTTTGAAATTGAAAAAGTTCTTTGTATTGATTTCAGGTCTTGAGATGGAGTTTTGTAAGTGTAGTGTATTCCAAACCGTTTTCACTATATCTTTCAGCATTCGAAGAAATGTTACTGGTGGGTAGCATTTTGAATTGTACTATCCATCCATCCATTATCTGACCCGCTATATCCTAACTACAGGGTCACGGGGGTCAGCTGGAGCCAATCCCAGGGCGCGAGGCAGGAAACAAACCCCGGGCAGGGCCCACTGCAGGGTGCGCACACACACACCAAGTATACACTAGGGACAATTTAGAATCGCCAATGCACCTAACCTGCATGTCTTTGGACTGTGGAAGGAAACCGGAGTACCCGGAGGAAGCCCACACAGACATGGGGAGAACATGCAAACTCCACACAGGGAGGACCTGGGAAGCAAACCCAGGTCTCCTAACTGCGAGGCAGCAGCACTACCCACTGCGCCACCGTGCCGCCCCTGAATTATACTAAAATTACCAAAGTCCTTTCATAGCAGTTGAAACACACAGGCTACTTTAAGAACTGAGGCAAGGATTCAAATGCAATCTAGAACCAGAATCACATTATAAGGAATAGATTTAGTTTTACAGCAAATAATACAGTATTTTGGAAAGGAGCAACAAATTTGGCAAAAGAATTAGTGGTTCTCTTTTTTCAGCACTAAGAGCTTACATTTGATTCCAGTTTTGTTTCAGACTGACATATAGATCAAATGCTTATTCCTAATATTTACATTTTCTAAGCTAGCTGTACAAACAGTAGAATAAACAGTAAACAGTGAATTTAACTGTGTAGGTAGCACATGGGATGAGCGTACATCCTGACAAGGAGATGGGAAGATACCTTACCCAAACGGGAGGCCCTAAGTGGACAGAAAGGCTTCCCGGCCGAGAGAAGGAAGGATGTCAAACCCGGACAAGTCTTCCCAAATGGAAAGATGGACAGACATCCCAGCCAGAAAAGAAGATGATTCCTTACCCAGGCTGGAAGGACAAGCATCCTGACCAGTCATGTGTGTAGCACCCTCCTTGGCTGGGATAAAAGAGGAGGACAGAGAAGGATTGTCTTTGTGGGGGTGTTTATTTTCCCCAGTCGCTGGACTGCAGCGGCCTTTGATATCAGCTCCCATTCGGGCAACAACAGAGAATACCGGGAATTGTAGTCCGGCAGTGCACCCCTGCTGGGGTCCGTGGGTGCCACAAGAAGGCATTGCAGGGTGATGCTTTCCATGTTATGTGGGACTTCCATGTGACCCACATATTTCAAATGGGCAACAGCCCCAGCACCATAATTGTTTTTTTGTGAGATATTTGTGAAATAAACACCCATTTATTTGAACCTGGGACTGTCTTGGTGTGTTCATGTTGGGTTTTGGTTCTCTCTGGCGCCCCCTTGCCTTCACAACTGTCTCATGCTAGTGGTGTTGAGAGTTGAGCAAGACAATACCTTAATACCTGGTATAGTTTGCGTACTGTTTAAATTTTTTTACAACATTTTTTAAGCATTCTGTGCGTACTGAAAACCATAACATACTGCCACACAAATAACTTAAGCTGAGATGGAGCATCTATTTTTTGTAAAACATATCCATATTAAATTCCTTCTTTCCAATAACTTAATCCTCTTAGTACATAATGTGTAAAAACAAAGTATGCATATGACCTACAGTAATTGCTTTGTAAATATGTTTTTTGTATTTTAAAACAGGATTAAATCTTATTAGTCTACAAAACAATTCACATCTTTTAGCTTTGTGAATTGTTGTTGTTCGATATTTAAAAAAAATGCATAGTAAGAGAACAAGAAAAATGACATTTTCACTTGTGAAGCTTAATAACATTTTAGATTCTACAGGAAATGTAACACGTGCCAATTTGGAGATTATACAGAGCAATGTAATATGAAGGATAAAAAGCTAAAATCAATTATAATTGTTTGAACCATACAATGTGAACTGTAAAGGGTTAAAAATATATTGATCATATATATAGATTATTAACATGTAATCCTCAGAGGCCATTGCAAACATGGAAAATTGCTTTAGTAATCTTGCAAAAACACATTAATTACATATACAAGTTAGGAGGATGACCTGAATCCACTGTAATATTAATGGCACATCCAATTCTTGGATTGCTGTAAATTTATAGGAAAATAAAATTTGAAGTGTTTCCACATTTTTAACATGTACATCAAATTCTATAAACCAAAGTAGGCAAATACCTTTCAAGGATAGGACTAGAAGTCTAACGTCCAGAAGTGGATAACCATGGAAGCAGAATAAGGGCTAAGACTGTGGCAAAGCAGAGGGTAACTTGTAAGTGTGGAGAAAACATGAAATCATTGTGTAATATGATGAAAGTGACATAGTTTTTGGTCACATAATTTATGTGGTATGTGATGTAATGTAAATAATAGTCATGCTTGCTTGGTGTGGGAAGGCAGCATCAGTATCAGAAGATGGCATATGTGTGGACTGCCAGCCATGTACCTGTCAGAAAGCTGCGGGAACAATGAGTGAGCTGCAGCAATTTTAGCAACAGATGAAGCCAATGTTTCCACTTAAAAAGTATTATTGACTGCCTAATTCAGTGTAAAATTTTCTAGCTATACTTGAATGTATGCAAGAAGAGGAGGGAGACATGTCCGGAGGCAGGAGGAGAGGAGGAAGGTAAAGAGAGTGGAACTAAGGGTAGGAACTTTGAATGCTGGCAGTATGACTGGTAAGGGGAGAGAATTAGCCGATGTGTTAGAGGGAAAGAAGGTTGATATATTGTGCCTACAAGATACTAAATGTAAGGGGAGTAAGGCCAGGTGGATCGGAGGTAGATTCAAATTGTTCTATCATGGTGTGGATGGGAGGAGAAATGGGATAAGGGTGATTCTGAAGGAACAGTATGTCAAGAGTGTTTTTTTTAGGTGAAAAGAGTGTCAGACGAGGTGGTGATGGGTAGGTACGGTGTTAAGGAGAGTAATGAAGAAGGTCAGATGGTAGTGGATTTTGCAAAAAGGATGTACATCGCTGTGGTGAATGCATATTTTAAGAACAGGGAGGAACATAAGGTGACGTACAAGAGTGCAGAAGAGTCAATCTGAAGGAGATTGAGGGCTGCAAAGTGGTGGCAGGGGAAAGTATAGTTGGACAGCATAGGATGGTGGTCTGTAGGATGACGTTGGAGATCAAGAAGAGGAGGACAGTGAGGGCAGAGTCAAGGACCAAATGGTGGAAGTTGAAAAGGGAAGACTGCAAGGTTGAGTTTAGGGAGGAGGTAAGACAGGCACTGGGTGGCAGTGAAAAGTTACTAGACAGCTGGGCAACTACAGCAGAAGTAGTAAGGGTGACAGCAAGAAGGGTGCTTGGTGTGACATGTGGACAGAGGAAGGAGGAAAAGGAAAGCTGGTGTTGGAATGGGGAAATACAGGAGAGTATACAGAGGAAGAGGACTGTGAAGAAGAATTGGGATAGTCAGAAAGATGCAGAAAGTAGACAACAGTACAAGGAGATAAGGCATAAAGTGAAGACAGGGGTGGTGAAGACTAAAAAAAGGCGTAAGATGTGTTGTATGAGAGGATGAACACTAAGGAGGTAGAAAATGACCTGTACTGATTGGCTAGACGGAAGGACCAAGCTGGGAAAGATATGCAGCAGGTTGGGGTCATAAAGGATAAAGATGAAAACATACAAACGAGGAGGGTGTGTTGAGCAGATGAAAAGAGTACTTTGAGAGGCTTATGAATGAAGACAATGAGAGAGAGAGAAGGCTGGATGATGTGGAGATAGTGAATCAGGAAGTGCAAAGGATTAGCAAGGAGGAAGTAAGGACATCTATGAAGAGGATGAAGAATGAAAAGGCCATTGGTCCAGATGACACACCTGTGGAAGCATGGAGGTGTTTAGAAGAGATGGCAGTGGAGTGGAGTGGATTAGACAGGATTAGAAATGAGTACATTAGAGGGTCAGCTCAAGTTGGACGGTTTGGAGACTAAAGTCAGAGAGGCAAGATTGTGTTGGTTTGGACATGTGCAGAGGAGAGATGCTGAGTATACTGGGAGAAGGATGTTAAGGATAGAGCTGCCATACAAGAAGAAAAGAGGAAGGCCTAAGAGAAGGTTTATGGATGTGGTGAGAGAGGACATGCAGGTGATGGGTGTGACTGAGCAAGATGTAGAGGACAGGAAGATATGGAACAAGATGATCCACTGTGGCAACCCTAATGGGAGCAGCCGAAAGAAGAAGTTTATTTTTTATTTTTTCTAAGATTCTGAATTCTGAAAAAGGATGCACAGACTCATAAATTACACAAACAGTGTACTGACTAGTATTTGGAAATGGTAAGAAAAAAACAGTTTGCCAGCCTCATATAAATCAGTGCTGCAAGCAGTGAAGCAGCCCAGCACACTTCTGTTACCTACCTAAGTGCTGCTAGGAAAGCTTTAAAGATTTGCTTTGAATAGTTCCAGGTAGAAAGTGAGTGTGAAGATAATGCAAGGAAGGCTGTAGAATGTGGTAAGGAAAATTCAGGCATGCTTGTCACCAACTGCAAGTATATGCATGTTACAATCAAGTTGTTCATTTCAATTAATACCTTTGCAGTGAATCATAAAAGCAGCAGAAAAAAATTACCAACACACTCTTGCCTACCTTGGAAGATACCATCACCTATTGATGTCTGTGGAAAACATCCAACATCATAAAGGACTTGTATCACGTAGTACATTAACTGTTTGAACTTTTCCCTACAGGGAATAGATATAGGTCCAATATGTGCAATATTTAAAAACACTTTTATTTTCTTGTATATGCTGACAGTTGTGTAATGTGTGAGCTGTATTTGTGAGAATATTAGATATTAGATGTGTGTTTTTAATAATATAGCTTTGAACATCGTTACAGGTGGTGCACCGGAATCTCATTGTATGTGTTACGTAATGACAATAAAGGAATCTTATCCTATCTTAGTTTAGTGTGAGAACCAGGAGAAAAACTTTATATGCAAAGTCTGATATTAGGGATAATATCAATGTACTTTTCCCTATGGTTTAACATTGCTGAACATCCAAGTTTAATTCATGCTTCTATGAAACAACTTAAAACACTGTGGCCTACAATATTTACAAAAGATGACAGCTAAACTTCTTCTAAATTCGCGCAGTGCATGTTTGTCTGAGTGGGCCATTCAATGGACTTACACCCTGCCGAAGTCTTGTTCTTACTTTGCATCCAGTGCTTCTTTGATATGCTCCATTCCTATCACGAACCTCAACTGGATGCCATAGATTTGAGATTGTTGTTATTAGCTATGGAATCACACTGAATCTCTTAACAAAAAGTGCAGAAACTTTACCCATTACACATGTGGCAACTGATACTGGGATGCTTCCTTTCATACCCAAGCACACTAGCCAGTCTGCCACATTAAATGTGTGCAAAATAAGTTGAACATGATCTCTACCCATTTTTTCACATGTCACATAGCGCTTGGAATAAGCGTAACTTGAGAGGCTGGGTCTTTGTGAAGTAGACTATTTTAACTGCATCATCCAAGGCAATTCTTAGATCTGCTTACAGCATACAGATGCCATTACCTGAGCAAAAGCTGTGTTACATATAATGGGCCTGCTGTGTTGCCCCAGAAACAAATTCGATCTCACCCATTTTGACCATTCTGTCTGGTTGCAGCAGTTGAATATATAGGTAAAAGTGTACAGAAGAGGAAATCTTTGTGCACTTCCCCATTATGTTCATAACTAACACATGCAAGAAGACTGGAAGAGTTTGCAGTGTCTATTGATTCATCCAGTTGCAGCACATAAAACTCTCCCGCTCTTTCAAGCATGTGAGTTGTGTTGAATGGTGCTGTCTTAAAGTGATATGAGGGGAGAAGGTCCATAAGAAGCTAAATTTAACAGCAGAGAAAAATCAGTTTTTTGCATTTTATGAGGCTTTCCAGCCTTCACAATAAGCTGCACTACATGGTAAATAAAATACTTCAACAGCTTTAAAATTTTCATTCACTTCAAAGGCCAGTTTAAGATTTTGTTCTTTTGCTCTGGTATTCCCTAAGTTTGTTTACAAAAAAATGTAAATGTTTGGACACATACTCACCATGTTCTGTCTCTAAGTAACAACCTCATTTGTTGGCTTCCTTTGATATCACATTGGAACACAAAACACATAGCGCCTGCAGCTCATTCTCATGTCTGACATACATAAAGCCAGATACTCACTGCATGTTTCTCCTTACTGTGAGGCAGCAGCGCTACCACTACTCTATTAATATAATATTGACTAATTTTAAAATTCAAAAGGGGTTTAGAGCACAGTCTTTACTGGAACATCAATATGTAATAGTACACTCTAGGCACTAACTAGTAATCCAGATTTTGCCGATTCACTTTAGCATGCAGTGTGATCAACGTGATTGTCATTTAGTTAGAAAAAGTCATATGTCTGACACAAAGTAATACCCCTGACAAATTACCATGCGCGTCATGGATGAGTGCCTTGTATCAAGTTCACTTAAAGGAAAACACACACACCATCTACAATCTAAAAACAAAGAAAATGCTTTCCAAATCAAGACCAGGGTTTGCCTGCATGGACTTTGCATGTTCTTCCCATAGCTGTGTGGGTTTCTTTCGTGTGGCTCCAGGTTTTTTCCTACAGTTCTATGCAGGTTAGGTCAATTTGCATTGTTAAATTTCCCCAGGAGTGTCCTGGGATTGTTACTGCCTTGCACCCAATGCTTGCTGGGATAGGCTCTAGAACCCCTACCCCTGCTCTGGATAAAGCAGGTTAGATAGAATATGACTGGGGTGCAGAATATCACAGGTTGAAAAACAATTTTGTAACTCTAAGTGTAACGGAGGTTAATTAACATTTCATGTATGATAATCCAGTCTATATATTTTTTTTGTTTCATTTTTATTACATTGTAATGGCTAATAAAAGCCTTTGGCTTTCCGAAGGAAAATCAAGTGAGATTAGGTGCACTCTCAGTTCTGTGATGGCTGCAGTGAGGTGAGGGTTTTCATTTCTTTTAAGTTTTCTTTTCGTATAATGTTTCAGTTTCAGTTTTATTATTTAAATGTACAGTAAATGTATTCTGTATTACAGGGTATTCAGGTGATGAGAACCTGTTCATATTGTGTATTGCATATTGTGTATATCCTTTTTATGCAGTGTTTTAAAAGTTTGGTTAATCAGTTCTGTGATGGCTGCTGCAAACAAAAGAAATAAACTTGCAGAAGAGGGGAACAGATGATTGTGTGGCCTATGTCTCACATCTACAACAATAATAAATCGCAATGTAGAGGAGTGCCTGAGGGAGGAGTTACATAAGAACCCACATGAAGACGAAGAGGGAAGGGGCTATAAATTTGTGACGCGATCACATGCTCATAAGTCAATTGAAAGGATACAGTAAAATAAACTGCCAGCAAGCATTCAGTATTACCTTCCAGGCGTCAGTGTTTATTGTAAAGCTAGACAAATGATCTGTGCAACTTTGTGTTTCTACACAGAGGCATGCATTTTGTCATTTCACATTTCGGCAGCTCCATCGTTTATTGGTCAACATGTGCTTCCCTTCTGAGCCCTGTTGTGCCTCCTAGGACAATTTCCAAATGGTTATAAATATTGTGATGTTCAATTTTCCACAATTCTTAGTTAAAATAAACTTGCACATGAGTTTGAAGTGTCACTAAGAATGGTGATTTCTGATTTAACTTGAAAACGTAGTGAGACAACCAGATATTCCCCTTAGCTTCTCAACCACTTTTTCTCTACACAGCTCGAAAAACATTAAATAAAAGCGCAAAGCATTCCACTTACCTTGTTAATGAAAGGGAGACCCAAGCCACCAAGTGAAGAATGAAGAGAGGCGGGTGAACTTCTGTGGGGTTACTTTACATTTAAGACACAAAGACCCGCCCTCTGCCTCTTATATTTGTAAAGTTATGTTGTCAATTAAGGGTTAAATTAGTGGAGTAAAAATGTTCACTATAACAAAACAAACAAAAAATTCTAAATTCAGACTTGCAATACTCATTAATCTGTTAAGTTGTGGTTTGTTAGAAAGTAGTGTTAATAAAGTTAAGAATTCAAGATCTGGGAGGATATGTGAGAAAAGCAAGATTGTTTTGATATGGCCCCGCCATGTGCAAGGAGCTGCAGGGACTACAGCTCTTTTGAAACCGAAATCCACCTCTGTCCATTTTTTTAACTCTTGAAAGGATTCCATTCACCTTAGAAAAGATGCCTCGTTACATTTGATGACCAGTTTGGTGGCTATTTTATTCTTTCTCTTTTTTGGTGTTGGCACACATGGACACAGTGGCCTCTTTGGCCTCCACATATGGTGCTAATGTTTGGGTTAATGTCCTTCCTGGTTTTTCCAAATATGTTTATCCTTTTCGTTTTAGTTATAATTGCAATATTCTTATGGCGTGTTTAGTTTACTTGGATGATGTCCTAACTTTCAGTCATTCTTTTGATGACCACCAGAAACAGATCATGTTGCATTTTTGGGTAATGTTATATCCCAACAGGGCATTGAACCTGACCCGAAAAATATCCAGAGTGAAAGAAACTGGTCTACTCCTGGTTCACAGGCTCAGGTGCATGCATTTCTTGGGTTCTGCTCTTATTAGAGGAAGCTCATACAAAACTTTGCATACTATGCTGCTCCATTCCATGTCCTTACTGCAAAGCACACTGTGTTCACATGGACACCTGCTTATCAGGTATTTGAAGAATTCCTTATATAAACCTCCTGTTGTTTCATTCCCTGATTTTTTAAACCTGCTTTACATGGATGCTTCTTGGACTGTAAGCCTTGTGCTAACACAGAATGAGAAAAAGTGGTCTACATATGACAGAGGGCTGTGTGCCATTGTTTAGGCTGTATGGCAGGTCCTTCATTACCTTTACAAACTTCCATTCACTATTATAATGGGCCACAAACCACTACTTGGCTTGTGGCAAATACCCATTGATGGGGACAGAACAGGGCAACATGCTTGATGGGCCCTTGAGCTTGACACCTTTGACTGGGTTATAAGACACCAAGAAGATAATGCTCATCAGAATGCTGATGCAACCAGTCACTTGTACATCTACCAATTTAGAGAATGCAGGTGCCTTGCCCTTACCTGTTATTGAGTCCTCCCACCATAACACAAAGGCTGAAATACATGTGTATCATTCTGTTTGTGGATGTAGTTACCATCTTCCATCTTGCTCCTGGCTCTTTAATAACTTTTCCACTTGGGTTACAGTCTGACTCATTTTCAGAGTTCTCTTGTATTCTAGTCTCTAATCACACACTGTCTATGAACACCAGCAAAGCGATCCTACGCTATCAGAGGTGATTAAATAAATAACTGTTGGCCACCAGCCTTCTTACTGGCAGATCAAACAAGCAGCACATGAAGTAAAACAATTGTGGCAAGATTTCAATCGCCTGACTATCCATAAAAACCTGTTCTGCCATAAAAAACACCTTTCTTCTAAAACAGATCCTATATACCAAGTAGTCTCCACCCCCCATCACTTGTAACAGAAGCTCTGGAATTTGTTTGTGTAAACAAAGTATCTGGGCATTTTGCCATTGACAAAGCCTTACACAGAGCAAGTTGCCTTTGTTATGGGCCTTATATGGCCTGTGACATTTGAAAGTGGTACCTGTCCCTCAACACTGTGCACTCCTGCAAACAGTGACTTCTACAAAACTCTTTAAAATTGATGCAACAGACATTTCAGAACTGTCACCTCATGTAGTAATACAGTAGGTTCTGCATGTTTTAGTCAAACAAGACTATTTCACAACATTATAAACTTCTATATGAAACAAGACTATTTCACAACATTATAAACTTCTATATGCTTTTCAAGATCAATGTGCTACTACAGTTTGTGACTCGTGAGTCCCTGTCTTTCACCCCAAAACACTAGGCTGAGTCTCAGTACTTTAGCAAAACCAGCTTGAACAGCACAGTTATTTATTGTAGCGAGATCTACTACTCTCCTATATACAAACACAGCAGTCAGGCAGGGTCGTGGCCAGGTTAGTGGCCAAGTAATACTGTTCCCTGCATTTATAATGTTCCTTGCATCACCCATCGACGAGTGGCGCTCATAGCACGACTACGATGTTTTCAGATTTGTTTTCGCGGCGAGCTGCTACAGTACTGGGAGCCTGCGGTTGCCCCAGCAACTTGTCTTCCACAGACAACCGCACTTCGGAATGCTCTTCGGCGTGTTGTCCCATTGTGGTGGGGGCAGTCGCAAAGAGCTCAGAAACCTCACAAGTTGCTCAATGATTTTTTGAGAACTTTATCACTCAACATGGTATTCCAGAACTTCTGCTCACAGATTAGGGTCAACAGTTTGAATCATAGTTGATTCATTATCTTTTTCAATTACTAGGTGTCAAAAGAGTCCAAACTAGTCCTTACCATTCCCAGGAAGATTGCCTAGTAGAGTGACTTAAGCAGACTCTCATTGAGCAGTTGAAACAAACCCTACTGCAACATTTAGGAGAATGAGATGCACTCTGAACCAGGTGGCATTTGTATACAACACCAGCACACATTTTAGCACTAGCTACACACCTTTCTTACTTTCTTATGGTAGAGAGGCTTGAGTGCCTGTGAACTTTTAGTTTAGCTTCAGGGACAATATTATGCAACTCAAATAATAATAATAATAATTGTTGCTAGGAATAACCGGTTGTCTCTGGAACAACAGAAACATTTTTAAGATTGCTGCACAATTGTAATTCTACACGTCAGAAACTGTCCCCTCATTGGAAAGGACCGTTTAAAATTTTGGAGTGTGTGGTTTCTTCTATAGATGATTTGGGTGTCATCATTCATGTAAGATGCCTTTTAGAACCTATCAAGTTGCACATTGTTCATTATAATTGTCTGAAGACATACTCTTCTAGCACTGCTTCAGCCAATATGCCAATCATTCTGAGACCTAATAATGGAAAGTTACTTGACTTCACTGTCTGGCTCACTGCTCTATGTACAAGCTACTTAGATACCATAGAAAGCAGAGGTGCATTTGGGTAATGAGAACTTGACTCATTTTGAGCAATAACCAAATTGTCCAGTTGGAATCTGGGACAAATAAGTACAGTAAGTGTTTTCTTCTGTTTAATCTGTTCCACTTGTGCCAGCCCTACCAAAGCATTCTGAAGATTTTTTGATGGTTCGAAAATATAAGATTGTTAAATTGTTTCTGTATTTTTTAGGTTGTAAATTTTCAATGATAGAAATGAGGATTTTAAGGGTTAAATTGGAGAAATAAATGTTCATTTTACTAGAATGAAAAAATATCTCCATTCAGACTTGCAATGTTCATTATCCTGTTAAACTTCAGTACTGTTACAAAGTATTGTTCATAAAGTTTAGTATTCACGATCTACAGTAGAAGGATATATGAATGGAAGCAAGATTGTTACTCTTTTCATTTGGCCCTGCCATGTGCCTGTAGCTGCTGAGAATACAGCCCTTTTGAAACAGAAATCTGCCTCCATCCAGTCTTTTTTCCTAAAGATGATTCAATCCAGCTTAGAAAAGATCCCTTGTTACATTACAAATTTATGAACTTGCAGGCTGCTGAAAATCTCCACAATGCTGTGACTTAGGGTGCAGGTAGAGTTGTGAAGTCTGCTCGTTGCAACCTCAAATTTAGCATGTCTGTGCTAGGATGGGAGAGACTCGTAATACTATAGATTAATTTAAAGGAAAACATTTCAATAATCCATTAAAATGAAGTGGGGCTCAAAAACAAACAGACTGGGCTGGGCAAAAATCATTTCAAACCAGTCATGTTGTAATTCCAGCCATACCACCTGCACTTCAGAACATGCAATCCACCTGAAGCTGGTACTTGGATAGAAGAACATCTGGTAAAAGCTTGAGTCTCTGCTGGAAGGGATGTTGGTGAGAACATTGGGGGTGCTTACCCATTGATTTGAATGCAGATCCTAATGCCCCAGTACAGTGACAGGGGCACTTTGCAATACAAATTGGCACTGTACTTTTGATGTGATGTAAAACCAATGTTCTGACTCCCTGTGGTCAGATTCCTGGGCATCTTTCGAAAGGAGTAGGGTGTTTTCTGATGTCCTGGCTAAACAGCCCACCAAGGCCTGGTCACATTGGCCCATTAATCATCAATTGTCCCTTAATGGTTATCTGTTTCTGCCCTTCAAAACCTAATTGCTAATGTGTGGTGAGCGTACTGGCACAAGAATGGCTTGATGCTACACATCCAGGTTGATGCTACGCATTGGTACTACACATTGACGGTGCTTGAAGTGGTTTACCTCTGTTTAGGTAAAGCACTATGAGTATAGGGCGGCATGGTGGCGCAGTGGTAGTCCTGCTGCCTCGCAGTTAGAAGACCCAGGTTCGCTTCCCGGGTCCTCCCTGCGTGGAGATGGCATGTTCTCCCCATGTTTACTCCGGTTTACTCCCACAGTCCAAAGACATGCGAGTTAGGTGCATTGGCGATTCTGAATTGTCCCTAGTGTGTGCTTGGTGTATGTGTGTGTGTGCACCCTGAAGTGGGTTGGCACCCTGCCTGGGGTTTGTTTCCTGCCTTGCGCCTGGGATTGGCTCCAGCAGTCCCCCATGACCCTGTGTTCATATTCAGTGGGTTGGAAAATGGATGGATGGATAATGAATGGATGGACTATGAGTATGTTAGAAAAGTGCTGTATAAAAGTAATTTAATAATTTATTTGAAATTGCATTAGAAGCCAATGGGGACAGTATGGGTCATAAGTCTACTAGTCTTTGCTTTATCGCCTGTGGTTTATTATTCTGTTTTTTATCAGCTGTTGTGTTGTCATTCTTTTTTATTATGATTAAATTTCCATAGTCTACATTAAAAATATAATTTCTATACAAATGAATATTCTGCTTCATTCTCCCCACCTCTATCTACAATGGCAAGCTTTTCTCCAAACCATAGCTTTTATCCACAATCCTGAGATACCACCAATTCTGTGTGTAGCCTAAATCCATTTGACTCCATGTCATTCAACCCTGCAGGGTTTTTTTCTTGGCTAACTGTAGAACTGTGTTTGGGTTCTCCCTAGGGTCTGTACTGCATTGTGGCCAAAGAACTGCAGCTAGAGTTTTTATATGACCCTGAAACCATCCTGGTCTGATTTTTCTTTTAGGTTACTGCTATGTTGAATGTATGTATCAAATTTTTTTGATGCACCTCATAGTGAAATAATCAATCCTTTGTGTTTAGAGCCTCCAAGACTGTTCAAGGAGCACTACAGATAGCAGGAGAAGAAGCCTATACAAATGTAACAGTTCCCAGGATGAGTACAGGGAGACTGATATTCCTGTCCAGGGAAATCACACATGGTCTGACCATCTTGGTATATTACCTTAACTCAGGTTCACCAGCAGTGGTTGTCATTGACAAGCTAGTAAAAGGCAGGGACATGCAGTCAGGGGAGGCACATCACCTGTCATCAGGAAAAGTAAAAAAACAATAATGATAACATAAAATAAATTTGTCCACTGGTCTGTGCTATAAATTTGTTTTCTGTATGATTCCAATAATTTTGATCACTTTTATAGTCAAAATCACTGAATTTGCACATTGTGTGTTCAAATACAGAGGAGAAAGGCGAAGTGAGGCAGCGATGGGCCTCACCTCACCTCGGACTGCGCTATCCCTCACACACTGGGTTGATGCATGCAATTGGCACTTGCCTGTTGCTGTCTCTCTGTATGTCGCCAATATAATGTTTGCACATGCGTTTATTATACACCCTGACTTCCACATTCTGTATAATATCTTTAATGAATGTGTGTGCCATATCTAGTCTTGCTTAGTGGACATAAAACTGCAGTGAAAAGGCACAAGGTAAGGCAGACAGTTCCGTGTTGCACCAAAGGGGGAGGATGTGAGCCCAACAGGTGCTTGTTGCTGCTGTTCTTTTACACTTAGGCACCAATAAGTTTGCGGTATTAGAAAGTCAACTGCACTGCAGCGGTCTGTTTATTTTTATTTTTTGTTCCGACTCACTGCCAAAATGGAAGATGAAGACTTTAAAAACCAAAGGAAAATAAGGAGGACTTTAACAAGAAAGTGACAGAGATTTTCGTGGAGAAGGATAGGCACATGGACTTCATTTACAAGTAAAATAATAAGACAATAAACAGTTTTCAATTTTATAAAAAATGGTATCAGACTAAGAAAAAAAAAAATCCAATATTTAAAAACTAAATTTTGACGTTAAAATATTTTTTGTTTTTCCTCTTATCCTTTTGTTGAACAGTCTGTAATAAAATTGATTAAAACATCAGAATTAAAAGCTTTTAAAAACAACTAAATATTTCAATAAAGGTCAAAATTGAAATCAGTTTTTTTGTACACCACTCTATACTTTCATTTGTATAAAATGAGTATGAATTGCGGAATTGCAACGGTAAATTTAGAACACATGGAGGGTGCACAGCAAATGCGCTCCCTCTTGTCACTATAAATGTAACGTTCTTTCTTAGCCAAATATGTGCCTTACCTATGTGTGTGTAAAGAATGCTGATGAGATATGAAACATAACCAGTAGTCAATGTGCAAGCTGTCAAATGAATAGTGAATAAGTTATTCTTTTGGGTTCATATATTTGTAAATCTGAAAGAGTCAGTGCCTCACCAGCCATAAACCTCACCGCACGTCACTAGTAAAAGGCAAGTAAAGGTTTCCATGACTAATAGCTTCACATGAGCTACAATTGTGCAAAAATTATACAGTAGTTACTGTATTATAAATATACTCGCAAAGCTGAAAACAGTATGTATGTATGAAGGGGGTTCAATATATTAGAATATAAGTTGCATTGAAATGGATATATTGAACTGCTTACGATTACACCATGTAAAAAGTTTTATTTATAAAAATAAATATATTAGAATTTCTGTTTAACTAAAGTTGATTTTTTAGGTTTGTTGTTGCTTTAGTAAGCTATGAATCTCTTTAATTGAATTAATACTATCTTGTTAATTACGATAGAGCACTGATACTATAACTATGTTGCTCCAGTCATAAATAACCTCTCAAATAATGTCAGGAGAATGTTCCCCTAATGCTTGGCCATGATGCTGCACTATATGTGTGTGCATTATATTGCTTTCAGAATGTGACATAATTTAATTGCAGAAACACTTAAACAGGCATTTACTTGTTGTATCCTCATCCCTGGTTTATTTGTTACTAGCCAACCCGCGGTGTAGCATATGTCGCATAATTATGTATTGATGGACTGAAAGACACAGTTGTCCAAATGGGGTGGGTTTGAGGATACGACTGTAAGAGAATGAAAAGATGGAACTTTGGAGAGAGCAACATACAATTGTCCGCGAATGAAAACTGGAGGACTGCCACCGCGCCCGCACCTCCCAGAGTGAGGGACGGGGCTGGACGGCGTCCCTCTAAGACGTTAGACGCCTACCGCTCGGGGGTCACGTAACTATTTAGCAGGAGAGAGTCTCGCTCGATATCGGAATTAACCAGACAGAGTGTTCCACCAACTAAAAACGACCATGCACCAGCACCCACAGAATCGAGATAAAGCCATCAATCTGTCAATCCTCTCTGTGTCCGGGCCGGGTGAGGTTTCCCGTGTTGAATCAATTAAGCCGCAGGCTCCACTCCTGGTGGTGCCTTTCCGTCAATTCCTTTGTTTCAGCTTTGCAACCATCCTCCCCCCGGAACCCACAGACTTTGGTTTCCCGGTTGGCTGCCCGGCGGGTCATGGGAATAACGCTGTCGGATCACCAGTTGGCAGCGTCTATGGTTGGAACTACGACGGTATCTGATCATCTTTGAACCTCCGACTTTTGTTCTTGATTAATGAAAACATTCTTGGCAAATGCTTTCGCTCTCGCTCGAATTGTTGGTGGGCGGAGCTCTGTCGTGCGTATCCCATGGCCTGTCTTGCGTGCCATGGTCAGCTGCTTAGTAAATTGTTGGTAAGCGGGGCTCTGTCATGCGTATCACATGGTCTGTCTTGCGTGCCGCTTCTTGAGTGCCTTGGTCGGCTGCTTAGTGAGTATCATATGGTCTGTCTTGTGTGCTGCTTCTTGCGTGCCCTGGTCGGCTGCTTAGTGAATTATATATTCTTGATTAATGAAAACATTCTTGGCAAATGCTTTCGCTCCCACTCAAATTGTTGGTGGGCGGGGCTCTGTCGTGTGTATCCCATGGTCTGTCTTGCATGCCATGGTCAGCCACTTAGTGAATTTTTGGTGAGCGGGGCTCTGTGAGTTGGCGGGTGAGGCTCTGTCTTGCATGCGTCTTGCTTGCCATGTCTTGCGTGCATCTTGCTTGCCATGGACTTAGTGAATTATATATATAGTTGCTCAAATGGACAGATATGATTATTTTCATGAAGTGCTGGTGTGTTCATTGGTTATTTGTAATTTGCTTTTATTTACAAGTGCCTTTAACATATGGGTTGGAGACGGTGGCACTGACCAGAAAGCAGGAGACAGAGGTGGAGGTAGCAGAGTTAAAGATGCTAAGATTTGCACTGGGTGTAACAAGGATGGATAGGATTAGAAATGAGTACATTAGAAGGTCAGCTAAGCTTGGACGGTTTGGAGACAAAGTCAGAGAGGCAAGATTGCGTTGGTTTGGACATGTACAGAGGAGAGATGCTGGGTATATTGGGAGAAGGATGCTAAGGATAGAGCTGCCAGGCAAGAGAAAAAGAGGAAGGCCTAGGAGAAGGTTTATGGATGTGTTGAGAGAGGATATGCAGGTGGTGGGTGTAACAGAACAAGATGCAGAGGTCAGAAAGATATGGAAGAAGATGATCCGCTGTGGCGACCCCTAATAGGAGAAGCCAAAAGAAGAAGAAGAAGAAGACTTTAACTGAATATCTTAAAGCAAAAATGAACAGCAGAGCATGAGATGAATGCAGTGAAAAGAGAAACAACTTCCACTTTTTGCATTTCTTTATGTCAGGGTGGTGTTAACTCATTAAACTTTCCATAATATGAATGGTCATTATGAAAAAAAATGGTCTTGTAAATATTTTATTTTCATTATATGCTTTTGCTGTGATAATACATTACATCATATTCAGCCACCGCACTTTCTTTTTATTACTGAATCTTAGACTGTCACTTTGTTGGTTAATTCCTAAACTGCTACAACTCCTTATTTATCATTTTTCACTTTATTCTACCTCCCTATTCTACCTCATTTTGACTGCTCCAGACTGTATGTTATTATCTATTGCACAGTATTTTGTACTCTATATTTTAAGCTGCCACTTGTGCACTTTCTAAATTTGCAAAGTTATAGCTGACAGGTGGCTTGCCCGTCTGCTTCCACCGTCCTTGGCACTCTCTTTGTATTTGTTGTATGTGAATATAAAACAAAGTACATATGTTTATAAATTATGAAATAAGAATTACAATTGAGTACTCAATTATAGCGGTACATTGTGTTACACAGTAAGGACAAGGTAATAACACCTAGTTACTATGTAATTATGCAGGTAATTACATGGTAAGTACAGCATATTTAGGGGCACAATGTAAAGTGATACCAACTTTGTTAAAAATTGTTTTCAAGTACTGTAGATGAACTCAGTAGAAAACCTTACATGCAAAACGACAGCTATCAAATTTTCAATTAAAGTTTGACTGATTAAAAGAAAAAATTCAAAACATAGAACAAATATGACAAAAGGATCCAGTGCCATCTCTTTGTATATGGATTTGTACTGGATTTCAACATAAGAAAACATTTACATTTTTAAACCAAAATCCAAATAAACAGTACAGCAGCCTCTGTGGTTTCAATCTGTAATTTGAATGTAATTATTATTGTTTACTTCTAGGAGATGGAGTCCTTCATCAATTGCAATGTGCCTGGTATTCTCCGTCTCTGCGCTGAGATTCAAACTTATAAAAGTAAGTCAACATATTTTTATTGCTACACGTTAACTATGCTAATTATATTTTGAAATGAATAAGGTTGCTGTGTTATATAGTTTGCTATTAAAAAGTTATTGACTCCACTGATCTCAGCCTATTATATTAGTTATTTACTAAAACACATCTTAAATAAGTGTAAAACTTTAAAATATTTTTGCAACCAAAAGGTGTGATCTGTGTGTGTAAAATAAATCAATCCAATGTCTGATAATTATATTCTGAAATCTGAAATTATTTGTCCATAATAAAAATCTAACTTCTTCAAACCATCTGCTCAAATGCCTTCAAATTCATAAAAGCTGTTGAGAGAATTTTTAAAATAGAAAATAGTTGCCTAAAGCAATTACACTAAATTGGCAGTTAAAAGTGTGTGCAATTTGTAAAATCAATTGTCAACATGTCATCATTAGCAAGTAAGTCCAGATGTACATTTCAATGTCTGTAAGCAAATGTCTTGAAAACAATTAACAGGTGTTTAGTGTTTGCACTGCAGTTCTGATGTGCTGCACAGTTTAAATTACCACGTTACTGAAAAGGCCGCCAGCAGGAGAAATGAGCTGAGTGTAAGCAGCACATCTTGCATCTAATTGAGTCCCCCTTAACCCCACCAGCAAAAATGTCAGTCAAACCTCAAAATCAGTGACGTTTCACATTTAGAGCTTGCACAGAGATCAATACTAGACCTTGTTCTTCTCTACTGATTATTGCAAGGTCTAAATTCTTTTCTCTTACAAAATGTTATTCAACTTTACAAACCCTCCGCCTGCAGCAATGGACCCATGAGAATGTGCATTTATATGGCTCATTCACTGGTGACAATTATGTACAAAATGCTTGATTCTTTTCCAAACATAGAAAAGGAGCACTAACTAATAAATCTCCCACAAATAGCGCTACCACGATAAAATCGGACAATTCACTTCACTCAGTTTTGGCAAATCAACACGCAGCCTTCCTCTTTATCACAACCACCGGAAATGCCATCTCACACCCCCAAGGGTGCAGACACCCCAGGTGAGGAACCCGTACCTTAGAATATAAAACCACCCAAAAATGAAAAACATTAACCAGGACTAAAATTTTCCAATTCCTGATGATAAATTGTGACATATGTGGTACATTAATTTAATGAATTACAAATAAGCTGTTACATGTAGGAAATAAAATAATGTAATGTAAAGGGGGTCTTGTTGGGTTTAATTTGCATTGCCAATGACAAATGTGCTCTGAGATTTTCAAGGTAAGGTTGCTCTACTCATTTATCATGGTCCCAAAAAGTGGTGATGTGTTGCCTGTTAATTTATTTTCATACATAAGTAAGAATTTCACTGTTCTCTGTACTCATGATGATTATGACCCTACAAACCTATTGTGTGGTACCTCTCCTTACAAGGTGAATTACATGTTTCCTCCAGCTGGTTATTAAGCTCAGTTGATGATCTAGTTAGCCCTGCAGACATTCAATCAAATTAAAAGCAATGGATATTTCTACTGTATATATCCATAAAAACCTACATTATGAAATATGATGTATATATCCAACCTATTCTGCAGGGAAAATATAAAAGGATTCAATCACCAAAGATCCTCAGGATTGGAGACATATTGAACATATCAAAGCTTCACTCTTTTTAAATGGGCACTTAAGACTGCTATAATAAGCAATATCCAAAATGTAGACCTACATTCTATAACAAAACATATTTGTACTTAGAAGTCCATCTATCCATCCATCATTTATCAAAACTACTTAATCCATTTCAGCATGTGAATGAACACTAGCACAAAGGCTCACAAAAGCATCAATATGGCAACACATGGAGGTTTAATAAATATTAACAGAAGAGGATGTGATCATGGCAACCTAGGGAAGGGTGTACTGTTTCCATGGTTATCAAGAGAATTAGATTATCTTGAGATGTCATTTTCTTTATTATCCTGATTGCTTTCATCATTTGTGTCTTTATGAGTGCATTTTCAGACAGGAAGCAGGCATCATTCTGAATACCAGCAGCTGAGAACAGTTTTGAGACTTTTAAAACATTTTCATCTGCCATCTTGTTGGCTAATAAATGGGTTTTCGACTGAAGCCCAAACCTTTGTCATTCTCCATTAATTTTTTGTATCATTTAAAACAGATAATGTGCAGACGCCATACAGCCAGTCCATGGAGGTGTGAGATGGCTGTGCCCTTAACATAACTGTTGGTTTATCAAGAGATTTGAAATGCATTTTGTTATTGTGGCAGAGTGGCTAGTGCTGCTGATTCATTGGTCCAACATTGTTGCTTCAAATCCTGCTCGCAGTTTTTGTCTGTGTGAAGTTCTCCACTTGTCTGCTATTGGTTTCCTTCCATATTCTTAAATTTGCACATGCTAAGCTAACTGCTGATTTCAAATTGGACCTGTGTGGATGTGTGTCCTGCAATTGACTGGTGTTTAGTCAATGGTTGATTTCTGCCTCATGCAAGGTTTTGCCAGGATAGGACCATGAACTGGATTAAGTTAGTATGAGAATCTTTATTTTATGTCTGATTTTTCTAATCAGTTTTTATTCAGTTTATCATGAAATGCATATACTTCTTACCATTGCCTAATATTCTGCAAATCAGATCTGAAAGTATTATAAGACAGATAAGTGATATGTTGAAAACATAAATTGTACTAAGAAGTGTGATGGCACATTTTAACTGTAATTGGAGAAATTGACTGGAGGTGGCAGTGGCTGATAAAGCAGAATTTAAAATTCACTTTATTGAAATTCAAGTGTGAAGTATATCATATTACTAAATGTGCAGTAGAAGAAATAAATACTTTTAATTGCAGGAAAATGAAGGTATCCAATCAGAGGTTGTGCCACTCAATATTATTAATCTATACTATTTACTGTGAATAGTTCTAAATAATATTCTTCGTATTAGCAGCTATTTTAATGTTAAGTAAAAGCAATAATAGAGATAAATAGAGAAAAGGTAGGCTAAAAATTGGCATGCAATGTTTCTTTTTGATATAAAAAATAAAAAAGTATTGTAATTCGTGAATAAATAACAGACACTAATGTAGCATAATTTTTTAAGCTGACTTGTCCCGGTTAAAGATCACTGAGGAGTTCTGAATAACAGCTAATTAAAATTTACTTCATGTAAAACAGCGTTTTATGACTAGAATATTGTAGCCTTGTATACTTACTGTATAGTGTCTATAAAAGATACTGTGTATTAGGCTACTTGGAAGGCCCTTGGGAGTTTTTACATTTTCTGGTTATACAACATTGAATCACAGTGCATTTAATTGTGCTTTTCAACACTGATCAACAAAAAATCACTTTTGAATGTGAAGGTGAATGCAGATCTCTGAAAAGTGGTGAAAATGAATTATAAATATAAAACACAAGCCCTGTCCAAGTGCTCGTCCTGCCTTGTGTTTGATGACTGCTGGGATAGACTCCAGCTACCCTATAACCAAGCCCTGGATAATCACATTAGGAAAATAAATGGATGGATGGATATAAAACAGAAAATAATTGATTGCAATTATTCCAAGGGTTTGAAAAATTTTATAGGCATTGTAAACCTAGCTGCAAGCAAATATTTCCAGATGCCTTCCTCACTTCTCTCACTATCAATGGAGCAACTTAATTTTATTTTGTAATTTCTGAAAAACATTACTTTTTGGCTGTATACACAGATTTACCTGTTGCACCTCTTAATATTTACAATAATATAATACAATAATATTTGCTGCAACACAGAATCTCAAATATCATTGAAGCTGTGAATCACAACACTGCTAATATATAATGCTTAAGCAGTTGAGGATTGGAAAGTTTATGCTTGTGAAGTTAATATAAATCTTTATGCTTTTGCATGAGGAACAGTGGGTGAATATAAAATGATAAGACATGATTATTGTCAGGATTGTTTGAACAATAAATTTACATTTTTCAATGCTTTTGCAGCACTTTGTTGATGATGTCACCTTGTTTTCATCACATTCATTTGCTTCCAAGGATGCATTCCAATTGCAACACGTGCATCAATTGATGGCAATGATTACTCAAAATGACTCTCACGAACCCAAAAACCTTACTTAATTATTTAATATTGGCTGTTCTACTCATCTAAAACGGGTTGAAATCTAGGAAATCAACATAGACCTCATTTTGCAGTGCAGTGTATCCATCTGGTTGCTGTGTCTCTGTTACATGTCCTCTTGGTATGGGATTCATAATAGTTGTGCTAATGTTTGTGTTACTCCATCTGTTGGATGGAAAAGACATAGCAACTGGACGGGCACATAGACTTGGCACAAAGACAATTGCCCTTTTTAAGGCGGATAATTTAATTTATTCAATTAAAAAAACAATCTTTTATAATTGAATCCTAATAAGATAAAAAGTACACTAATTAAGTAAATTAAAATAAGACAGGTTCAGGGAAAAAATTATATGGCTCTCAATTACACAAACAAACTAATCCACAAAACGTAATCGTGCAAAAAAGAAAAAGTATTTTAAAAAAAAAAAGAAGAATGGAGTTTCTGAATATAAAAAAATTAAAACTGAATTCTCTTCCTTATGACTTTTGGTATTAATTATTTGATTCCTCAATGACAGCTTATATGATGGATTTCATTATGGCTCCTCAGAAAATTGCATTATTATATATTTTTTGAAAAATGTCTAACATTGTTTAAGACTTTCATAATTCTAGTAGTGATATCATCTCAGAGCTACTTTGGAATTGGTTGTTTTTATGGGGCAGCCATTGTGCAAAGTTTTGTTTATTATTTTTATACTTGTTACCAGTCACATGACACAGAAATCACATCATTCTCTTCCTATATAACATGGTGATGTGCAGGAACTTGTTACCGTAGTGCTGCATTAATTTCTGAAATGGAAAACAAATTTTAAAAAACTCTTTGAATAATTAAACTGGTTAGGGGAAAAGAAAACAAGTGGATATTAAGCTTTTTCGCAGCATTATTTTTGACTTTGATTTTTGGTTAGTGTTTTGGCGTTGACAATCAGTTTGGATGACTTTTTGGTTCTCAGACCCAAGCCTAATTTTGACTATGATTGTGTGTTTTTAGTCTTTTATAACTGCTTGCAGTCTACAGCATCAATTATTTTATGTCTATTCACAGCTATTTTTGGTTTCCTCAGAACAACAAGGTTGGCTCAATTGAAAACCACAGCCTGTTTAATTATTCAGTCTTAATGTTTATGTTTATGTTTGTTATCAATATGACACCCATGACATAGAATAAATAAAACCAAAAAATGACACACTTTTTATTATGGAAAAGTGGATGTGTTCATCACTAATTTATCTAAATAAAGAGGTAATCTGTGACTTTTGATTCATTTTTCTTAGTTTGGCTTTTAATGGAATATTTTTGCAATTGTGTTTTTCAGCAATAAGACATAATTCTGTCCTAATGCTTTTCGTGCAGTTAGATGAAATAGCCTTTATGCTAATTTGGTTTTAAATACTATGACCATAATGGGGGAGCTGCTGAGCCCCAAATCCCAGATACAATTGGACCTGACGCAGTTCCAAGTTCAAATAAAAATTCTTTGATTTGTAACACACTACCTTTTTCAGTATGCATAGCTACAAAACACGACTACAAGCAATACTTGTTTTTTCCCCCTCCTGCTAAACCAGATGAATATCATTCACTTCTTCCTGACTCTGACTCACTGATCAAGGTATGTTGGACTCAGGAATACTTCCAATGCCATAGCATTGCACTGCAGAAGCACTTCTAGGTCTTCTGCTGCTAGCGCCATCTGGTGGCACCCAGGGACCCCAACCCGGCTACTCTTCAGAATTACAGGTCCCATGCAGCCCTTCTGGTGTCCAACCTGGGACCAGGCCAGAGACCTTCTCCCACCTATTGTACTGAGGGAGGAATTGCCTTTGGTAGATGAACTCGCTGAGTCCATCCATTAGTCTTTGTCCTCCACTGGAATTAGAAATAGACATCTTTCTAACTAGGGTGTACCCTATCCATGCTGCCCTTCCTTTATGGCCTCCCAGCCACGAAAAGTATTATTCATCATCTCAGACGAGATGCCTGTCCATTTATTATGGCATCTGCTATGCATAAATGATGTGCCCATGTCATTAACCTGATTTTATGATCTCATTTTGTTATGCCTTCTCTTTGATGATTTCATTCTCTTACTCCTGTAGTTTCTAATAACCTTCACCAATTAGATTTCTCAGAATGCCATTAGCTATTCACTGAGTGTTTGCTTGGAGCAGCCAGTGGCAGGCAGTTACTTTTGATTCCTCTGTCTCGTTTTTGCTTCTGTCCCACCCATTTGTTTATATTGCCAGGCAAAACTAATCATGCAGCAGATATGCGATGAGCGATGGAAGATAAATAGAAAGAGAGCACTGCTAATAAGTAATGCTGATGCATTGTGTCAGACCTCTGTGAAAGTTCTCTAGTCTAGTAATACCGAAGTTGAACTGAGATTTTAAGTGTTTCTGTCCTTATACCTGTTCCTTGGATTTTGTCTTAATCCTAGTGCCAAGTGTTCTGCTTGCCTTACATATGTTTTGACCTGCTTTTGGATTTTTCCTTTTGATTATATTCATTAGTAAATATATTATAATACTTTTAATTACCTGGCTTTGTAATTTTTTTCTTCTTTCTGCATCTGCTCATTTCAAACTGTGCTGCCACCAGGCTGAGCCACTGAGCCACCAGCCAGACTGACTGACAGCAGCAACTGAAGCAAATACATAAAAGTCTTATCTAGATGTTTAAAAATAGAATAAAACTGGAAAGTAAATGTCCTAAAAATAGAAAAAAAATGAGAGAACAGTTTTCCTTATTCATATTAATATGTTAACCATTGTGACAGGCAGCCATGGTCATTTCCTGGCAGAGATGACAACAGAATGGAAAAATGGGGGGAGAGAGCATCGATGAGGCAATACCTCCTCTGGGACACTAGAGGGCTGCCCTCCTGGGTGGGTGTGGCGCCATGGATTCCCGCAGGGAGCTGGACTTTAGTACAGCTTTGCTGGGTTTCGTGGGGGCCACCGGGGGAAGCTACAGAGCCCTATAATGGACTTCTACCACACCTGGGAGTGATTCCAAGTCTGATTAATGAGCCACCTGGAACATTCCCAGGTCCTCTAAAAGGAGCCAGTCACCACCACTTAATAGCCTGAGTCAGGAAGAAGTGGACGAAGCTCGTGAAGTGGAGTGGAGGCGGAAGGACTGGGAAAGAGAAGGGACTGTGGTGCTGTATGGACTGTGCGGTACTTTGGGGGAGCGAAAAAGAAATGCTTCCCCGACTGTAAATAAATCATGTGCTGTGTGGTGAAACTTGTGTCCTGCCTGTCTGTATCAGGTTACGGCGGCTGTACCCGCCCTGGGCTTCATACCATATACAGATGGAAATATTGGAATGCCATAGATTACCATCCTAAGGTAGTCATGCCAGACCCTGTAGAGGTGGTGGGCTTTCATAACAATCAGTTTCTTTATTATGAGGTAACAGGCTTTATATAATTAGATTTCCTGTCTTACATTCAGAATGATTCCACAGTGTAAAATGTAGCAAACAAGAATCATTGTCATGACTGTTATTGCACAGGGCCAAGTTTACTCCCAGAGATTTAGTTTTTTAATTGTTTTTGGCTAATCTTTGGTTGTTCTACAAAAGCAATGAACAGAGGTGAATGGCATTAAAAGAGCAGCTCTTCTGTAGAGCACCGTTTAATTGCTCTGTGACCCTCTCTTTTACTGCTTATTTTGTCCTGCTTTTGACAGGCTGCTACCCAGATGCCTTTCTTCCTCTCCTCCAGAGGGCAGGAGAGAACCATATACAATCCATATATTCTCTTAAAAGATGAATAGCATTAAAATATATATATACAGTGGTTCCTTTATACTTCAAATTTAATTTGTTTCAGGAGATCATTTGAACTCTGAATTGAATTGAATTTTCCCCATTAGAAATAATGGAAAGTGATTGAAGCCATTCCCAGACCCTAAACAGTGCCCATTTTGATAAAATTACACATCAAATACACATAATTTAAGGTAAAAATAACACAATTAAATGCCATAAATAATAAATTAAAACATGAAAATAATACATAAAATATGTAAATACTTTATAATAAAATGAAAATTGCATTTACTGTAACTTTGAAAGGAATGGTGATGTCCCATATGGCTGGTAGAGAGAAAGAGAAAGGTTACTGTTTGGAACGGGAGTCACTTTCCATAAACTCACCATAGACTTTGGTACCTTAAACATGGCCATCACATCCACCACATGTGCACCACTTTCATACTGTGTGATAAGTTCCTTTTTCACCACAATTGTCAATACTACAGCCTTCCACTTAGGCTTTTTTTGCTTCCGCAATCTGTCAAGTAAGCGAACAAGCCACCGTGGTGCAGCCTCAAAAGTTTTGTCTCAGGCACTGAGGTTTAAACCTTGAAAGGAGAAGGAAAGTTGTGAACACCTGATAAGCCACAATTAGGGCGAAATATGTGTCATGTACTCTTTGTATTGTTTGGCATGTACTGTATCACATATCTATGATCTGCTTCTCCCAACTTAGAGGATGTGGTGGATGTTTCCTGACTGGCTGACCAACCACACGTGTTACCTGGGTATTAACCATCCATATAAGCAGATTGTGATTCAGACCTATGAATGTAATACTTCGATCTTCACACTTGCAATTAAGCGAACCAGCCACTATGGCGCAACATCAGAGCCTTCGCCTCCTGCACTGACATCTGAGCTTTGATCCCTGTAAGGGAAAGCAAAGGTGTGTACACCTGATGAGCTTCGATTATGGCAAAACATGTGTTGTGTACTCTTTGCATTATTTGGCAGGTACTGTATCACATATCTCACAAAAAGCAGACACCAGAGTCATAAAAAAGGTTTGGGGCAGCCACCCATATAATATTCCCTGGCTGTAAATGGTTAAATTGCTAGCACTGATGTGCTCAGAACAGTGTCCAAAACAGAACTTACTAGGTTAGTCAAATATGGAGGATTTAAAGGCCAGAAAAGGAAGTGAAGTCATTGAGGGTGGAAGCGGAAGGGTCCTCTTCCATAGGTTCAGACCTGGACGTGATGTCATTAAAAGGGCCGGAACAGGAAGTCTCTTCGGTCATGGGTTCTTCACCGGAAATGTCACTAGGGTCAGGCGGAATTTCCCGTGAACGGTCTGTAGGAAATTGAGAAAAAAGGTCAGTGCACTCCACTACCCCCTGGTCTGGCGTGGAATTACTTTCATTTAGACCCTTTAGCTGCCTCCCATGCACACGTGTGTGACACATATATATATATATATATATATATATATATATATATATATATATATATATATAAAATTGAAATGCAGAGTCGGCAGTTTCATTGGTGGGCGTGCTCGCCCTTCTTATCTATCAGCGGCTAAGCGGGTTTCTGTCCCGTTTGTCTTTTCTCTGTGGTTTCACTTTGGTGACGGAGTCGTTTTCTTTCAACTTCATGCTATAGCCTTGTCCATCTTTCTTCTTCCGACTTGTTAACTTGGGGCCGCATTGACAGCTCTTTCAGCTTCATGCTGTAGCCTCGCACTTTCCGTTTGCCTTACACTTCCGGGCTAGGCAGGCAGACACACACAATTCCACGCATAGATATTTATATATAAGATAAATATATTAAACATATGAACATTAATATATATATTAAACAGTGTCCAGTGGGGCAATCAAAACAAAACCAGCTTGTGCTCCTCGCATTTTCACTTCAGCACAATTCAGCATTGAGTTTTCCGGTTTTTGAATGGGTCAAAAGATGACCTCCGTTTCTGTGTGCACCATTTATATCAGCCTGGCCCTGGAAGGTGTGGCACTCCCAATGCCCCTTGGATGTGGGGCTAGTTATGTTCTCTAGGTGTTTGCTACACACTGTACAGGAAACAGGAAACTGTCGTTGGTAGTGCTTAGTTTAATGGCACCCCTCAAAAGATCCTAAAGTGTGCATAAGTGACATGTGTTTTATATACAGTATATGTATATATACACACATGTGGGGGAGTATGCAGTAAAAACTGAATCTGTGAAATGCAACATTGTTTTTTTCATGCAAATAAGAAAATAAATACATTTACATTCAATTCTACAAATATATTTGTAATTCACATAATTTTATGGAAGGCTGTGAAATTAACTTACAATTTTTTATATACAAACATGTGCAGGCATGGCAGCTCAGTGACAGCATTGTTGACTTACAATAAGTAAACCGGGGTTCACATTCTGGATGCTCCCTGTGTGAATTTTGCATGTCCACTGTAGACACCATCTCTCATTTTCTGTACATCTGTCCAATTTATTTGTTAATCAATTTTTGGAATGATGGAGGTAAAGCCAAAGAAAGCACACACAGACATATGCAGACTCCAAACAAGCATTGCTTGGGTCAGGAGTTGAATGAAGGACTCTGGACCCGTGAGTTTGAAGTGTGAACCACTGTGTCATTCGTGAAATGAATGTTTAACATGTCACAGGGTAAAAACATTAGCATTAAGTAAATATTAGGAAATGTGAAGCGTTATTTCAGGTTGTAAATGATGATATCAGTCAGGCATGGGCTATATAAACAAATACTGTTGTGTTCAAATATAAGAAATGAGACAACATCCAGGTGGACAAGGAATTATTTCCAATACATTTTTTCAAACCTTCATAATCCAATTCATGTTTATGGGAGCCTGGGGCCAGTCCTATCTGCATTGATGAAGTGCCAGTCCCTCACAGTCCCCCCTTTATTTATCATTCTCAACTAAGTTTATAGATAGAACTTAATTTTTCCCCAGAGGGAAATTTGGCTTAGATAGATAGATAGATTATGGAAGAAGATGATCCGCTGTGGCGACCCCTAACGGGAGCAGCCAAAAAAAGAAGAAGAAGATAGATAGATGGATAGATAGATACATAGATAGATAGATCACACCAAAATGGTTGAAAAGGAAAAAAAATAATAAGAAAGAAAACTTCTGACTTGTCAGTCCCAGCCACAGTGGGGCATTATGCAAATACTGTATATTGCTTTTAGTATAAAGGAGCCCCAGTAGTTTTTCTTGACACATTTCTGCTGAATAATTCATTGGCTACTTCTTCTATCAGTTCATCATTTTCCATATCTTCCTGTCCTCTGCATGTCCTCTCTCACCATACCCATAAACCACCCCTTAGTCCTTCCTCTGTTCCTCTTCCCTGGTAGCTCTATTCTTAGCATCCTTCTCCCAATATACCCAGCATCTCTCCTCTGTACATGTCCAAACCAACGCAATCTCGCCTCTCTGACTTTGTCTCCCAACTGTCTAACTTGAGCTGACCCTCTAATGTGCTCATTTCTAATCCTGTCCATCCTTGTCACACCCAATGCAATTCTTAACATCTTTAACTCTGCCACTTCCAGCTGTTTTTTGGTCATTGCCACCATCTCCAAACTATATAACATAGCTGGTCTCACTACTGTCTTGCAGACTTTCCCTTTCACTCTTTTTGGTACCCATGTGTCACAAATTACTCCTGATGCTCTTCTTCACCCATTCCACCCTGCGTGCACTCTCTTCTTCACCTTTCTTTCTCACTCCCCGTTACGCTGTACTGTTGATCCCAAGTATTTAAACTCCTCCTCCTTTGCCAACTCTGCTCCCTGATCCTTCATTCTTCTCTTCTCTACAGCATATTTCCACCTCTCCAAGTTCTCCTTGACCTGCTCCCTATTCTCTCTACAGATTACAGTGTCATCAGCAAACATCATAGTCCATGGGGACTCCTGTCTACTCTTGTCTGTCAACACTTGTCCATCACCATTGCAAATTAGAAAGGGCTCAAAGCTGATCCCTGATGTAATTCCACCTCTACCTTGAATGCATCTGTCACTCCTACCACAGACCTCACCACTGTCACACTTACCTTGTACATATCCTGTAAAACTCTTACATACTTCTCTGCCACTCCTGACTTAATCATACAATACCAAAAGTATTCTCGAGGCACCCTGGCATATGGTTTTTCTAAGTCCACAAAGACACGATGCATCACCTTCTGGCCTTCTCTATACTTTTCCATCAACACCTTCAGAGCAAACATCGCATCTGTGGTGATCTTTCCTGGCATGAAACCATACTGCTGCAAGCTAATCATTACCTTCCTTCTTAACCTAGCTTGCACTACTCTTCCCCATACCTTCATGTTGTGGCTCATCAGTTTGATCCCCCTGTTGTTACTACAGCTCTGCACATCCCCCTTTTTCTTAAAAATCAGTGCCAGTACACTTCTTCCTCACTCCTCAGGTATCCTCTCACTTTCCAAGATTCCATTAAACAATCTAGTTTAAAACTGCACTGCCATCTCTCCTAAACACCTCCATGCTTTCATAGGTATGTTATCTTGACCAAACAGCCTTCCCATTCTTCATCCTCTTCATAACTGTCCTTGCTTCCTCCTTGCTAATTCGTTGCGCTTCCTGATTCACTACCTCCCCATCATCCAACCTTCTTGCTCTCTCATTCTCATTTATCAGCCTCTCAAAGTACTCTTTACATCTGCTCAACACACTGTCCTCTCTTGTGAGTATGTTTCTATCTTTATCCTTTATCACCCTAACCTCTTGCACATCTTTCCCAGCTCAGTCCCTCTGTCTAGCCAATCAGTACAGGTCCTTTTCTCCCTCTTTAGTGTCCATCCTCTCATACAACTCGTCATACCTTCACCATCTCTATTTTCACCTTACGCTTGATTTCCTTCTACTCCTGTCTACTTTTTGCATCTCTCTCTGACTATCCCACTACTTCTTCACCAACCTCTTCTTCTGTATACTCTCCTGTACTTCCCCATTCCACCACCAGGTTTCCTTTTCCTCCTACCTCTGTCATTCATTGGCTAAAATAATAAATTGGCTAATATTAGTTAAATTGGCTAAAATAATCCATTGGCTAAAACTACACAATGTCAGTGTGTCAGAGAATCTCAGTCTAAAAACATGTTTTAATAAAAAAAAGCAACAATGGGTGGAGTTTAAGAGGAGGTCGATGGGCCTTAATAAACAGATGCATGATTTCTTCCCATGGGACAAAGACATGCAATTTAGTTGAACTAATTATTATAAATTAGCCTGTGTGTGCTAAACCTGTCCAGATGTTGTTCCTGCCTGGGCCCACTGCTTGATGAAACAAATTATTAATAGAAAATGCCCCAGCTTTAAAATCAGATAACTAAGTCCACGAACACATCAGAATGTTACTTCATACATATATTTCCTAATGTGTTAAGATAATAAAGTGCCTATTTTGCTACAATTAAAATAAGTGAACAAACAAACTTAAATAAGCAGCATTTTCTGTAATTTAAATATCATTAACGGTATTTGTGTAATTTTGTGTATTTTTGAAACTTTAAATGTGCTACTATTAAGAAGACTTTACATTGTAAATTTAAATTACAAATGATTTACAATATTTGACATTGGATGTGATGTAAATATGTAGCACTAGAGTTGTGATGCCTTTATCTATTATGGCTTATCTGGGTACCAAGCCTAAATGTCAAACTCTGACCATGAAAATAATATACTGTATATGTTAACCTAAAGAACAGACATATTTTTCTAAACAATTTTATAAATTCTTTAAGTTAAAGTAACTAGACATGTGTCAGGCTATAGAAGTAATACTTTATGGACCTTCTGAGCATTTTATATATTTGTTTTGCATTTTCACTAATTATTACTTGTTAATATTAAATATTAAAAGCCTTGTGGCTTCATTGGTCTGGTTTTCAAAGTTTCTGCAGCTTCTTCTTTCTAATGGTGTTCAGGCAATGAGTGTGACTTGCTGACATGTATGCAAATAATTCCACAGCTCAAATGTCTTTGTTTAAATGTTTTAGTAAAAAATCAAAGCAAAGCAGTTTACACCAAAATAAAGATAAAAATCAATAATACAAAAGAAAAGTTATTTTAGGAATTTTTTCTGTCCATTTTTGTATATCTTGTTATGTTTCTTTGAGTTTCTCTTATTCCATATAACATACAGTTTTACGCTCATATGTCACACTTGCAATTGTGATGCATGAACATTTAGAAAACTGTATGCTTTTGTTACCACCCTGAAAATGAGGAAAATCATACTGTTATGTTTCTAGCTAAATAAAAACTAACTAAAATGCTATTACAGGGATTCAGATAAAGCATAGCACTAAGGAAGTTCCATTAAATATTACGGTTAGGGGTTAAATAGTATCATCCATCATCAATGTAGTTATTAGAAACTCACATTCTAAAAAAAGATTAATCAGTCACTCATGTGAATTTGTTATTAACATTAAACATTCTACCATTGGCTATTACAAGCAGTAATAAACTTAATTATATGTTTGAAAATGTTGCAGCAGAGCAGATGGTGTTGCTGCCTCACATCTTCAAAGCCCTGGATTCAAATTCTGGCCTGGAACTGGAATGGAGTGTCCCCAGCCCAGGGCTGGCTCCTGCCTCAGTCCCAGTGCTGCTGGTACAGACCCCTGCTTCCATGACCATGAACTACATAGTTGGAAACTTTTAGCAAAAGTCAGTGAACTGACTTGAAGTTTGTGAATATTATTTATTGAATACAATGACATCTTTAATATGCTGTATTACGTATTTAAATTGTAACAACGCAATCAAAGCTTTTCCTTCCATGTACAGTTTTACAGAAAACATTTATTTCAGAAATAATATTACATTTTCTAGTTTTAAATGTATATTCTTTTCATGAGTTTAAGCCTAACTATGTATTGAAAGCGTGTTTGCTGTCCAAAGCTCCTTGCAATGGTGTATGATTTCAGAGGCACTATACACAATAAAGATTAATTGGTTGACTAACTGTGCCCATAGACTGAAGCATGTCACCTACATGGTGTATCCTAGAGTGTGAAAGTGGATTGGCAGGATTAAAATGTTTTCCAAACACCCATTAGTGACAAATAATACTTAGACGGACACCCCAGATGCCTCTTTAACATAAGAGTAAAGTTTCCTGTTGCTAGACCCTGTTCACATTTGTGTTTAATCCAGTCTTAAAGTCAAATGTGAACGCAGAAGCACCTTGGGCCAGCCTTGAATCTTCCTTGAACTGATGCTGTGTTTCATGGTTATGTCACAGACAGATAAGTTCTTTCATTCTTCCTAGATTATGTGTATCCTGGCCTCTCCGTGCTCATGTATTATGTACAAAACTGTGTCATTACCACACTTCCTTCAGATCACCAGTGCACGCTATTATCAAAGCATATTTTACTTACGAGCTGAACTGCTTTTTAACCGAGTTAAAACCTCCGAGGCCTTGCTCAGCAGGATCATTTTCAAATGTAGCCAGGCACATAAATTTTTGTACTGAAAACAGTCTGATGCCTGGAGATTAACCAGGCCCCTCCGATGATGTCATATGTTTAACCACCCTGTCCAACCCATTGTTGAGCTCTGCCCCATTGTTTGGGAACATTTTGTTCTCTGCTATTCAGAGATTAGATTTAATATGAGTACTTTCACACACACACATTGACACTTGCAGTCTTTTGTACGGCTTTGGTAAAGGCGGCCCCTTTCCCTCCCCCTCTCAAAATAACCTACTCATTTATACAATGCACTCTCTATTTTCAGCTGCTTAAATCTTAGACATTCTTCAGAGAGTAAACACTCTTTTTTTCGCTGCTGTAGTCCATCTCCTAGACCAACAGAATATTTCTGCTACATGCTGAGACTTTATTAACTTGTGCACATCTGAGCCTTTCATCACAGCTTCTGAGGCAAACTAATTCCTCCATTTAAGCTGTGTGTACAGCTTTGGGTAAATGCTTGCTGCGGAAAGACATACTGCTTAGCTGTTTAGAAAGAAAAAGAAGAAAACAAATCCAAATCAAAAATACAATCAAGCAGTTGACTGAGGCGGTTTTAATTATGTAACTTGTCAACATTTTGGCTAAGGAGTTAACTTTACAAGCACAGGTTATGGATTCAAATGCACTGTAATGTTAGACCTGTTTAATCTCTGTTGTAATAGAGCACATCAGGGTATTTGGCAAAGATGTGAGATTATTATGTGCACTGTGTCAGAGTGCATCAGCTCCTTATCCTATGTCTTTTTTTTATTCTCTCCTAGTTACTTACCACCAATATTCTTCTGTTTACAATTTTATCTTGTATATTTGGTTTTCCTCATTCGCTTACTGTCAATCTTGTCTAATGTGTGCAGGAATGGAATCTTCTTATAACTCTAAGGTGCTGTGGTCATTAGGGTTGCTGTTATCTAAGGGGACTATAAGAGGGATTTGATTAGTTCTAAGGCCCAAAGGGCCAGGGAAAAATGGTTTAATAACATTTTGAAAAGATTCCTGACATTAACTGCTTAATCTGGAAGTGGGGGGTGGGGGGTTGCAGAATAATAAGGAGTGCAATTTTCTGTGCACAGCCGGGAATTTTTGGAAGGTCCAATAAATCTTAAGGTGGCAGGTAGGGACAAACCATAAGACACTGGACCGACACATTCCAGGAATCTTTAGGTGCCGACTTCCCGGAATTCAACTGAATGTCCCAAGTCACCAACCACATTTTCTTGTCCCATATTTAGAATAGGAGCAGTCCTACACTTACAGTCAGCAAAATGCTTAGCCGAAAGACCTGCCTCTCTTACATTCTCTCAAGCTAATTTTCATTTTACATGGGCGTCTTGAACATAAATCAAAACACTTGGAGCAGTTGACGTGGATGAAGGGTTGTCAAAGAGTCTTGGACAATAAACATAAAGGCACTCGAAGGCAGTCATTATTAATGCCAAGTGGGTCAATGTATTTCTAACAAATTCTGCTAAGGACAAAAACTCAGTTGTCCTGATTAGAATTAACTGTGCACCGAAAATATTTTTAAAATCTTGGCTAGCACATTCCATCTGACCATTGGCCTCTGAGTGATAACCAGAAGTCAAGTTAATAGTGCGACTAAATCTAATACAAAATCATTTCCAAACCGTGATCCAAAACAATCAATGAAGGGAAACCATGAAGACTATATTTTCCAAAAATAAATCAGCTAATATTTTAGCAGAAGATTAACCGATAAGAGGAATACAATTAGCATATATGAGAACCTATCAACTACCACCAAAATAGTTTTACAACCCTAAGAAAGATGTTGGTCAGTAAT
The DNA here is from genome assembly GCA_026402145.1 of Polypterus bichir lapradei. Classification (NCBI taxonomy): domain Eukaryota; kingdom Metazoa; phylum Chordata; class Cladistia; order Polypteriformes; family Polypteridae; genus Polypterus; species Polypterus bichir. The sequence goes on from JANRMT010062792.1 coordinate 40,135,233, forward strand.
AAAGTTCATGGAAATGTGTTCCCAGGGACAGAATGGAACAGCAAAAGGCAGAAGTAATCTAATGGGCAAGCCAGAAAGTGGCGTAGCACAACAACAAGTTTCACATGCTGCAATATAATCCCGTACTTTGAAATGTAACCTTTTACACCTAAAGTTTGTTTTAATTAGATTCACAGTCTGGGCAAACCTTGGATGACCAAAAATACTGCATTGGTAACACAAGTTCGGTACCTGAGCCCTTAAATCGGAAGATATAAATAACTTTCCTGCAGCGATCCTCTGTGTGAGGCCTGCTTGATTTTGCACCACTAACTTTCTTCCAAATAAGGTATCAAAAAGGTGTCCACTTTTACTATAGAATAATGGGCACAATTTCTTCCTGATTATCAATGGAATCACTCATTTTCAAATCTGAGTTATTGTCATTGTTATATCAGTGAACTGACTAGATTTGAGACCAGGAGAATAGATGAGTTAACATAAAATGGTCAAATCTGGAAGATAAAAAAACCAAGCATCAAAGCCAAAATTAGAGACAAAAATTATGGCTATAAATAAAGGGCTGAAAGTCAGCACCAGGAAAAGATACTGAAAAACTTTTAGAGAGATTGCTATGAATAAAGGATTGCTTTCACAACTCAGATAAAGAAGAAAATTTCTAGATGACCTTGGAGTCCATTGTATCATTACCTGAAGGTCACAACTGACAGGAAGCAAACATTGCAGAAATTTTGAGAAATACAAAATGGTGTATGAAACGGTCCAATAATTAGATAACATTTTAAGCAATTAGAATTTTCAAAAATCAACTTTATAACTGTATTCAGGGGCATCAAACACCTCAAAAAATAAGTGTTTGATCTCAGAAATCGATTTGAAAAAGTATAATAAATAAAAACAGAAATCAAACTCTAGTAGTTAGTTTCTCTTTATCTGATGATTTTATGAAATTAGTTTAATTAGTTCTATATATGACAACGGAGTGTCACACACGTGCGCATTTTTAAAAAAAAAAAAGTCCAGGGTGTGGCGGGGTACACTAATCTTTCCTCTGATATTCCTGCAGATCAAATATGGGAAATTCTGCCCGAGTCCGGCCATGAAGACATAACTTCTGGTTCCAGCTCTATGATGTCACTTCCAGTTGTGGCCACAAAAACCTCACTTCCGGTTCCAGCCTCAAGAACTCACCTCCGGTTCTGGACACCAGATGATGTAACTTCCACTGACCTACTATAATAGCAAGACAACCTCCACATGTGTTCAGTTCTGTTTTGGACTCAAAATTATTCACAACTTTGCTTGTAATTGTCCTTCTGCAGCCAGGGATTAAATATACGGGTGGCTGCCCAAAACCTTTTTCTGTGTGTCAAGGCTGATTATTTTCACAGGAGGTATTATATATTGAATACTTCTAATGGCACTATAGGGAAGGATTGTGAGTGGCCCCATCACTCTCGTGATGAATCCACTTATGAGTGCTAAAAATGTATGCCAAGTTCTTCCATGGATAGCTGGTAAGGCTTCCCTCTTTTACTTTACTGCATAATACATAACCTAATAGTATTTACTGTAGCTGTTTGAGAAGTGGGATTAAGGTGTGTTTATGTCTGTAGAGGTGTGTTTGTATGTTGTTTTATTTGGATTTAAGGAGTTATTGATTCTAGACTATGTATTGGGGACAGCAGGGCATGCTCCTGCTTCAGCTCACTACCATTGTTTGTTGGCATTGTCCTAATACTTTTACAATTTCTTCAGAGAATGCCTCGAGTAATGGGATCAAGTATTAAAAGAATGAATTTATTGGGCTACTTATGACATACAAAATAGATGTTGTGCTTCTGGAAGTAACCAAAACATTCCCAGACACTAATGGATGTTGTGCGATGGCTTTGGTATATACTCTTTCTAAGAAAAATGGAGTAACTATCCTATTCCATCACAATTTGCAGGTTGTAATAACAGACTAAAACAAGCATGAAGGTTTCGGGAAACCATCCCTGTATAGTTGAAGAATTGCATGAGAATGATAGCAGTCTTTACAGACTGGAGTTCAAAATGGTAGATTTATAGTAGAGAAATCAGAAGAGGAGGGATCTTTGGACTGGAACCAGAAACAACGTTAACTAGGCTGCGACTTCTTGGGAGGTGGGAATTGCGTCATTAGGAGGTGGTCCTAATTTTGATGGTCTGCAGAAGGAGAAAGGGGAGAAGCATTAAAGGACTGTGCCAACCCCTGGTTCGGTGGAGAAACATTTACAGTCAGGCCTGCAAACTGTGTCCCATGCGCACATGTTTGACAAGATCAAAATACTCAACAGAGGCTCAGATAAACTGGGGCACTTTAGTTTATTCTTACAGAAATATCAGTGAGGAAAATATCTTTTTGGTATATGTTCTGTTCAGCTCCCTATGAACTGACAGCACTGCTCACCCAAGCAAGGGAGGGGACTGAAATAGGAGTCCTAAAAAGTGTCTACCCAATTACTAATTAACTGTCCAGTTGGCCATTGCTGGCAGCTAACCAATTTCTGTCATTGAAAACTAGGACTAAGAAAACTTCTTCTTGCTGTTTTGAAAATACACACCCTAATTGATAGAGACAAGCCAGCAAGACCCCAGAGAAGATTAGCTCTTAAAACCAGAGAACTAACTGATCATAGAATCAACATTGCTGCTTTCAGTGAGACACATATTGCTGAGGAAGGATCGATTTACGAATTCCAGGGAGGTTACACTTCTTTTTGGAAGTGCAAACTAGAAAATGCATGGAATGTGATATGCCATTTGTACCACACTTCAACTTCCTGACCTGCCTACAGGTTTAAATGAATGCTAGGTGAAGCTTTGCTTCAACCTTGCTCTTTCTCGACATGCTATCACCATCTGTGTATATGGCCATACTCTTACCAGCTGTGAGGACAACAAGGAGGCATTCTATGAGAACCTTGACTATCATGGGAAGTCTACCTAAACAAGTGATAAAATGATAATAATCTGCAATTTCAACCCAAAAGTAAGATATAACCATGAGAACTAGGATGGAGTGATGGGTGTAAATGGACTCAGGAAGATGAACAGCAATGGGCTGCTGCTTTTCACCATGTGTCTTGGAAAAAAAACTTGATCTTTACCAACACCCTTTGCCGGCCAGTAAGTACAAGACTATGTAGATGCATTTAAAATGTAACATGTGGCACCTTACTGATTATGTTGCTGTCCGTAGGAGGGATGAATACAACTTCAGATTACAAGAGCCATGAAAGGAGTTGAGTCCTGGATAGATCACTGGATGGTCAGGTCTGTCTTCAGTCTTCCAATTGCCACACTGCATCAGAAGAAGCTTAAGCTTAGTTCTTTATTTGATACTGCAAAGCTGAAGCATCCGGAAATAAGCAACAAGTGCCAGTCCTATCTTGACGATATGTTAACTGCACATGGACCACTGACTGGAGACCCTAAGAAAAGTGGGGACCAGTTCAAATGAATAGTGATTGAATAAGCAGAGGTGGTGCTTAGACTAAAATCACACGCTCACAAGAACATGTCTGATGAGAATAGTAATGAGATCAAAAAAACTCCTGGAGGAGAAGTTCATTGCATGCAGAATATCAACTCTGTGCCAAAGAAAGATCATTTTAAACACCTTCAGAATAAAGCATAGAGAGAATTCCACACAATTCAGATTGAGTGGTGGGAGCCCAAGGCAGATAAAGTGCAACACTACACAGACTCCAATAACTCAAAAAAGTTTCTCAGTTCAATGAAAACTGTCTATGGGCCACCAAAGTTCGGAATTTCCTCATTCCCCACTGCTGATGGTTCCATCATATTACACAAGGACAAAGTTGGCATCAGGGAACACTGGAGTTAATATTTCACCAACCGTCTGGACGGTATTCCTGCTGAATTCTTTAAATCAGCAATTTCTGGGCCATCATACTGGATACACTCTACAACATTCTAATCAGCATCTGGAATGAGGAAATTATGACACATGACTTTAAAGATGCAATTGTTGTCTCTCTGTTCATCCTCAAAGCAAATTTTGGCAACTACCTTGGTATCTCCCTTCTATCCATTGCTGGAGAAATTATTGTACAAATTTTGCTTCAATTGCCTGACCAACAACATCTCTAAAGAAATGCTGCTAAATGTGGCTTTAGACTAGGATTTAGAACTGTTGACATGGTCTTTATGATGAGACAGGTCCAGGTTCTAATGAATTGAGCAGAATATGGACTTCAATGCTGTCTTAATCAGTCTTATCAATCTTACCAAGGTTTCTGACACAGTCAACGGGGAAGCTCTCCGGACAACCCTTACTAAGTTCAGCTACCACAGGAGACATACCCATCTACTTCATGACAGTATGGTGTGTCTTCAGCAAGCCTTTCGAGATCTCCAGTGGTATGAAGCAGTTCAGTGTACAGGGGGTCCTCGGGTTACGACACAGTTCCGTTCCTACAACAGTGATGTAACCCGAATTTTGGTGTAAGTCAAAACACACTCTAGCCTAAGTCACTTACCTATCTTAACACATTTGCAAAATCATAATATAGAACATTAAAACACAAAATCTAAGCCTCAGAAAAAGGAAAAGGACATAAATATACTGTACTGTACACTGTACTGTAGTAAAAGGTAAAATGAGTGTACAAAAATCCTTACCTTTATTCCTTCTCATGTCTCTATTTTTTTAAGTTTTTATGGGAGTGAGTGTTGTAAACTCGAAACGTTGTATGTCGAAACATTGTAACCCGAGGACCCCCTGTACTTGCTCCAGTCCTTTTCAACATGTTCTTTACATGCACCATGAAGCATGCAATGAACAGCCTTGAAAGAAGGGTGTAATTAAACTACACATTAAATGAGTCTCTTTTCGATTTCTGAAAGACTTAATGCAAGAAACAAAACATTAGAGAGAGTTATCCTTTAGGCTCTGTTCATTGACAGCTCTGTCCTCCAAGGTATTGTCAACAGGTTTACTGAAGCCTCTTCTGGCACATGATCAGTCTTAATTAAATATCCTCCATTTGCCTGCTCATGGCTCTTCAGCCCCTACTCCTACTATTTGTATTGATGGCAACAGACTTAAGGTGGTTGATCAGTTCAGGTACTTGTGGGGCATCCTCTATTTAAATGGCTCTCTTGATAAAGAAATAAGCAAAGCGAGAGAGTCTGTAGGTTACCTTTGTTCTCGTGTGATGAATCATAGGAACATCAAGCTGTCAACCAAGGTCAAAGTGTACAAAGACGTTTTGCTGTCAGGCTTTTCGTATAGTTGTGATACCTGGACACTGTACCACATTTAGCATTTTCACATAAGTGCTCTGCACTCTGTTTTGGGCATCAGATTGCAGTATAATATGTCCAACTTGGAGACTTGTCTCACAAGTGTAAGGCCATGATACTAAACAACCAACTTGGCTGGACTGGCCTTGTGATTTGCCAAATCCTCTATGGAGTTCTCAAACTGGGTCACAGAAAGACAGATGACCAAAGAAATGATACACGATCTTTATTAAAAACAGCTATAAATATTATGGAATCTCTGTAAAAGTGTTTGAGCACTATGCAGTACAGCACACAGAATAGTATCACATGGATGACTACACTGCAGAAAACATGTATTTACTTTAGAAACAGCTGTACTAAATGAAAAAAACAGTACCAAGAACAGTACCAATGTCCCCACAGCCCTTGAGTGTGCACCTCAAGGATTGGACTCAAGGATTGGACTTCACAGGCAACACCCAAACCCACCAACAAAATCTACACAAACTATGACTTCTTAAAATTGAAGAACCACTAACGAAAATCAAAAATGTTTTCTTTATCCCCTTAAGAATCGTTACACTCCAAGCTTGGATACATTTTCATTTTACAGTCATTAGCTCCATAGCTCCACAACTACTGCCTAGAAATAGAATCCCTTTCAGAACATTACTGCATGCTTTCCAATTCTTTCATGTTAAGTGTGGTGTTATTGTAATAAGTTCTTGTTACATAATATGGACTCCTGTATGTTTTGCCACAGATGAAAATAGGCAGTCTGCAAAGTTAGGAAGAGGAAAATGACCAAGAGATGAAATCTTAACAAAAAAACAAGGGTCAAATGAACATAACAAGCGAACCCAACACTTAAACCAAAAGTCTTGAGGCCTTGCTAGAAATGTTCATTACATGAATATTGATCTTTATATGAATCTGGCATATATTCTCACAGGCCGATGATGTCATAAGACATGACTTCTGAAGCCATGGCCATAATGACAAATAATTGTGTCTTGAAGACAAGAACACAAAATGGTGGCACCCACTGAAAAACAAGATGGTGCTGCAATAAGCAAAATATAAATTTAAGACTTAAAAGAAAATGGAACAATAAAGTGAAAGAAAAAATTAATTTCTAAAGTTCCAAACCTTATAAATATTTACAATTTATTGAGCTAAGGAAAAAATCATAAAGCACTGAGTTTCATAACACTGTACCTAACTAATAAACATGCGTAACCAATTTTTGTTGAATAACACACATTCAATAGAAGATCTAGAATATACTGAGTATGGACTCCCTCAGAGGGAGATTTACTCTTCTTTAAAGTCATTGTGTGCTCATAAACAGTCTGAACCAAATACAGTATTGATAAAGTTCATTCCTTATTCTACATTCTGAATTGAAGAAGGCCTTTCATTGAATGGATTCTATAAAATACTGATGTCCCAATGAATTGCTTACAGAAGCCTTTTCTGACTTTTGGTCTCAACTAGTACAATTGTATGAGGGCTAATCAAAGACTAAAGGCAATTTGAAAATTATGCACTAAACGCATGGATAGAAGCTGAAGCAATATGATATGCTTATTAGTTATTTGAACATACACAGCATATCTCTCTGCCGCTAATGTAGTTGAAACCAACGTTAAATGAAAATGGACGCTCCACTACAGGATTGCACCATTGTTAAACAACGTTCCGTACTGAGAGTTCTTTGGGCTGAGGGAGTAGAACCTGCTGAAATTTACCGAAGGATGTTGGCTCAGTACGGAAGTGGAAGCAGCATGATTCAATAAAAGGGTTAAGAATGGACAGAGGTTTAAAGTGGGAAGAACAAGTGTAACCGAAGAGGCTTGATCTGGTTGACCATGAACATGGTGTGCACAAGCCCACATCGACATGGTAAATCCCTTCATCAGAGAATATTACAAGATTATTTTGTTTGTCTGCACTTTTGAATATCAGCTATGAATCTGCACATGCCATTGTGCATGATGACTCAGGGTACTGTAAAGTTTGGGCAAGATGGGTATCCAAACAGCTTACTGGTTTGCACAAGCCAATGTCCTTTGGTGAATTTCAGCAGTTTCTACTCCCTCAGCCCAAAGAACTCTCAGTACAGTGCGTCATTCAACAATGGTGCTTAGCAGAATATCCATGTTCATTTGACCTTGGCTTCATCGAGACTAACAGACTAACACACTGGGCTGTGCGTGTTTCAACTACCCATAAGCCATCGCGAACATGTTGCATGTTGTATTCTTCTATCCATTGCAATCACCACGTAATTTTGAGATTGCCTTTACTTTTGATTTACCCTCGAATTTATACAGTAAATATTAAGTACAGCCATCATTTCAACTAAATCGGTCATAACAGTAAACTCAGCTTTGATCACAGAGCATAGATTCACAGAGTGCTGAAGTTATTTCCTTCTTCCATTGTTTAATGCGAATGCAAAATTATTAGCAAATATCGCCACAAATTTATATCCAGATCAAACTTTTAATTCATTCTCAACAAGTTGATGGGAATATCAGGCATATCACTCTCTGCATTTTCCTTTACGATTGTATGCCAAAACTAGAATAGCTGCCACTTGATTCTCACTATCAATCCTTTCTTACTTACTTACTAGAAGTCTCCCTCTTTTAATTACACTAATGCTTTTAGAGCTCTTGGCTTCAAGGACTGGAAGGGCAGTCGGCTGTAATGGAACGGTATGATGTCTGCTCCAGGGACTAGTTGGCCAGTGACTCCTAGAGCAAGCAACTTTACCTGCATTTTAGATGTCTACTATTGTGTTTAACTATATTTAGCTTCTACACTATTGCTTTCTTTTCATTCTGCACTCCAGGGCTGGCGCCCTGCCCGAGATTTGTTCCTGCCTTGCACTCTGTGCTGGCTGGGATTGGCTCCAGCAGACCCCCATGACCCTGTGTTAGGATATAGCGGGTTGGATAATGACTGACTGACTCCAGGGCTGGTGGCAATGACTGCATCCCCTTTCTTCTATATGCTTGGGCTACTAGCACTTAATTGAAGTGTTGGTAATTCTCTCTTTTATGGGGCTGTTTTGGGATAATTGGTAGTGCACAAAATACTTTGGGAAATAAATTGATGCACAGAACCAAGATATATTCAGCATAATGACGTAGATAATTGTCCTATCATGAGCACAATTGCCTGTACCCTCAGGCGGTGTATTAAAATACATTTACGGTATCTCATTAATGTTTGTCTGTTCTCAAGCGCAATTCAAAATGCATCTTATGGATCATGATAGACAGAGATTGACTGAGCACCAGAACAGGCAGCTGTGATATTCTACAACAAATCTGTCACTGTTGAATATGTGAAAAGTAATTAGCAGTTTCCTGCTCCTGAAAATTATTTTTATTTCTGCTTTGAATTTATGCACTATGTGACATGACATATAAACTCTGCACACAGATGAACAAAAAAAAGAATAAGGTATAAAATACACATAACAGATGCATAACAACTGCAAACAGCCTTTGAGCACTCAGTGCTTTTCTAAAATGGGGACTATTTGAAATAACTGGAATAAGCTGATTTTAGTGGCACCTGCTCTGTTAGCTGATACCGCCAGGATAGATTCTGACATGACATGAAAGTGCATTAAGCATTTTGGATAATGGATGGATGGAACAATGTTGAACTTTAAATAATTCTGGATGGTGTTACTTAATGTCGTCCAGCATGAAAAGCCAAGTGATGGACAGTGTCACCCAAAACAATTGACTGTTACCAGCAATCAATTAAATGAAGTTAGCTTTTTGTGCAACCACCCTACAGCACTCCCTCAGTGTGACAGGACGTTTTTGCAACAAGCCTAATTTAATTAACAGGGTCTCACATTATTGCCTACAGCTAGCATTTGTGTTGGGAGAATTGATTCTCTTCTGTAATAAAATTTCCAAATGCACCACCAGCGGGTTCAGTTTGTTTAGTGATTCTGTCATGCAAATGACATTCCTAAATGGATTTAAAATAACTTTTCATTTCTGTCTTCTAATAGAGTAGACAGCCTGATGCACCTTTTTTCTTGTTTTTTCTGTGACGTCAGCTTTTCTTTCTAACGTGAAGAGTTGACCCTAATCTGGGAGATTGTGTCATGTGGCTGAAAGATGGCCACACACATATAATGTATTCATTTACTAATTCGTGATCTGTTACTCATTTTGTGCACTTTGGTATGACAGCCTGCCTTGAGCACAAATCAGAATCAAAAATCCATTGCGGATCACAATTAAACACAGCCACACACTGGCCAGTTTAAAATTGCAAGTCAAGTAAGAACAATGCAATTTTGGGGTGTGGAAGAAAAACCTGAATACCAAGAGGGAAATCATGTAGGCATGCATTGAATGTGCAACATTCACAAACTAACTTGACCAAAATTTATGCCCAGAGCACACAGTGTTACTGATTCTACCTTGTAAGTATCAGTGGAATTCCTAAACAACAGAATAATAAGAAAGAGGCCAAAAAAAAAAAATAAAAGGTGTGTTGAACTAATAATAGTGGGGTCAGACCTGTCAATATGGGCAGGCCTGAAGCAGCTATGCCGTTCAAATCAGACTTCTATGCCCGTTCATTAATAATATTTTAATGAGGAAAAAATACTGTTTTGTATAAAAATACATATACAGTATTGCATATGCAGATTTACAAAGAAGTGAGTAGGTAATTTTCTAATTGATAGATGACCTATTAGTGAGGATTGGTATGCTTATACCCATACTGGCTATTTGGCACTGAAAGAAACTCAAGTTTAATTTAGGCAGAAACATGTGCGTATGGTCAAATTTGTCAACGGAGATCATTGCTAATTACAAAGCAGACCCAATCATTTTAAATAATATTACACTATTTATTTAGAAAATGCCTACAATTTGTCCCTGCTGCTTTAATTACAGATATAGTTATAAACTGGTGACAGAATTCAGCATGCAAGTGGTAAGAACAGGGCTTGCACTGGCAGTATTCACAAAGAAGCCACCAAGCAGAGTCAGACTGAATTAGAGGTGTCAGGTTAATTTACTGTGGGTGACATTGGCAGGGACAATCCTAAAGTTACACCAAACAAGGACTCAGGGAGCACCATATCTGGTGAGTTACTTCTGTACTGTATCTTTTGTGTAGTTTCCATTGCTTATGCAAGCATGTGCTGTCGGTCTTTGTGATGGTTTATTCTGGTGTTGAATATTTGAGTAATAAAGCTGTATACATTTACTAATCCATGAACTGTTACTCATTTTGTGCACTTGTTGGTTAATTTAATATTTGACTGGTATAGTCTTACATGATCCTCCAGCACCCTGTTGGGCTGTTTAAAGCATATTTATTTTAATAGCTTGGGTTTTAATGCTGCTCTTTGGTTAACTCTAGTTTGTCATTTGACACAAAGATCAATTCTCTTGATGTTAATTTGTCTGCTGGAGTGCAGGATGTCTGCTCACGGTGGCATTGACCTCTTCTTATATACTATCTCTTTAGTCTACTACTTGATTGATTAGTGCATTAACATTTCTCCTGTTCTTTTATTGTATATCTTTTGACAGATACATAGGTCTCAGAACCAACACTGGAATTAATCGAATTTTATATGGGACTTGTGCCTGTCCACAGGAAGGCAAATGGGCAGCTTTAGCATTGGTTTGGGTGACGGGTCTGAATTGGATTAACAAAGAGAAGACCTAGGTACAAAGCTAAAATGTACTGCTGTAGTCACATTGGACCTGAGTGTGTGCTCTGTATATTCAGTGAGGTGGCTTATCCACTTACCCACCTCAAGCCACCATCTCCCTAGCCCTAGGCTACATCCACACTATTAAGTTTTCATTTGAAAATAGCATTTTAAAATGAAAATGATCTCCTGTAACATTAGTGTTTTTGCATTGTTTATGAATGTATGTCTCTCCATTCGAAAACAGCAGAAAACACATTTGATGTAGACGTTTGGCCACACCGGGCATGTGCGTAGCACTGGAAAAAAACCCTCAAAACAAGGGTAATGTTGCCAACCACCAGATTTATCACAAAACTGTATTGACCAGTGTAATAAGACTCGGTCACGAGCATATAAGTTTGGGGCATTAGCAACCCTGTATACTTGAAAAGAAGGCAAAGCAAGAAAAATGTCTTTACAGACACAAGTTCAATGCGGTACTGAGGTAACACAAGATGGTGGTGGATTTATATAATGGGAACAGAAAGAGGTGGGATCTTAAGTGAACTGGAACCGGAAGTGATGTCATCATTAGACAGGATCTTGGGAGGAGGAAATGACTTTAAGAGGCGGGTTATGATGAAGGTCTGCACAGGGAGGAAAGGAAAGAGTGTTTCTGGACAGCGTTAGCCCCTGACCAGGCTGAAAAACACTTACTTTTCAGCCTGCAATCTGTCTCCCATGCGCATTTGTGTGACGCCAGTAAATTATTTGCTTTTTGTGCATGGATTTAGCATTTAGACTGTACAAAAACACAATTTAAATGTATACATGTTAGCAACACAACAGATACCATGGAAAGTAACTCTGTTATATCTGAGAATAAGGCTTTCTTCTAAGAAGGGTGACCAATCAGGGAATGAGACATTTTAATGAACAGGATGCAAATCAGAATGTGAATACTGTCTGCGCTTTCAAAAGTTTACTTTTTAATCCAATCACATTGTAATGCTGAGCTTTCATTAGAATTAGGCTCTGGAGAGCATTTTTAAAAGTGTGTTTATGGGGGTTTAAAATGCCAGGGAAGTGTGAATAAAAGGTGAAAATGGGGACCAATGTGTGCGTTTTTAAATGTAAACGTAGTAGCGTGGGTGTAGCCCTAAATTTCCTCTCTCTCTTTAAGATCATCTCTTCACTCACCTCTGCCTGTAAAAGTCTCCATTAGCCTTGAATCTCAGGTCTCCAAGGGAGCATCCCAGCTCCCTGTACTGTTTGAGAATCCCTCATATCTCCTCAAAGGACTATCTTCTCACTAACATCCAGAAGGAATTGCCACCCCTGTCATTCCTCAATTGTCCTCACTCTTATAGACAACCTTAGCATCCACTGGGCCGCATATCTTCCAGCTTCTTGAGGAAATACTGCACGTTCCCCTCTAGGTTTCTTTTTCCCTCACGCAAAAGGTTGTGCTCTTGCCTGTTGCCACCCTTGGGAGATACTGTCAGCAATCTCAAAGGACACAACACTTCCTTGCATTTCTCAGCTTCTTGCTTGGCAACATACATTCCCTTTGGCAATGCATGATTCTCTCAAGATATAGGACTTCGCAAGACTCTTCTGTGGCACCACAACTGTCCTGCATGCATTTCCCCATCTCTACTAGGTAAGCTTCAACAGTCTAAATATACTGTATTTTAATGTTAACAAAAAACAATCTTTGTAAAAAATTAAAAGAACAATTACTTAATATTTATAGTACGTTTGAAGTATGTATATGGTGCAACTTTTTGTAAATGAATCTGTAGCATGCAAAGGATCACAGGAAGGTTAAATAAATTTAAAATGAATGCAAGTCTGCAGTTCAGTAGTTTCTAGTTGGACTGTGTGCCTGCTGGACTAACTGCTTCATCATATAACTCCCAAGGGTGGGAAATGTTTAGAGACTCTTCATCAGTAATTACCTTCCTAAGATGGTGCCGGTGTACATGTTGGCTTGCTGTCTGCTGTTGTTACTTTTTGCTGTGCTCATTCTGCCTGTGTTTAGCTCTACTTGTTTATCTATATCTGTAATACGTTAGAACCATCAAACCCTTATGGATATATGTTCCTTTGTTTTTGGATCATGTGGTGGATTTCTGGGCATTTATTATTCTCATTGTCCTCCTTGTTGCCCCACTTTTCTCACAATCCTTTCAACAAGTGTATATTGCTCATCTTGCATCCAGCTACACCGTAGAAAGTGCTGTAAGAAGTGCCAGGGTACACAGAGTAGTGTTTTGATGAGGATTAAGCTGAAACTGGCTTCGCATCATGGATCATTCGATGCATGGATCTGGGAAGATTGTGACACGCTGAATCTTTTCTGATCTGCCGGTTCCTAAAACTTAGATATACTGGTCTTCTACCTGTGGTCACAGATCAACTAGTTGGATCTGCGATGCCTCCCTGGATTCACGCAGCTTCATAGTGGTGGGATTAACTATGGTACTCTTTCCCTATTGGAATCTTCACAGTGAGTGATTGATCCTTTATTAAAATGCGTTGTTCAATGTTAGATCTCTTTTGAAGAAAAACATTTATTTTAAAGGAAACTTTTGTCTCTCTTGAGGTAAACGTCTTATTTCTAACAGAGACTTGCTTGACTGAGTGAGAGTGACATAAACCCTTTTTCTGAACTTTCTTCTGCAGAATATAGTTTTTTTAGCACTCCCATGTCTACAGGCCATGGTGGAGGTCTGGCTGTAATTTTTCCGAATCATTTTAAATGTTGGTTATTACCTACTGAGACTTTTTCTATTTTGAGGTTCAATTGATTAAGGTGGTTTTGCTTCATCCAGTTCTCTGTGTCTTGGTATATATTGTAGATCTCCCCACTCATGTAAGGATTTCATCCAAGATTTCTCAGATTTTTTGTCATTGATCATGGCACTATATATTGGAGTTTTAATTCTGGGAGACTTTAATACTTATATTTGTTGTCCTTCTAAAACTTTGGCAAGGAATTTTTTACATCATATGGAGTCTTTTGATTTTGTTCAGTTTGTTACAGATCCCACTTATAAACATGGTCATACTTTGGACCTTGTATTTTCATCAGGATACTCTCTTGGTAACATTGAAACAGATGATGGATATCTTTCAGATCACAGCTTTATTACATTTCATGCCAATTTACTGTATCTGCCTTCAGTGACTGTTCCTCCTAGTTATTGGTCGTGCAGCTTTAATTCCGCATCTGCCAGGCTTTTTTGTAATTCTTATGAAACTATTTCTTTATCGTCTAGGAGGGAAGCATACTTTCTGGATCTCAGCATTGATGAGCTTGTGAATTAATTCACATCTACTTGTGTGGATATTTTGAATATTGTAACTCCACTTAAAGAATGGAAATGTAAACCAAGAAGAAATCTGTGGTTTAATGACACCATGTATTCTCTCAGAAGGAAGTGTAGGAAGGCTGAGAGAATGTGGAAGAAGGATCACCTCCAGGTCTCCTATAAGATCTTCAAAGACTCCCTTGTTAATTATCAAGAGGCTGTGAAGGCTGCAAGAACCACATTTTTTTTCAAATGTTATTGCAAGCAACTCCAACAATCCTTGAGTATTATTTAGTATTATTGATGCCATGCTGAATCCATCTGGAGGTTCTGCAAATTCTGGGTCATCACTCTTTTGTGATGACATTTTGCAATACTTTATCAGTAAAATTAGTAATATTAGAGCTAACATTGTGCCTGTTGCTCAGGATCTGTCGGTGAGCATCATACACTCCACTGTCCTTAATCAGTTTTAGCCAGATTCTCTTTCAGACCTGATGAAAATTGTGAATTGTCACCATTTTTTTGTCCTCTTAACTTTATGCCTGCTTGATTCTCTAAAGTTGGGTTTGGTGTAATCAGTCCTAATTTGCGGTCAATTGTTAATATCTCCTTGCAGCTGGGGACTGTTCCTACATGCTTTAAACATGCAGTGATTCAACTCCCGTTAAAAAAGACAAACCTCAATCCCGAGCTTCCTAGTAGCTTTTGTCCCATTTCCAAATTACCATTTCTCTCCAAAGTTTTGGAGAAAGTTGTGGGTACCCAGCTACAAACATTTTTTGGAGCACAACAATATTCTTGATGTTTCAGTCAGGATTCTGAATATTTCACAGCACAAAATGGGCGCTGTTAAGAGTAATGTATGATCTGCTGTTGGCAGCTGATTTGGGGAGGTGCGCAGTGCTAATTTTATTGGAGTTGAGTGCTACGTTTGACATGGTTGATCATGACATTCTGATTAACAAGCTTGAGCAATGGGGTGACATTCGGGATATTGTTCTTAAGTGGTTCACGGATTACCTCAAAGGCAGGATGCTTTCTGTATATATTGGTAGTTCAATGTCTCCTATCGCCTCTGTAGCCTTTGGGGTATCCCATGGGTTTGTGTTAGGCTCGGTCCTCTTCTCTTTATATAGGTTACCATTCTACTCTATATTAAACAAGTATAGCATCCTTTATCATTGTTATGCTGATGATACCCAAATCTATTTTCCATTGCAACCAGGTGAAATGGTTTTTAAGCGCTTAGACGATATAAAACCCTGGAAGGTAGTTAACTTCTTGCAGTTAAATGAGTCAAAAACTGAAGTCATTCTATTTGGTCAACCCATTTTTACCCAAAATATCGCTAACACGTTGGGTCCACTTGTCCAATACTTAAAGCCATGCGCAAAAAATCTTATTGATTTTGGATTCAGATTTTAAATTTGGCAAACAGATCAAAGCTGTGGTAAAAAGTATTTTTTTCTACATCAGGGTGATTTATAAAGTTGTTTCTGACGTTTAATGATTGTAGTGTTTGTGTTTAAAGCCTTACATGGGTCAGCTCCACTGTACTTAGCTGATCTTCTCGAATCAATTCATCAGCCAGGCAGCTGAGGTCTTTAAATCAACCACTGCTTACTGTCCTAAGTGTATCATTGAAGCTGAGGGACAATTGTGCTTTTGCAGTGGCTGGTTCTAAACTGTGGAACGGATTGCCCCTTGCAATAAGTTTGGCTCCCACAATTTATAGTTTTATGTTTTTACTAAATACACTTTTATTCACTTGCTTTTTAGCTTAGGAGTTGATTTTGTTATCTGTCTTTTATTTCTTACTATTAGTTTTTATTCTACGTTTAACACCATGGTCAACTTTTAGTTGTTTTAAATGTGATATTTAAATAAATAAACCAAATAAACCAAATCTGGATGAGTATGCAGATGATATAATGAGATTCATCAAAAAATATGAGGGCAACTGTTAACCAATGAAAACGATTTGTATATTTCCTAATAAGAAACCACTGATCACTATTGACAGTATGAAGTTCCTGCAGGCATGCATTTCAAAATGATGACATGGAAACATAAAAGAAATTCATAGAAAAACTCAGAAAAGCAATCCAAGTGAATTAATATTGGTACAGGGGTAAACTAGAGATGAAATTTAGAAGCTGTAATAATTCGTACAAACGTTGACAGGGATTAGGAATGTTTACAGACTACAAAATTTCATCCAATACAATATCATCTTCATCCTCCTTTCCACACCAAATTACAAGGTAGTGTGCTGACTCCCCTTCTACACTGCTTGTTCACCTCTGACAGTGTGAACAGATACAGCTCCAGGTCCATCATTAAATTTGTCAGTAACACCACTATAATGATGAATGATGAGACAGCTTACAGAGCAGTGGTCTACCTGATGACTGAGTGGTACCAGAATAATAATCTCACCATTAATATCTTCAAAACCAAGGTTCTGATAAATAGACTTCAGAAGGTAGACCACATTTCCATTTACATTGGAGAAGATGCTGCTTAATGTGTGAGCAGATTTAAATTTCTTGGAGTGACCATTACTGACAAACTGAAGTGGGCACAACACATTTTGTCTTTTGCAAAAAAGTTTCACCAGCACCTCTACTTCCTTATATATCTGAGTATAGGATGCGATTTCTCCATCAGTTCTCACAAATTTCTATAGGGGCAGAGTAGCATCCATCCTTACTATTAGCATCAAATCCTGATACAGCACCTGAACAGCTGAAGAATGTAAAGCACTGCAGGGGTTGATGAAGGTGGCACAGAATATTACTGCCACCCACCTCCCTTCTATTCGTGACATATACAATACTCACTACCTTAGAAAGGCAAAGAGGATGATTAAAGACTCAGCCATCCTGCACTTCTCACAAATAGGACAGGGGTATAGATTCAGGGACAGTTTCTACCCACAGGTTCTAAGATTGCTAAAGAATCAGTCATAACAATTCAAATACTACAACATAACAAAGAGTGAGTGTAAATATACTGCTCAAAAAATTAAGGGAGCACTTAATCATCACAGTCTAAGACCAAGTAAGTTAAGCTTCAGGGATATCAATTTGTGCAGTTGGGAAGCACAAGCGACTGTGAATCAGCTTCACCTGCTTTGGTGCAAATGAAAAGTGATAACAGGTAAACTGGAGAGGCAGCAGCAAGACAACCCACAGAATGGTGGTTTTGCAGGTGGTGGCCACAGACAATTGCTCTCTCGTTATCCTTCCTGACTGGTTCTTCTCTAGTTTAACATTTTTCATAGTGTCGTGTCACTACTGGTAGCATGAGGTGGTACCTACAGCTGATTCAGGTTGCACAGGTAGTCCAGCTCCTCCAGGATGGAACGTGCATATGTGCTGTTGCAAGAAGTTTATTGTGTCTCCCAGCACCGTGTCAAGACCATGGAGGAGGTACCAGAAGACTGGGGAACATGTGGGCTAGTCAATGGCATCAATGCCTTCATCATTTAGGAAATGTCTACACACTCTGGCCACATGAGGCTGAGCATTGTTCTACACCAGGAGGAACCCAGGATCATTCCTCCAGCGTAAGGTCTGACAATGGCACTGAGGATTTCACCAGCAGTCACGGTACCGTTGCCTAGTATTTGAAAGTCTGTTCAACCCTCCAAGGATATGAACATCCCAGAACATCCCTAACCCACTGCTAAACTGGTCACACAGGCTGCATAACATTCACTATGGCATCTCCAGACTCTTTCATGTCTGTCACATGTGCTCAATGTGAACCTGCTCTCATCTGTGAAGAGAATGGGGCACCAATGGTGGAGTTGTTAATTATGGTGCTCTTTGGTGAATGCCAATAGAGTTGCACAGTGATGGGCTGTGAGCACAGGTCCCACTGGAGGATGTCTGGCCCTGGGTTGATGCCCTTCTACGGAACAGTCCAGCTCTCCTCGTGTAATGGTTTGTCTCTTGGTCTCTCCTCCATGCTCTTGAGACTGTTGCGGTAGACACAGCAAACCTTCTTGCAATGGCACATATGGATGTGCCATCCTAGAGGAGCTGGACTACCTGTGCAACCTGAATCAGCTACAGGTACCACCTCATGCTACCAGTAGTAATGAGGACAACAACAAAATGCAAAACTACAGAAGAATCAGTCAGTAAGGATTAGGAGAGCAACTGTCTGCGACCACCACCTGCTAAACAATTCCCTTTTTGGAGGTTGTCTTGCTGTGGCCTCTCCAGTGCACCTGTTATCACTTCTATTTGCATCAAATCAGATGAAGTTGATTCACAATCGCTTGTGCTTCCTAACTGCACAAATTGATATCCCTGACTTGGTGTAGACTGTGATGATTAAGTGCTCCCTTAATTTTTTGAGCAGTGTTGCAGTTAGTGTAGGGCTGCTTCAGCCTGCATCTGAAAAGGAAAAAAAGGTTAACGGTTATTTCCACACTGAAAAGGAAAAAAGGTTAAAGACAAAACGTTTTGGCTGCATGCCACACGTGATGTTGTTTCTTTAACCTTCTTTGATAATCAGCATGGAAATAACCATTAAAATGTTTTCCTAAATGCATGCAAATACATATTCTATATTTTTTTGTTTATTTATTTATTTGTATTTTTGTCAACTATTCTGAGGAGACATGCAAGGGTGTATTTAAAAGAATTACAACAAACTGGACTTGACTGATTAAAAATGCACTTATGCAGAACGTGATCATTTTAGTTTGCATATTCCTAATTGGTTGACATAGTGTTTGGTTTACTTCATGGAAATAAACCGTATTTAAAAAGCAATTGACTGTCAGCATTAGGTTCCCCCGGTGAATGAAATTATATTAGCATATTGTTTTTTCAGTTTTAAATTCTGACAAAATGAAATTGCTCATACTGGAAGTAGGATTTTTTTTTCTTCATTTTATCACACACTGTAAGCAATTAGCTTCTTCACATGTCCTGGTGGTCCAACATAGTGAATTACAGAACCATAGCGATCCTCAGCTAATTAGCAGATTACCTGCTAAAGCTACTGACTTCAGAGGCTGGGAAAATTGTGATTACATTTGTGCAGGCAGTGAGGCACATCAGGAAGGGTAGGTTGTGACGTACACTTTAGAAGAGGCCTCCAACTGTGCCAAAAAGGCTGTACACAGGCAAGCAGTCAGCTCTGCAGAAGAATTACATTCCCATCAAGACATATTTTGCACTTGTGCATTCTTCTACTCATTCAATCAGTCTTATTGCTTTATTAATGGAAGCTTGTAACTATTACAGTTATTACAGCTAATACACGCGTTAGCACAGAGGGCAAAAGCAGCTTATGTCACACAATGACAATGATATTTGGGAGGTAGGAGAAGAGGTCACAGGAATACTGGGAGAGTTTATAACACAAGTAGGTCCTGAGCTGGAAACCCAGTTCCCTGAGGCTGTGTGGCAGCAGAATTATCCTCTGCACCTCCAGGTTGCTTATTGCTCAGGAAAAAAAGCATTACAATACAGATACTGCTTTCCATTTACATTCAGGATTGTCAATGTGCACTCACTATCTTGTTTTGTGAAAATATTTCCCTTTTGTCCGCTACATTATGCATTGTTGAACATGAAAAACCTGAAAAGCATGGCTCTTAGTCAAAAGTTATTGCATTATACAACACGTCTAAATTATACGATACTGGTATTTATTCAGTTACTTTCCAAACCTGTTAATGTCAACACAGCGTCATAGTTAAATTGAATTTATCATGGTAGCATTGTGATAGATTCCAGTTCAACATAGGAAATATTAACTCTGCTTAGGAAATTTAGAATTAGGCAACTAACCTCAATTGCACAAGTTTGGTATGTAGACAACGGGATTGTGCCAAAAGGTAACAGAGCATAAATTGAATCAGCTCGCTGTGAAAAAGAGAAACCCGTGCAGTCAGAATGTTCAGATAATCACTTGAGAACATGGAGTTCTCCTTTGGCTTGTCCGGCTAAGAAGTTTGCTTTCAAAATAAATACTGTATGAGATATATTCCCACAGGAGGCGAGACAGTGTGATTTTTAAATGATAAAGGACCAGAAGATAACACATTTGTAACAGTTTTTTTCCAAAACGTTAAGCCGATTAAGCCCAACACCTTAACCAAGAATCAGAGTTTCTAAATTCACACACTTAATTATCTTATAGCTTTACTATGTTTATCCTTAATCTTGGTTGATCCAAAAATGCTACATGTATATGGTTGCTCCACTGATGTCAGACACTGCCTACTCTCGGGCCATTCTTGGTAGTTTCACAATAGCAGTGAATTGTTTTGAAATATTGTCATGGGATAATGCTAGCATTTTTCAGTTTCTTCAAATGAAAAACAAATGCCAGATTAAATATTTTTAGGCTAAACAGGCAGAATAGATGTACATCCATGTGAAACACAAAGAAACGTGAAGAAAAATTCTGATCCTAATTCTGATCTGAAAACAGCTACAGCAGAATTAAAATACTGACTAGGACCTTGAATTCAGATCTTGAATTAATCGGGCAACATATATCATAGACGCTCACATATCAACACTCACTGCACAATGCTTATTTACAATTAATTTCATAACTGTGTTTCTTTATCACTTTGTCACATATTATTCTAAATGTGTGGGAAACGTTTACTTCCCCAATTTAACATGCTGACTGATATTCTTGCGTGTTTTGTTACAAAAATTGTATGCAGTACATTTCCCAGCAAATGTATGGCGTAATAAGCTTAAAGAAAACAAATGCTAGAGAAAAGCCCACCATAAATGCACTAGATGTTCACTGTATACTGTAGGATGAAAACAGAATCTAGCAGTGCAAACTGAGCAAAATGATGATCATAATTTTAATAACTTATTGGTTCAGGCTACTTAGAAAGTTTAAAATCAAAAGCTTCTACTGTCTATCTGTAGTTGATGTTTGGATAGTATAAGAAAAAAGAGGGAAATCCATGTTAAAACCACTTCAGAACCCATAAAATGCCTGTGCCTGTTACAACAAACATGGTGGCCATCAACCTAGTTAAACAATTATAGAAGCATTAGTGTGGCTGTAGGCTAGAGGCAAATCCGCAGAGATACAAGTACTTTGAACCAAGTATTATGGTAAGGAATTAAAGCAAACTCATATTTATGTCAGGCAAAGGAATGATCATTTGATTTAAACTTTAATGTGGAGAACTCCTTAAAGTGATGCAATTGTGACACCACCCTGGGGATGACTGTACTCAAGACAGAACCCTGGGAGCACTTCATTACACAAAAGGTTGTGGAAATCTGGAACAAACTACTGAATTATGTAAACATATGTGGAACATTTCAAAATGATCTAGAATATGTGTTTTTTGATTATAGATGGGAAGTTGTTACTACCTCACTGCCTCAGTGCTTGCGCATTCTTCCCTTGATTGTGTGGGTTTTCATGTATGTTAGGTTAAATGTTGATTCTAAATTAGGCCCATGTGAGGGAATGTATGTGAGTGTATCCTGTGATTGACTGGCACCCTGTCCAGCGTTGGTACCTACCATGCACCCAATGCTCTTGGGATACAGTAGGCATGACTATAAATTAGACTAGGTTTAGATTAGAAACTGGATGGACAACTTAGCTTTCACCCATCCAAATGAGTTTGATGAACTGAACGACCTCCTCTTATTTGTTAAACTTCTTATCTTCTACTAAAGAGTTAGAGAGTATGGCCTGCCACCATGATTAAACTTGAATGCAGTAGTACTGTATTGTTATAAGTATGTACTTGCCTGTCTGGCCCACATGATAAAATAGATGTAAAAAATGCAGCATACTTAAGAAATCATTATTCTTCCTTATTCCTGAGAACATTTGTTCAGCACGTTAGCCATTCACTTGGCCAGCAAGTCCAAAATTAAATTTAAATTCACAATCTTTAATGGTTTACACTGCAGGCCACCAATTTTGAGGATAAGTTTAAGCTTTGATTTTCTGAACTGCTTCATCAAAAAAAGTCACATCTTTCAAGGTGGTAAATTACAAAATGTTCCCAATCATTTTCATTTGAAACAGCAATCTGATTATGTGCTGAATTTGCTGTAATTACTTGATTGGGCTCAGAAGATTTAAATCTGCTGCTTTCTCTTGCTGGTACCGCTGTAAATAGGGCTTTTTCTCCTAAAGGACACAGATGTTGGTGTCTGCTGTCATCAATCAAATGATCATTAGCTTACAGAGAGGCTTTTGTGGCCAACCCTGTAAAAAAAAAACATTTCCACATTTTGAATGAATGTTTAGCTCAGTGTAGGTGCAATAATATAATCAAGAT
Organism: Polypterus bichir lapradei; assembly: GCA_026402145.1. NCBI lineage: Eukaryota > Metazoa > Chordata > Cladistia > Polypteriformes > Polypteridae > Polypterus > Polypterus bichir. The sequence continues at coordinate 40,157,836 of JANRMT010062792.1, forward strand.
ATTCACTGCCGAGTTCCGCAGATCATCTGATGTCTGGCAAGGCATTGTTTATTTCTTCAATTATTCAGCATAAACACCACAAATAATAATATGTTTTGCTACAGGGATGTTTATACAAGTGTAATGTGACAGGTCATTTCATTTTAACAGGATAATTCCTTTTTTTTAGTGCCTGTTATATTTGTGATCTATCATTGTGCTGATAAAAATGCAGCATCATTTAAACATGGCATTTTATTTGTGTGAAATGCTGAAAGCATTTCTAAAGGATGTATGTATTATTACTGTACACTGAAAATACAATTTGGATTACTGCTTGGACTCCAGGCTTGATTTCAGTAAGGAGTGTTGTTATTCCTCTTTAGTTTACTTGGGTTTATTTTTTTCACCGCATAGTCCAAAGATTTGTGGGTAGCAGAGTTGACAGTTCACAGTTACCCTGGTGTGACAGTGTGTTTCATAGCTAGTTGGGGGTGTTATTATTACATACAGCTAGTGATTCTGACTCAAGGTAAGTGGGTTTAGTAAATTATGGAGAATTTTGAAGACAAAAATGGGCTTTCTAATTGTGATTGCTGCTGGCATGGGCTGGCATTTTGGCCAAGATGGTTCAAGGGTCCTTACCCAGCCAGGAGGCCAGTATAATGGAGTGACAGGGGAGATCACCTGCATGGAGTATTTGCTCCCCCGATACCATAGGGGGCAGTTTCCCTGGGCTACGGTGTCTGCATGGATACCCACAGGGCAGACTGGGAATTGCAGTCCCATGAAACATCCCTTCTGACTTCCAAGGATGCCACCAGGGGAGACTGCAGGAGCAGACCACCCCTGCTCTAAGGGTCTTCTGCCTGATCTGGAAGTGTTTATGGCATGCAGCACTGTAACACTGGAAGTTCTTCTGGGTCCAGGCAGTACCTCACCTCACGAAGTCACAGTCGGGAGGCAGATGGCAAAGCTCACATGGAGGAGCAAAAGGAGAGGAGAAAAGAGAGGGGTAGAAAAGAATTGTGTTTTGGTTTTTCTGTAAACTGTACAAAGAAGTCATTGGTGAAGGTATTTGTTAAAATAAATTATTATTTGAGCTGAGGACTTGTGTTGGTCTTGGTGTTTTTGAGAGCTTGGGGATTTGTGGCACCCCTTACTGTTCAGAGTACATTACACGTGTGAAATAAATAAAAAGCAGATCTGACACGTATGACCTCCTCCTTGCAAAAGAAAGAGATTTTTTTAGCATTAATTAGCATCTAGTGCTTCTGAGCTTATTAAGGCCTTGTGAAAATAAATGTAAGATTTAGAGAAATAATTTTGCAGCAAAGAGCAATTCATAGAACACTAATATCATTTTCTGAGCAATTCAGTAATACTACTGAAAAGTCATAGACCAAGTAGAATGCACCACAGTCACAACGTACAAGTCAGTCGCCGAGAGATAAATGAGGCTCGAGCAGCCCACACCTCCTCCCAGTGCAGCACTCCTGGTGGATCTTCACAAAGTGTCCATCCCCTTTCACTCCCACCATCTCAAAAGACTCATTACACCAGCTCAAACATGGAATTCATCACAAACGGGTCATGTGTTGTTTGCTCTGACAAAAACTGAATATGACCTTTTTTGTTTGTCATAAAATGAGCATTCAGAAAAGAGGGAATGGATTTTTGATATGATCAACTGCTAAAGAGTTGCTGGGCAGCAAACATAAAAATGTTCCTTTTCAACACACTTAAACATCCAGAATAATAATTGTGGTCAGCAGAAATACCTGATTTATGTGTTGTTTTGTTACACAATCATCTCTAAATCTTTTATATCATGTTATGCTCTGGAGATATTGAGGTTAAAAGTGCAAAGGTCAAGCAAAAATTATAATTTTAGAAAGGTTTTCATTTTTTTCTTGATATTTAAGCATTTTAGCCTACAATCATGGCCGAAATTATTGACACCCCTGGAATTTTCCCAGAAAATGCACCATTTCTTCCAGAATATTATTGCAATTACAAATGTTTTGGTATACACATGTTTATTTCCTTTATGTGCATTGGAACAACACAAAAAAACAGAGGAAAAAAAAGCCAAAACTGACATCATGTCACACAGAACTCCAAAAATGGGGCGGACAAAATTATTGGTACCTTTTCAAAATTGTGGGTAAATCGTTTTATTTCAAGCATATGATGCTCGTTTGAACTCACCTGTCGCAAGAAACAGGTGCTGGCAATATAGCAATCACACCCGAAGCCAGTTAAAATGGAGAAAAGTTGACTCAACCTTTCTGTTGTGTGCCTGAGTGTGCCACACTAAGCATGGAGAACAGAAAGAAGAGCAAAGAATTGTCTGAGGACTTGAGAACAAAAATTGTGGAAAAATATCAACCATGTCAAGGCTACAAGTCCATCTCCAGAGATCTTCATGTTCCTTTGTCCACTGTGCGCAACATAATCAAAAAGTTCATAACACATGGCACTGTAGCTAATCTCCCTGGACGTGGACGAAAGGGAAAAATTGATAAAAGACTGCAACGAAGGATAGTCTGAATGGTGGATAAACAGCCCCAATCAACTTCAAAACATATTCAAGCTGTTCTGCAAACTCAGGGTGCAACAGTGTCAGCCTGAACTATCCGTCGACATCTGAACGAAATGAAACGGTATGGCAGGAGAGCCAGGAGGACCCCACTGCTGACACAGAAACAAAAAAAAGCCAGACTGGAGTTTGCCAAAATGTACTTGAGAAAACAGAATGAGGCCTACGAAGAAAAGAACACAGTACCTACAGTCAAACATGGTGGAGGTTCTAAGATGTTTCGGGGATGTTTTGCTGCCTCTGGCACTGGATACCTTGACTGTGTGCAAGGCATCATGAAATCTGAAGACTACCAAAAGATATTGGGGCGCAATGTAGGGCCCAGTGTCAGAAAGCTGGGTCTGTGTCAGAGATCATGGGTGTTCCAGCAGGACACTGACCCCAAACATACCTCTAAAAGCACCCAGAAATGGTTGAAGACAAAGCGCTGGAGAGTTCTGAAGTGGCCAGCAATGATTCTGGATATAAATCTAATTGAACACTCATGGAGAGATCTCAAAATTGCTTTTGGGAGAAGACGCCCTTCAAATCTGAGAGACCTTGAGCAGTTTGCAAAACAAGAGTGGTCGGAAATTCCAGTTGAGAGGTGTAACAAGCTTGTTGATGGTTATAGGAAGCACTTGATTTCAGTTATTTTTTTCCAAAGGGTGTGCAACCAAATATTAAGTTGAGGGTGCTAATAATTTTGTCCAGCCTGGTTTTTGAGTTTTGTGTGAAATGATGTCAGCTTCGGCATGTTTTCTCTGTTTTTTTGTGTTGCTCCAATGCACATAAAGGAAATAAACATGTGTATACCAAAACATTTGTAACTGCAACAATTTTCTGGGAGAAATGGTGCATTTTCTGAGAAAATTCCAGGGGTGCCGATAATTTCAGCCATGACTGTATATTCAAATTTACACTATACCGGAAAAAAGTGCAAAGTTTTGTTGAAAAAGGTGCTGTGGTTATTGCACGATGCTCAGACAGACAGAAATTCAGTTTTATATATGTAACAATAAGAGTAATATATAAGACTAGCTGTGTAAGCTTGTGCTGTAAAAAGCTTGGTGTCCTAGAAACTATTGAAATAGTCAGAAAACAAATTGAAATATAGAGATTTCAGGTAATTGAAAGGAACTACTCAGGGCATCTCTCTCCTAGGAAGTTTTGTTTTGCTTATGTGCAGCTAAGCTAGTTTCTGTTTCCTCAGAGGTGGAGCCCTTATGCCGAGGGTACTCCACCTCTCACTTCCAGGCCGGACAGACATACACACACACTTCCATGCATAGTTATTTATGTATATTGTAAGATAAGATAAGATAAATACTGTAGGTTTTAAAAATAAACAAAGTGCCATTCCATCTGAGCATTTTCAATTAGGCACACTACTGACCTGCTGCTGTCATCTACCAGATATCTAGTGCTATTAATTTAGTATTATTTCCTCTAATAATGGAAAATTCTAGTGAAGTGGTCTCAGTTTTTTTTTCTATTTTTTTGTAGAAAATGTAAAATTGTATTTTGTATATTCAAAGTTAGAGTAAACTGGAAATAAATGCAAAGTTTTATAGAAATAGGTACAGTGGTTTTTGTATGATGTTCTAACAGACAGCTGAACAGAAAATCAATTCTACATATATAGATTGTGAAGTTTACAATTCAAAAAATTACATTTTTTGTTCACGAATGAAGAACTAAATTGGTTGGAAAACCCACTAAATCATGGAGGGCTTGAGGTTTAGATGAAGTCAGAAGCTATTAAATTCTCACCATCCTCCTCCTCCTCTCCATGTCAATGGGTTTATCTTCATGAAACTAGAAGACAGACTGCAAGATAAGCAAGTGGGCATGGATCAATTAGTGAGAGAGTGGCTACAAACGTTTACTTATGTATATGCAAAATAACCAATAGCAATACAAAGAATTGTACAACGTTGTTTGGTTCACGTGGTCTTTGTTCATTCCGAGATGACATTTAACAGATGGCCCAGTTTCTGAGTTCCAGATAATATATCCTTAATCAAAAAATTTAAATAAATCTTTATTGCTCCTTTTTGAAATCTCCAGCAGGTAAAAAGTATCTATTTTTGCGGCTGTGCTGAGATCTTCACCAAAGTGTCAGAAAAACAATCGGACATCTCATTTCTGCAAAAAGCACCAACTGAACTGAACTAAACTGAGAGAACTGTTTTTGAAAAAAGTCTAATAAAAACACAGCCACTGTCTCCTCTTGTCTTGTAAGCACCTGGCTTTCTGTCTGATACCAGGGCAGTTACTAATTCATAGACACACAGGCCATTCATGGGAATCAATGGCTGGACTTTCTAATTTAGCAAAATATTTTAAATCCCACTTTGCCTTTTAGGTTCCTCGCAATACACTTCACTTATGTTAAGCATTACAAGACAGTCAGGCTTTGGTGTCTCTCCTGAAATTTGGCAGTTTAAGGATTTTGGATTGGTGAGTTGATTTTAGTGGACAGCTTTGATGAGTCTTTTGGTTCTGACATAGTGTGAAATTCAGCTACGATTCTGTAACACCCCTCTGTTACGATCCATCGCCTAGTTCTTTTTACGCTCTATAAAATTGACCATAAACGTCAACTCCCAACACAGTGTTTAAGCCAGTTGTAGATAATATAACACTTGGTTCCAGCACAGACTTATGAAATGCTGATTACTATTATTCCAGTTAAGCAAAATATAGCATATGATCTCACCATTAGTTTATCACTAGAGATTCTAATACCTGCTGTGCTTCAGTGGAAGAAGAGAAAATTTTTAAAAGAAGAATCCAAAAGATAATTTGTTATCTTTAACTTAACCAAACCTAGCTACTAGAATATTACTCCAATCTTTTATCAAATCCAAAACAATAAGCAAAAATCATAATTGAATAGTTGTTGCCAAAGGTGGTTATAAACTAAGGAAACACACTCATTAACTCTCAGGGTTTAATGAAATTTTAGATGACCAGGAAGCGCACTGTGCTGACCTTTAAAGTATCATGTTGATGACATCACATGACACACACAAAAATATAGCAACAGTAAACAAAATGGTGGCGTCCCTAAAAATAATAATTGAGGCGCAGTAAAGTGTTACATTTTCTTAACATACTTCCAATCATTTTTTAAGTTACAAAATTGCATTCTACACAATTCACACAAAAGAAAGCAAAAAAAAAAGATGCAGGAGAAGATAATAAATAAATTCAGATGATAACATTACTATCCAGTGTTACTCCAAAGTTGCTATATGGTTGCGAGACATGGACGCTATCCAGTGACCTGAGACAAAGACTGAACTCCTTTGTTAGTGTCTCTCCGGAAAATCCTTGGGTACCGTTGGTTTGACTTTGTGTCGAATGAGCAGTTGCTCATGGAGTCCCGAATGAGGCACATTACCTGCATTGTGAGGGAGCATCAGTTATGGCACTACGGCCATGTGGTGCGTTTCTCCGAGGGTAATCCAGCTCGTAAGATCCTCATTATTGGAGACCCGAGTGGCTGGACAAGGCCAAGGGGTCGCCCACGTAACACTTGGCTGTGGTAGATAGAGGGTCATTTCCAGAGGGTGGGACTGGACCATAGGTCTGCCTGGGAGGTTGCAAACCGGGATCCCGAGTTGTTTCTTTGTGTAGTGGGTGCGGCAACGCACTGTACCAGTGCATGCTCCCCAACTTGACTTAACTTGACTTGTTACTCCAAACATTACTGTAAAAGGATTAAGAATAACTATAAACCTGACACTATCTGACGGGTACATAAATATCTTCTCTACAAAATTCTTCATTTAGGACAATCCAAAAACATGATATAGCAAGGCCGGAGATACAGTACATGGCATTGTGTAGGCTCCAATCCCTGATATATTTTGGATCATTGTAATGTAGAAAATGTATATGATATAAAATTTTAAGATAAATTACATTATGTTTTGCACAGATTGATGAAAGATGAATGAATGTGATGAATAAGTGATATCCACTAAAATATTAACAGACAGGTTTAATTGGTTGATTTATTGCACTAATCCAGCCTCTAGAGTTGTCCTCAAAAAAGTTCTGTTAAATGCAACATAATTTCATGCATTTTGCATAGTGGAGCAGTGATTTGCACTGCTGTCTCACAGCCCCAGTACATTGGATTTCAACCTTAACCCTTACACTGTTTGCGTGACATCTGCACAGTCTTGCAGTGTTTGCTTTAATTTTTATCTGTTTACATTTGTTTTTCTTCAACATTCTCACTGTCATGTAGCTTTGCTGATCACCAGTTCTAAATTTTCCTTAATCAAGAAAATGGGAGTCTGTGCATGACTATGCCATGCCATGGACTTGGGCTCCATCCAGGAATGGCTCCTGCCTTGTGCCCAGTGTTCCTGGGATAACATGCTGTAGAAAATGGATAGACAAACTTGAATTAGCACTGTATTAGCGTACTGTATTAGTAGGGTTCTGGAGCCTATTCTAGCAATGCTGCATGCAAGCCAGGAAAGATTCCTGGACAGAGTGCCAGTAGGCAAACACACACACCCACCCACACACATGCATTTACACTCACCCAGTCTAACCACTAATTAGCCTAATTTGCACATCAGTGGGGATGTAAAAAGGACCTCTGGAGTATTGTGAAGAAACTTCAACATGCAATTGCCACACCAGTGATAACCAGGCATAGTTGAACCAAGAATGCTGTCCCTATGAAGAAAATGTGCTGCTAATTGCTATGCTACTGTGTTGCCAGGCTACTATAGTGCTATGAGAAAATTCCCCTATAAACATTATAACAAATTTCAGCATCGGCAATGTTGTCTTGTGACTTAAGCAATTGGATGTGAAGCCATAATGTTGGAGGCCACCATAAATGCTTCAGTGTAAATAATGAAGAATTCAAGTATTATAGCATTTTATTTCATTTTCTATCAAGTGTTATTCTATGAAGTTATTTTGAAATAGAAGGTGTATTATCAGGATGATTTTAACAAATGTCATCAATATTTGAATATGTTTTCTTTCAGATACAAATACTGTATTCAGAAGTAAATATAATTAATAATTAAAATGTTACTGTGATTTATGACTTACATGGTTAGGTAGAGGGCAACACGGTGGCGCAGTGGGTAGCGCTGCTGCCTCGTAGTTAGGAGATCCGGGTTTGCTTCCCGGGTCCTCCCTGTGTGGAGTTTGCATGTTCTCCCCGTGTCTGCATGGGTTTCCTCCGGGTACTCTGGTTTTCTCCCACAATCCAAAGACACACAGGTTAGGTGCATTGGTGATTCTACATTGTCCCTAGTGTGTGCATGGTGTGTGGGTGTGGGTGTGTGCACCCTTTGGTGGGCTGGCGCCCTGCCCGGGGTTTGTTTCCTGCCTTGCGCCCTCTGTTGGTTGGGATTGGCTCCAGCAGACCCCCGTGACCCTGTAGTTAGGATATAGCGGGTTGGATAATGGATGGATGGATGGTTAGGCAGATACTGTATACAGGGAATTATTTTGTGATGTTTAAACATTGTGAAAACCAGGGGAGCTCCAGCCACCCCAACCCTGATACAGACAGGCAGAGACACGAGTTCTAGCACAGCACACGTGTATTTACAAGTGGGGAAGCACTTTTGCCTCTGTCCCCATAGCAGCACAGTACAATGCAGCAACACAATTCCTTCTCTTTCTCGCCTCCACTCCTCCATTCCTCCACTGGCAAGCTTCTTCCCTCTTCCTCCCGACTCTGGCTCCCTGAATGAAGTAAGGTGGCTCCTTTTAAGCTGGTCCTGGTAGTGTTCCAGGTGACTCGTTAATCAGACCTGGAATCGCTCCCAGGTGTGGTTTAAGCCCCTTGTAGGACTTTGGATCTCCTCCTGGCACCGGGGGGGGCCCCCCCCCCCCCCCCCCCCCCCCCCCCCCCCCACGGAAACCAACAGGGCTGTTCCAAACTCCAACTCCCAGTGTGCCCTGCGGGAATCTGTGGTGCCACAGCAACCCAGGAGGGCTGCCCTCTAGAGTCCCGGGGAGGGTAGTGCCTTGTAGATTCACTCTCCCCTGGTTCTTCCATCCAGCTGGCGTCCCGGCCAGGTAATGGCTGTGGCTGCCCATCACAACATGTATACCTAGATTTAGTGTGCATTTGAATACAGATTGAAGTACTTTAGCTTGAACTAGGGATAGTTGAAACTCATTATCACACTATTACTTGTTTGTTTTTCAAAGTGTAAATATTGAGAGATACTCTACCAAACATTTTTAATATAAGCAAGAACATTAGAACAGGCCATTCAGCCCAACAAGTTTGCCTAACACTTCTATATGTCCAATTTTTCCAAAATACCATCTAGTTGAGTGTTTCCTAAATTACCAATCTCTACCACACAATTTGGTAAATTACTTATTCATCCATTGTTCTCTGTATGAAGAAAAATGCTCTAACATTTGTGATAAATCTGCCCTTAATTTGAAGACCAAAATTGAGCACAGTACTCCAGGTGAGGCCTCACTAGTGTGTTATAACATCCTTTGATTTATACTCCACATACAGTATCATGATATATAATCTAACATCTTATTAGCCTTCTTGATGCCTTGTTTCCACTGTCATGATGTGGAGAGTGTTAAGTTCACTGTGGCTCCTGGGTCCTTCTCAAAAGTGTACTTTCAAGTTTCAGACCTAGGTATACACGATAGAACCAGTTTTTATTGTTCCCCTGTTGAATACAATTATCATATATATATCATATATTATCATATATGGGATGCTCAACTCCCAAATTAAAAGATAGTAGTAAAGTTTCAGTCAATCAAAAAGGTTCATAAGTCTTGGCTTTATTTGATAGTCCATTTAATGAGGTGAAAAAATGGTGATGAATAGTAAGAGACAACAACAAGGATTTTATGGGCTTGGAAATTAATACAAAAACAGAAGCTCCTTTTTATATCGATAACATTTCCTCTCAATCACAGAATGACAAATCATTTACAGAATAGTGAATATGGCAAGCATGTTGAACACAGTTCCTACTAGTGACTTATTTTTTCTTAACTCCTGCCTGATTCATGTCATCATGAATTACCAGACTTGCCACATTAGAACTATTTTTATAAATGAAATCAAATGACATCCTATTTTTGCTCCTCTTAATTTCTTTGTATTATTTCAAATTATTCCCTTGCTTTATGAAAAGACCTATGTCTAATAACTTCTGACATTAGTAGTTAAAGACACTACAAAGGCTTGAAGGATTGATTAATTTGATAAGTTATCTAGCATGGTCATTTATTTGTATTTTTATTTTACAAAAAATACTTTGGGGTGGCACAGTGGTAGTGCTGCTGCCTCGCAGTTAGGAGACCTGGGTTTGCTTCCCAGGTCCTCCCTGCGTGGAGTTTGCATGTTATCCCTGTGTCTGCGTGGGTTTCCGCTGGGGGCTCCGGGTTCCTCACACAGTCCAAAGACATGCAGGTTAAGTGGATTGGCGATTCTACATTGTGCTTGGTGTGTTTGTGTGTGTCCTGTGGTGGGTTGGCTACCTGCCTGGGATTAGTTCCTGCCCTGTGTTGGCTGGGATTGGCTCCAGCAGACCCCTGTGTTTGGATTCAGCATGTTGGATAATGGATGGAAAAATACTTTGATATTTATTAGGTCCCTTTGCCACCTGGACCCAGTATCTTATCATTGTTTGATTAGAATGTGTGCATTTTCCCTGTGAGTGTGTGGAGTTCTATTTCGGTGCTGTTGGTTTTCCTCCCAGATTTTAAAACTGTGTTAGGTTACATGGCCATTGTACTGTAAATTGTCCTCTCTGTGTTTACATGTACCTTGTGAAGGACTGGAGCAGTGATAGTTCCTGCCTTACACCCATTGCTGCTGGGTTAGGCTGTGACCATATAATTTTCAATTAGATTAAGTGAGTCTGAGAATTCAAACTCAGAATTTTACTGTCTTCAGTGCACCTTTTTGGTAGTATTTCACAGTAAACTGTTTTAAAAGTAATGGATCATGACTTCTGTATCTGCTAAGGCATTTTGGAGTAGTAATCAATTAATCAGTCTTTCTTATGTCCTTAAATAATGCATGGAGCCACAAAACAAAAACATTGTAAACAGTAAAAATGTGACAGCTAATGAATATGGTGATTGATGAAATTAAAAACCGATTAATGTCACCACAAATGTGTGCCGCCGTGCCTCCCTGAGATAAAATAAATAGACTTACATATCAAAAGAGTAAACATTCTTGCAGACATTGTTCAGCTATGGTTTGTGGAACATGACAAAGAGTTCAAAGTGTGGACTTGGCCTCCAAATTCCTCAGATCTCAATCTGATCAAACATGGAGGCCCAATCTTGTAACTTACAGGACTTAACAGATCTGCTTCTAACATCTTGGTAACAGATACACCTTCAGCAGCCTTGTTGAGTCTTGAGCTTTGTCAACAGGGGGCCTTCATAATATTAGGCAGGTCAGGTGGTTTTAACGTTGTGTCTGATCGGTGTATGTACATATATACATATACATATGTGTATATACATATATTTACAACTGCATGTTACCACAGTGCAAATTATTTGCATACTCTTTCCTACTATGGTTTATTTATTGATCTGTTCCTTTACTGACAGTGTACCTTGTGAAACATATACTGCAATGAGCAGATTTAGAAAAATGGATGAATGGATTTACTGTCAACTTATATCCTAAGAGTATTGACACGGGCACTTCTTCACATTTATATGAAGTGTATGCTTCTGTTTTTCCTCTCCTTCTTTATCAAATCAGTTCAATCCACCTTATTGGTATGGGGTCAGAATTCATGGCAGCAGATGCAATGCAGGTTGGTTCCCCCATCTGTTGTGGGGCTCACTTTCACACACACCCACACTCACTCATGCCAGTCCAGTTTAGAATCACCAGTTCACCTACCATACAAGTCCACACAGGATTACAACCCTGGACTGTGAGGCTGCAGCACTAATTATGGCATCACCATACCCCTTTGAAATGATTTCAGGTCTGTAATTGTAGTGTATGAAATTCTGTTACAGCAGCTTTTGAAACCCACTGACATACTGCATATCAGTGCAAGCTCAACATGCAACTTTGTTTTAGATAATCAGTAACATTTTTACATTTAGCTGCCTCATGTTCTGCGCTGTACCACTGTATCTGCCCAGTTTTTAATAAAGAAAAATGAATACATATTGGCCTAACTGGCTAAGCATTTACAGTATAATTGTAAACAGCAAATCCCCAAAGCAGGGATAAACCAAGATATTCCAATAATCTTACTGTGCACTGCTGTTTTTTTTGTACACAGTGATTATACCATTTCCGCTCTATCCCAAACCTTAACAAGGATTTTCTTCTCTCTCTTGTTGTACACAAATGCTCTGGACTCCTGTTTATAAGCCCTCATTTCATTTAGCCCCCCAATAAGCATCTGTAGAAGAATAATTTTTTCTAAATTTCCAAAATGAGAAAATAACTTTCTGGGTTCAACTCAGCACGGAAATGAAAAGCAAAACACATGTTCACTTTGGATAAAAAGATGGAAAGAAATCAAATTGCTGGGATCGCTTATTGATAAATTAGCATGCAATTTGAAAAGTGTGAAAGTCTTGTGTGATAGCACAGTTGTTAATGCTGCTGCCTTATTGCTGCAGCTGCCCTGTTTGAATTCTCAGCCAAGTGCGTTGATTTTGCACATTCTCTGTGTTCAGGAGGTTTTTTTCTCCCAAGGACTCGCATCTTTTCAAAAGGGTAATTGTTTGACTCTAAAGTGGGGTTGCATGAACCAATGTGGCTCTGTACATGACTGGGACCTCTAATGAAGTTTCCAAATGGTCCAGGTTAGGCTCTGTCATCCTGCCACTGTACTTTGTATTAGAATAGGAAGGTTCAGAGCATTAAAAAATGAGAGTGGGTACTTGTGCGTGTGTGTCCGACGGGCATTTTCACGAAAATTAGTTTCTGCCTTTTGCACAGTGTTGTCAGAATAGGCTGCAGTTTTCTACAGCCTGGTAAAGTGTGTTCAGAAAATGGATGGATCAATAGATACTTTCAAATAGATAGATAGATAGATAGATAGATAGATAGATAGATAGATAGATAGATTTCTATTTGTCACTGGGGAAATCTGGCAGTATGTGCTGTGTTACCATTATAGAGCTATCACATTACATAATTCTGACCTGGATAAAGCAGGTTTGACAATGGATAGAAGCCATCAGGTTATGGGTGAGCAAGTATATTCATGATAAAATAACTGTAGTGCTTTATAGGCCCATAGGCTCATTGTTGTCACACGTAGAGAATACCATGAAATTCTTACTTGTATGTGCTGAACAACAGGTCGTAGTTACTACATTCATCTTGACTGTCCTCCTTGTTAACGCCTTCAAGGACCAGCATCCTCATGGTCTTGTGTTTCTTGTGTTATGAGTTGCTGAAAACAATTCTGTTAATTTTTTAGGTTTCTGTGTCTGTGGATTTAAATTATTCAGCTCAAGCCAACGTGATGTCTCAAGTTACTGGTACGGAGCTCCCTTTGACCCCTGGCTCCTGACTACTGATTGCCTTTTTTTTGTCCAGATTCCGGAACTGCTGCTTTTATTTTGATTTTTTTTTTCTTTTGGCACCTTTATTACCCATGATTCTCTAGATGGGGTCTCACCACTGCAATGTAGAACTGAAACAGAAACTGCTTGCATTTAATGTATTATTTTATTAGATTCTTTAATTTATTCTTCCACAACATAGCATGAAATGAAACTACCACTTCCTGGAACTAATTCAAGGTGTGGTGGGAAGGCATCCATCAACCCCGACAGCCTTTGAAGCATAGCAGGAACCAATCCTAGTCAGAGAAGATCAGTGCAGGACCCTCACAAGGCTAATTTTGGAATTGCCACTCAACCTAGCATACATGTTTTTGGGAAGTAGTAGAAAAACTAGGGTACCTGGAAGAAACCCACATGAACATGGAGACAACCTGAAAGCTCCACCCACACTGTGATTAGATTGAGATTCACACCCAGGACCACAGATTCGTTAAGCAGCCACACTAACCATGGCACTCTCTTAATTGGTACTGTTGCATGTTGGCTGGACATTCAAGTAAGAATTTCACTGTATATGTGACAATACTGCTACTGCTACTACTCTTCATTTGGAAATGTGTGTACATTTTGAAGATGGAAGATATACAAGATACAAGTATAATATTACAAAGAGTTTTGATTTGTTTTGATTTTGATATTCTTTATTAATTCCCAAGAGGAAATTGCCTTTCTGCATAACCTTTGGGAGATCAGATCGCAGGGTCAGCCACCGTACAGCACCCCTGGAGCAATTTTCAGGTTAAGGGCTCTGCTCAAGGGCCCAGCAGGGTAGGATCCCTTCTGGCAGTGACAGGATTTGAACAGGCAAACTTCCAGATTTATTTATACTACTAACTTTAGAAAGAGAAAGGGAAACCGTTATTGAGTGTAGATTGATGAGCCAAAATGGCAGATTCATCCATTTAAAATGAAATGTGCAACAGAATACATCTGCAGAAAGTCGGAACACTTTCTGATTCTGCTGTATGTATAAATATTCCACTGCAATCAAAGTAAATAATGATCAATGTCTTCTTATCTTTGTAAAATCATGAATATGCTAAAAACACAGTAATCCACCAGCACCACACTTTATAACTGACCAAAAGCAAAGGACACTGCCTACAGAAAAGTCTAAGTTTGACTTCAAATAGACTTACCCATCATGATTGTAGCTGGGGAGGAATTTTAAGGGGCTATGTGAAATATGCAGTCCAATTGTGTTGTGTACAAAAAACATTTGACACAATGTGTGAGTGTTTGTGGAATGGCTAGTGTTGAAAGTGCCAGACAGACAAAGAGGTCATTAGGCCAAATTGCGGACCTACAGGGTCACATTTAAACCTTTGCTTCAAGACAATGCTTCTCAAGATGCCGTGTGATTATATTAATAACAATTCAGGGTAGGAATGCGTGTCAGGCCTTGTGTGTCAAAGTGAGCATTCAAATCCAGATTTGAAGTGTAAATTAGTTTTTTTTTTTATTTATTCTTTTTTTCTTTAAATTGGTAATTTTTTAGATTCCAGCAAGTCAATAAATTAGTGCATGGATGATAAATGAATAGAATTTTTTAGAAAAATGATTACAATCTGTTTTTTTCATATCCTCTGTCCTTTTCATCTTACTGTCATTCCATCATCCAGTTAGGGGACAGTCTTGTACGTATTGCATGCTGTGTGCCAAAATGTTTAACAAGCAAAATACGTTTAGTCCGTTGTTTACAATTTGCATTATCATAACTAGTTTGGCTTCTAGCTCACCAATATAAAAAAGAAAGTTACTAAATTGTAATCTCTAAACAGCATTTGCAATTATAAATGAATTTCAAGCAGTTATGACTGTGGCACATGTTATATGAAAACAAGAAGACAAGAGCCCTGTGTTCAGATTTTGTGTTATAGCTGTGTCCTCTTAAAATTTCATATAGTCATTATCTGAAATTGAGAGTTTTGTTAATTATACAAAAGAAAAGGTTACTGTAAATAATAGCAAAAAAACAGACAAAGTAAAAATGTCATTAGTATACTGTGCATAGGGCTGCCAACTCTCTTTCTCTGGAAATGAGGACATTTGGGTTGAAAAATAAGGACTTTTGAGGACGGCTTTCCCTATAATGACATAATATACCTTTATACTGTCTTATGGTTTTAAAAATGATATAAACCTTTAGTAACAGTTTATCACTATAATCACAGACACTGGCAAACTAATAACCCATTAAAAATTTTGAACATGTCAAGCCTCTTAAATTAATAGACTTCCTTCGTTCCATTCTTATTTGGATAGTTTAATTGTCGTAAATCTGTAAAAAGTGATACACATGGCAAAATCACTTCTAGTAAAATAAAAATAATTTTACTCTTTTCAGTTTAGTTTATTTGTATTTATCTGCATTCTTTTAAATTTTTTCCACTGAAGCTATTCTTTTCAATAAATCTGAGTTCTTGGATAAATATGAATAGATATCTTTACATAGCATGCTACTGAAATTGAATTTTCTGAATATTAGCCCCTTAATTGAATCTGTTCTGCCCTTTCAAAAACAAGGATATTTGTTGTTCAAATATTCTGTGAACTTGCACTTTCTTTTCAGCAAAATGGGTATTCCTGAATTTATGCAAAAGAAAGGATTATGAAAATATTATTAAATTATTTGAAGAAGTGACTAATTACTTGATCAACTTATAACTGAAAAGATACTGAATTTATATGACAGAATAAATGTGTGATTTTTTTTAATTAACTGAAACCTTAATAGTTAGGAGCAATGGGTGGTAATAATATTTTCCATTAAAATATTACAAAGCAGAACTCACTCGCACTTAAGTACTACGGACTGTACCTGGATGTATGAAATTTCTTGTTAACCAAGCTGCTGACGGAAGAGTTGAAAATAAGATCTCACATCGAAATTGTAATTTTGATTTTGAATAAATTAACTTAGTTATGGTGAATTGGGATTACACATAATTAAGAAAAGGAACAACATTTATAATGAAATGTCTACTCACCAAGAACATAAAGCTGAATTCAAAAGATGAAGTGAAAAAGCCAAGTTGGACAGTCAAAAGCCAAGAACTTGAAGGGCTGTTTCTATTCTTGTCAATATCTGCGTTATTTACTACCAGAACGGAAGTGAAGATTTTGGGAAAAAAGTGTGTGCCCTACTTCCGTAATGTATGGCTTTTAAATTTTACCAATGAAACGGATAAGGAGATTTTCAAATTTTAGCAGCCAAAATTCCGGACATTTTCAAAATTTTATAAATTTCTCATGGACAGTCCATGGCACGTAAAACATGAAGACATGTGCGAGAAAATGAGGACAGTTGGCAGCCCTAACTATGCAGTCCTGTTACATGGAAGACAAGTAACAAGCTTAGCTCCACTCATCACACATTGTGTCAGATTTAATTCACAAATTTGGACAAACCAGGAATTCCAAGGAAGTAATCATTATACTCCTTCATCTGTGATGTCATTTTATCTGTGATCCCTGATGTCATTCTTAACAGCCACATAGCAACCACCAAGACTAAAGTCCCAAAGTGACAGTGCCCACAATAAAAACAGAATGGCACCACAGGATAATAAAAAAATGACTAACATAAGTAAAAATGTAATTAAACAAAATACATATATATTACATCCCAATAAATTATTTAGAAAAATTAAAAATGCAAGTCAAATCATGACCCTTTGAATTGGTCTTTAGGTGCTACTAGGATTAGTTTAGTAAGGTTTGGGTTTTCTGGCCTTGATTATTTATGTCTAATTAGACTACCCAGTAATGATTATTTGCCTTGACCTTTTTATCTATAAAAGAATTATGTAGTTTGGAATTTATTTTAGGGGTTGTCTTCTGAAAGAATTATTTTTTGTGTTGTTGCTTTAGTTTCTGTTCTAAATGGTAAGAAAGGGCTGCAGGTCTTAGTTATTACTTTTATATTATCATTTTGTTATTAATTTTATTTTTATGATTCACGTCACTTTTCTGGTTTATTTTTTTATAGGATTGCTTATTGCCAGTTACGTAGACATCATGTGTGACATCACTTGGTTATGGCATATGACATTGTAATGCTGTGGCTATTTAAAATGGCACCACAGATTGAGATGTATCTAGATTTTTGGATTCAATTACTGTATACAAACTTTAAAACTTTGGTAGTAAGACTGGGAAAGCAATTTAAACAAGGCTTAGAATTTCTGTTTTGTTTCATCGACTTTCTCATTTTGTACTTTGTTCACTCAGTTCTCTTTGTAATTTTTTTCTGTTTAGATCTACACCTTGTTATAGACACTGACTATGGACAGCTCTACAAACTACCTTATCTTCCAATTGCAAACTCATTTTCATTTTAACTCTTACAGCCTGCAATTTCCAACAGGCATAAAATTCTGAAAGTACTTGTTAGTTTTCTTTGCTCTGTTTCAGTTCATGTAAAGTATTACATGTAAAGTTCTTTAATTATATTATAATTATTAAATAAATACTGTCAGGGATGCCAGGGGCAACGACCCGGCCGGGACGCCGTGAGGGACCGGATGTGGGTCTGCGCCCACCCTGGATCATGTGGTTGCCTTCCTGGTTGCTTTGGGGGCCACGAGTTGAGGGCATGGAAGCCCCACCCTGCAGGGGCTCGTGGTCACCGCCAGGAGGCGCCCCAATGCCTTGGGGACCTGTTGCCTCAGCACTTCCGCCACACCAGGAAGTGCTGGGGGGAAGAATTAGAAGGATACCCGGAGAGCTGCCGGGAGGACAGCCGGCACTTCCGCCTCGCTGGGGTGTGGCCAAAGGGGGAATGCCGGGAACCACCTGGAGCTCATCCGGGAGAGTATAAAAGGGGCCGTCTCCCTTCATTCAAGGCTGGAGTCGGGTGGAAGAAGGACAAGGCACGTGAGGAGAGTGGAGGCGGCCCGAAGAGAGGCATTTTGTGGCCAGGACTGTGTGTTTGGGGTTTGTGCACTAATTGAACTGGGTCTGAGTGACCATATTATTGTATATATTGTAGATAATAAATACGTATGGAGGTGAAGAACAACATGTCCGCCTGTCTGTGTCCGGGTCGGCTCCACAATACTTAAAATATTTATTATGGATTTAAGGTTTAGGGAGGTATTTTAGACTTTTGGCTTTCCCATCAGGGTTAATCAGAGCAGAGATGCTTTTTAACATGTCATTATTTACACATTAGCTTACAGTTCTGCTCTGTACCACCATTCAATTAAATTAGTACTGACTTGAAGCTAGGAGTTGATTTCACTTAATCTCAATTTTTTTCATGTCTATTTTAACAGCAGTAGCTTCTATTAAGGTGTATAATTTGTTCCTTCCAGTTGGATTAAGTTTTTGCACATGAATCTGCAGTCATATCACTGAAATATTTCCTCAAAGCACACAATTAAAGTCATAAAATATGCCAGGAATGGAAGTGTCAATAAAGTTGATAGTAGAGCATTGCAATCATTCAGATGTAGCCTTATACAAACCGTATAAACACTCCAGGACCTGAATCCCAGGCATGTTAGGATCCATTTAAAACAGTTAAAACTACTGGTCACCGTTCACTTGGCCCATCAAGATCATTAATTGGATGTGGTCTCCATGGTTTTGGCAGTTTCTTCTGTTAAATATCAAGGTTTTTCCTTTTAAGAAAACTTCTATTCATAGAGGCCTCAATGATTCAGAGACCCTTTAATACAAGAGCAGAATTATGACAAAATACGGTAAAATGATTTGGACTACCAAATTCCGTTTGTTTAGGCAGTAGTTATGTTGTACTACTATCTGATCCAGATGAATTTTTTAAAAATCATGAAGTGTTTTTTGAGATACACAACTCAGTCATTTGCGCCAGATCCCCATGATCCTTTGCTTGCTTCCTGGCATCCATTTTAGACGCACCTCCTTTTGGTTTCCACTGGTGTCCTCAGGCATATTATTCATTGTTTAGTTGAAAGATTTCTGAACAATATATTCCATTATTACCTTTGTGAATTTTCAAGTGTTGAATTAGGCCTTGGACAATATGTGGCCTTCTCTACTCACAACGAAAGGTGTTTAATTCCCTGAGTCCATCAGATAAGAATAGGATATTAAGTTTATTTGTCCCCAGGGGAAATTTGTCTTTTTACAGACACTCTTTAAATAAATAAATACAATTAGTCCAGGACCAGTCTGTCAAAAGTCTTCATGATGTGCGAAATAAGTGCCACTGGCCTGTAGTCATTAGATGCCTGTCTTCTTTGAAAGAGGAACATTGCAGGATGTTTTCCACAGTAGTGGCACTTTCTAAAGCCTTAGGGACAGACTGAACAGGTGACAGAGGACATCACAAAGTTGGCCTTAAGAACTCAAGGACTGGTTCCATCTGGTCCTGTGGCTTTTCCACTGTGTTGCTTCTTCAGTTGTCTCCTTACTCTCATGTTTCAGCCAGCATTTCTACTCTGGCTGGGGTTCCAAAGTATGTTTTTGGTCTGTTTTGTCTAACCACCTATTTATGGGAGGGCCCTCCATAGTTGCTGGTGGTTCATTACGAATGTGCTAGGGAGTTGAGTGTTTCTTGTGATTTTCTGTGCCTTGATATTGCTTTGCATTAACTCTAGATTTTTGATAACAAATTTTTATATTGGGACTTTGGTTACTTTGTATTCTTTTGTGCTCTTCAGAGCTTTTTGCTTGCACAGCCCTTGTGAAAATACAGGTTTTATTTTTATAAAGATTTTTCTCTGCCTTTTGGGTTACTAGTCTAGGTTTTCATGGCATTTTCCCCTTCTAGTCGGGCAATTATTAAAAGTGTTTTTGAAGTCACGACACTTACTTGGTCTTTAGTTATGGTTATCTTGCCATATGTGTCAAAATCCAAATCTAAGTTATTTTGCTTAGAGATTCATCAAAGTTTAAGGACCTTAATTTGAAACCTCATTTGTTTCTATATGTAATTCTCAAGAAAGCTTCAGTCACCAAATAAAAATGTTAGTTTCTGGTTACATGGTTACAAGTACCCGTACAATACAAAAACAATTTGAAACATAAAATAAATCATCTATTACAAGCAGTTGGATACTTAAATTAATATTGAGAAATCATCCAGGAAATTAAATTGTAATCATTTCTTTGAAAAATGTGTTCTTACAACAAGGATGATGTGCAGGAAGTAAATAAGAAAGGATCAGGAAATGAGAATGAAGTCACTGACAAAAAACCAGGACATAAATGTACCTTTCAGTGAGCCTTAAAGTGAAGAGAACAGAACATTAGATCAATCACCGAGCCATCCACAAATGTGGACAGTGAGAATCCCGTGGCATCAGTTTATAAAGCTGACCCTTCTCAACATGACTTAGCAATAGTACCACAAAATGGCAATGTGCATAAAAATAAAATGACATTGCAGTAAACATAATAATCAAAACAGTTTCAAATTCCAAGTATCAGAAAATAATTTGAAATTTAGAGAATTATACCAAATACCTTACTAGAGCATTAAGCCTAATTTTATAAAGCTCAAAAGAAATTTAAATCATAATACAATCACAACAAAATGGAGGAATAACTGAGGAGAGAGCTACAGGTCAATCCAAGAAATGTAATAACTAAAAACCAAACATAGTGACAAAAATAATATTCAAGAAAAAAAAAGAAAAAATTTCAGCAACCAAATGATCCTTTCCCTAATAGCTAAAAAGGTTAGTTGAATATGTTTAGAATCCAAAGGTTGGACACAAGTAACCATGAACCACAAAATGATGTTTGTAACACAGCAGCAATGCTGTCGTAAAGAAAAAGAATAGAAGTGCAACCAAAATAGCACTGCCATGATATCAAAAAATAAAGTTAAAATAAAATAAGAAAGACAAATACGAATGAAAATTGGTCAAAATGATAAAAAACAAATGTGGCTGGTAACAAACTGTCCAGGCATTCATTTTCAAATTTGGCTGGACAAGTTTGAAGTCAATGAGGGACTGGAGGGTACCCAAAATGCAAGACAAACAGAACCATAGACCATAGAAGAAGAGTAACTTAATGTAACAAGTAACAGTACTTTGCTGAATGAAATTTGCAAAAGTTACATGAATAATGATGAATAATTCATCTTGGGCTACATGTCCCTCTCCCATCAAAATGTTTATTTTCTTAAACTCTGAAGCAGTAGCCCAGTCTTGTAAGGATTACAGTTCACTACTGAGAACATTTATTCATACAGCCATACTCACACAGGGCCAATTTACATAATAAAATAAAACAAAATAATTAATCAGGTACATGGGGTGTCTCCCTACATGCTGCTTGATCCTGTCTATAACAGCTGCATTTCGGATGTAATTCCCTTGAAGTTAATGACAAAAAATTTAGAATTCTGAGTAAGGAATTATTTTCATAATAAAAGCTAAAATGTAAAAAAAATATGAGCTGAGGACTAATAATTAAACATTTCTGTGAATTTGTATGGATCTCCAGTTAAAGCACAACAATTGCTGAAAGTGTGGCCGATGTACAGCCTCTATTAAGATATCAGTGGGACCTTACAGCCCTCGGAAATTCTTTATTGAAGTATAACATGTTTATTGGAGACCTCAAGCCCAACAATATTAGAGGCACAAAAGTGCTGAGCTAAGATCAAGGGAAGCCCGTGAGAGTTTTATGTTGCCCAGGCATTCCAGCCAGACTTTCAGCACCTTATTATGTATTGTCTTCCACTAGACTTCCATACTGTTTATTAGGTAGCCATTTATTTTATTAAAGAAACCCCACTTTCTATTAAAACTGATCTTAATGAGTTTCTAATAGTAATCTCAAATATGCTTTGCCGTAATTAATTTCAAAGTGAACATTTGAAAATGATGAGTCTGCTAGGGTCATTCACACAACTTGACCTATTACTCCCAGCTCTCACTCCTCAATTGCAAATTTGTATGCTGCTGCTGCTGTTACTGCTGAAAAGATCAGGAGAAATTGGAAAGAGAGAGAGAGGGGAGAGCGAATGAGCGAGCGAGAGTGAGAGAGAGTAAGAGAGAGAGAGAGAGCGAGCGAGTGGTGCTATATACTATATGCAGCCCATCCTTTTCCTGAGGCTGTCTTTCCCAGCGTCCACAGTACTGGCAGTCCTTGCTAATGAATAATTTGCTCAGTGAGGTGTGACCACAGGCATTGTGTATTTGAATTTCACACTGACGGACTGAGGCAGCCTGTGGGAAAGGGGGGTGGGGGGGTGGGCGGTCAGTCGGTGGTAGTGGTGGCGATGGAGGAGGTGGGGGGAGAGGAGGCACAAACTCAATTTCTCTTGCAAGGAAGGCTATTGAGAGAAATGCAGCAGAGGGAAGCAGGCAATTTCACATTGCTGAATATCACACCTGGCCAAGTAAGTCTTGCTGATTTCCTTTCTAATGACCCGAAGAGCATCCTAATCGGTGGTCCAAAATTAAAATTCAGTTTTGTCTTGCACAACATTCACTGGAATGGATGTGGCAATGAGAGCAGAATGAAGAGTAGCAGATTGCATGAATGGGAATGCATGCGTGTAGTAAACCTTAGGTAGTATTGGGAGCTAACAGCATGTGTAGTAGCAGGAAAAATAAAGAAGCCAGAGCTGAAAGAGAGGACTAAATTTGTGGAGTATAACAAGCCAGCAGTTTGTTTTTTTTTTGCAGACAAGTTCATAGATATGCAGAGCATGAATGAATGAAAGGTTTAAATATATGCGGAGGAGCTGCTGTCTCGCTGTCAAGCTGGCTTTTTTTTTCTTGCATTTAGAAAATATCTGTTATAAATGTTACGGCTGCTAAGCAGCAGACGAAAAAAAAAATTAGACAGGGAACGTCTTTCTACAAAATATCTAGAATGAAGGACTAGCAACTGCATGCACATATGAAAAGATGCATGGCTACTTACCTTGGACGACTCTGAGAGTAATGCGAAAATGATACTGAAACGACAGTGTGGCCCCAGCAGTTCTGTGAATTATAGCCAACAGCGGCATGAGTGACAGTGAGGTGGAAAAAGCAGCAGCGTTATGCCAGCCAAAGCTTTAGCAAAAAAAAAAAAAAATTGGAAATACCCTTTAGATTGTATCAATGAATGCTATCAGAGTAGGCTACCCTCCTGTTACAGACAAGACATCTTAGTATATAGAGCCTCTCAACCAAGATGCTTTGTCATTAAATGAGGTTTTCATTTTTTTTTCTGTAATTCAGAAACACAACTTGCTAGAAGGAAAATGGCTGAGAGAGGAGGACAGTAAGAGCAAGCTCACCAGGGACTAGACATACTGTTTTTTTATGTCCTAAACACCTTAAGTGTTGCCTGTCAGCCTGGCAAGTGGAGCAGAAGCCATCCCAAGTTATGATGCCCATAGCCTTCACTCTTTTAGTAAATGGGAACCACATTCTGTGATGTGAATATCAAATTAATTGCCTTCGTTCATTTCGTTTGCTCATTAAAATATTTAAGCCAAGCCAAAATCATAATTTGCTTCTGCCCCGGCCAGATTATATTTCTTACATATTTTGTTACTCTCCATCTTCAGCTGTATACGTTCAGCCTTTTCAGCAGATTTGCCTGTCAGTAATAGCTTATCTCCACATTAACAGGACATTTCAAATCTATCTGACAAAAATGTAAACACTTAAACTGGCCTGGGCACCATAGTACTCCAGGGTATCTGCTGCCACCTCCTATATCTGTAGTGCTGGGTTCAGATCTCAGCCTGGGCACTGCTCTCTGGGCTTTGTACATTCTCTCTGTGCCTGGGTGGATCTTGCTCTGTTTTTCTTCACACTTCCTAAAAACATACAATTAAGCTAATTAGTAACTCTGAACTGGCCCTGGGTGAATTTGGATACATATGTGTGTGGCCTGCAGTAAGATATGGCTGTGGATTAACCATATATGGATTGGGTCCAACCTTGGACCACCTTCCTACAATGCATTGGATGATGGATGGATAGATTAAATTGTCCTTCCTTAATATACACTGTATTTTAAACATGGTAGTTATACTTATTTATTAAGACAAATACTTTATTGCAACCTGGCTAACTATTTGATGTTCAATTGAAAGAAATATGGCAACACATCCTAGAATAGAAAAAATGAAACCACAAACCCATTTGAGATTTGAACTGTTCATGTAGATTAAACTCATTAAAGCACTATTATTAGCTTCGTTTGTAGGGGACCTTTGAACTCAAGTTACCTAAATCCGTGAAGAAATACAAGTAAGATTCACTGAGAGTCTGCAACCATAGGGAAAATAGCAGATGGTGTGTGGAGGAGGGCAACATAAGATACAACTCAAAAAAAGAAGGAGGAGAAGAGAAGAGTGTGTGCTGTATTAATGCCTAATGTGGACCCCACATAATATTGTTATAATTATTATGACATTGACAACCTGGCCGGTTAAGTCACTTGCTCCAGAAATCCAGTCTTAAGTTTAAAAGCGGGAACCAAGTAGTTCTTTTAAGGACAAATCTCATCTCAGCACATAACACTGTCGCCCCACTTAACGTATAACACATACTCTCTGCTTCATTTACCTTATATATATATACGTATTGCAAAAAATGGTGGAGTTCATTATCTGTGTTTATGTTATTGTCAGGTAAAGACTGACACCTTTGGAACCAAAACAGAAAATCTAGGTATGAATTATAGCGGTTAGTGGTGTTCTTGCACAAGACTGAAAGGCCTCACAGGTAGCTGGAATGATCCTTTAGTCTAATTAGCAAACCCAAGTATGTAGAGATAAGGCTAATGGCTGTGCAAGGAGCCCAAGTGCGTAACTGTAGCTGTAGCTTTGCACATGTTTTCATCAATCGGGACCTGAAATATGTCTTATTTGAACCCCGTCTATATGACATTTTAGAATGAGTTTAAAAATGTATTTATAGTACTTACCTGCTGATACTGGTCAGCACTGCAGGCTTGTGCATTAGTTGATATCTATCATCTACAGTACATATACAATAAATATAGTATATACAATTAATAAAACGAGATGTACAGTACCTACTATACCTATATTTTTCCAGGTCTTGAATTTTTACCCTCTTTCTTCATCTTCTATAATGGCAGTTTTTCAACAGCAACATTTATTTCTATAGCACATTTTCGTACAAAAGATGTAGCTTAATGTGCTTTACAAGATGACAAAGATAAAAATAACAAGAAAAGAAAAACGGATTAGAAAAAGTTAAAAATGAGAAAGAATAAATGACATCCCAAAAATAATATATAAGAAAAAATCAGTATGCACTAACATAGAACTGATAAACAAGAAATAGAACAAGTAGAGTCCTTATATTCTATAGACATTAATTTTAACTCTTTAAAGATAAGTCAGATGCTATGGTCAGATGAGTTGGGAGGACAGAAAAAATATTTAAAAAATCCAGGGGTGCAATGCAGAAAAAAAAAAAAAACACAATTTGCAGGGGTTCAGGAGACCAATCAACCATCTCTCACTGGGCATTCGACCTAACATAAATGTGCCTGCGTAGTTCCTTACTGTTTTTTAAGCTTTGCCCTAGGAGGTTTGATGCTGTGAGTCTCATTGACAGTTGAGGTACCTGCATTATAACCTGCAATGGTACCTGCAGTGTTCCAGCATTACCTGTGACTGCACAGTGCTTTGATCAGGTTGTGGTGGCAGCACAAAACACCACTGTGGAAAAACCAGAAAAGAAAGCAGAGAAGAGTAGAAGTAAATAATGGTTGCAAATTCATAAACAATTTTGATATTTCTATGCATTATTATTCCCACCTACTCTCACCTTTTCTCCTTTCTTTCAGCCTGGCTTTGATCATTCCTTCCCTCCTATATATATATTACCAGTATTTTCCTATTCAGTTGCACAACTGATGAAGGCTACTACATTTATATAAATAAACAGACAAGTCTCAATGACTAAAAAAAACTAATTATGACAATATAAGGTTTAATTGACAAAAGAGGAGTGGAAAAAACTG
Organism: Polypterus bichir lapradei; assembly: GCA_026402145.1. Lineage (NCBI taxonomy): Eukaryota > Metazoa > Chordata > Cladistia > Polypteriformes > Polypteridae > Polypterus > Polypterus bichir. The sequence continues at coordinate 40,183,958 of JANRMT010062792.1, forward strand.
CAGTCACCCACTTTACTGGAGAAAATGCTATAAATCTCTGGAGGAGTCCATGGTCAGGCAGTGTAAAGCACTGCAGAGGGTGGTGAGGGGGGCACAGAATATTACCGATGCCCAGCTACAGAACATATAGAACAATTACTAACCTTGAAAAGGCAAACAGTGTAATTAAAGACCTCAGCATGGCTGCTTTTCTCATTCTCCCTTTCTCACTAATGGTGCAGGACCACTGGCACTAATGGTCAGTTTCTACTCATAGGTTATAAGGTTGCTAAACAGCTGATCAGAAGAACAAACATTGGAACATAACAGTGTGCGTATATACTATATATACTGTATATTTTTATATTGATACTAATATCTATCTATCTTTATCTCTCTCTCTCTCTCTCTCTCTCTCTCTCTCTCTCTCTCTCTATATATATATATATATATATATATATATATATATATTTACACACATTTATTTATTCAGCATTCATTTTATTTTTGAATAGTTCAGTTCTTCAGGCACAGAATGCAGCAACAAGTTCACAGCATATACAAATACAAATTACTAATTACGTAAAAAGTGCATATAAAGACACTGGTTTGTATAAAAACACAGGAAAACAAAATGGTTCAAAAGTGATTAATGTAAATAGAGTCCATTAATATCTTTTCATTAATTAACTGTTGAACTACGGCCAGTTGACAACAGAGGACAGTAAAGCGAAACCTCCAGTCAACAGTGTCCCTGGAGAAGATAAACGTCTTGGGGCTCCACAGTCAATTGTAAAAGAGAAATTCATTGATTCTAAGTGTCTTTTCCATAGGCAGAAAGACATCTTGGACAAAGAGTAGTAACCACAGGGTATTGAGAATAGAAACAGAACAGAGGAGGGTTAGTAATGGTTAAGAATTATCGTATTACTTATATTCTTCACAAAACAGTATACAATATGTGCAGCTACACAGCTAACAAGCAGCTCTAGTCATGGTATGCTAGACTAAAGTAACAAGTCTTCTGTCTGGATTTAAATGCTGAGACTGAAGGTATATCTCTTAATTAGCAAGTAGATCATTCCACAGCTTTGAAGCCCTGTAACTAAAAGGTCAGCCTCCAACAGTTGTTTTATTAAATCTTGGAGTCTTAAGTAGGCCGGCATCTTGAAATCTTAATGTGTGCTCTTGTTTGTAAGTAACGATAAATTCAGGTAAGTAAGCATTGTCTTGGCCATTAAAGGCTTTATAAGTAAAAGGAAGATTTTGAACTTAGCCGTAAGTTTAACTGGGGCACAGTACAAGGATTTGAGACCTGAAATTATGTAGTTTTACTTTTTAGTTCCTGTAATGATTCTTGAAGTAGCTTTTGCTATTAAATGATAAAGATCAATTAAAGCAGCCAATGAATAACACCTTGAAGTAGTCAATTGTTCCAGAATTAAATGTACAAATTAATTTCTCAGTATTCTCCATATTTAGAAACAGTCTTAATTTCCCAAAACTTTAAAGATGAAAAAGAAAGGTTTTGAGAGAGTTTTGCAGCCTGTGTTTTTAAAAAAAAAACATAATTGTGTCAAGGATAACGCTTAAGTTGCGTGCTAGTCCAACTGAGTTACAAAGTGACAGAATGTTGTTGCGGCTTGTATCATTCCCCCCCAAAGAGATCTCATCTATCTATTCCTGGAACTCACTGTCACAATTAATTGGAACAGGCATTGAAGAAAGGTCATTTGGCCTAAAAGAAAGGTAATAGCTAAGTATCACTTTTATACGAGTGAAAATGAATGTTATGTTTTCTATTTATAGATCCCCATGGAAACATATAAAGTAAAACAACAGTGTATATATAGTATGCAGTATGTATATTGCTTTACTGTCAACTGTTCCAAGGACACATGCAAGTAAGAATTTCATTGTACTATGTACACACAACAAAAAGCTTGACTTGACTTCACCCAACCCAAATGAACACCCTCAACGTCATACTCTACAATATCATAAGCACATGCTGTACAGTCTAACAAGAAGCAGAATGAATACTTTTAGTGATGTATTACAAGGTTCAAATCATCACTAGTGTCATGTTCCAGGCAATACAACAGTGGCATCAGCAGGATACTACAGGATGATACAACAGAGGATAGTAAGAACAATTCAGAATGATTTACCAAGCTTACATTGCTACAATATTAAACACTAATAATCAGCTATATTCTGCATATTTTTGACAGAACATTTGGCAATTTCTATACCAAAGAAATCATTTTCATTGCTTAGACTGTTGGCCTTTGCAGTGACCCAATGTAGTTTCAGTCATCTTTGGCAAATGTTAGAACCCGGGCATCTTGAGACAGTGGATTACTGTGATGAATGTACTAGCAGGTTCTATTAGTTAAACAAGCCCCATACCATTTAAAGTTTTACATGATGGGCGGATAATTTTCAAATTAGCCTTAAATTTAACTGAAAACTTGTGCGTAGATGTTTAAACAAAAGTATGTGGCCCTTGCAACAGTATTTTCAATTAAGTGAAAGCTGCATAGAGAATGATTTGAAAAGCCTATGAATAACACATTACAGTAGTCAGTTCTACTAGAAATAATGTCTCCTTTACTTCCATGCATAGAGAACATCTTTATTGTCCTATATTATGTTTAACTAATAAAAGCAAGTTTTGGATAATATGCTAAAATGTGTGGTAAAAGGCAAACTGATGCCAAAGATAGCATCTTCAAATTGATGCTGAGTCAGTAAAACTAAAGTTAGGCCAACTCATTTAAAAAATGACAGTGTCTTTTAACTTGTTGACACAGTTCATTTGGAGCATCATAATAGAAATGTGGAAATGTTATTTGATCTGACAAATAAGTATAGCTGACTGTCATCTGACATGAGTGAACGCAAAAAGTATGATTTCTAATGGTATCTGTCACCACTAACATGTCAGTTAAAAACAGAAACAGCCCCAATACTGAGCTCAGACTTGCAGTAATGATGCCAGTTTTTCAAATACTTTAAAAAAGAAAAGGCAAGTTTGAAATTGGTTTATAATTATTCAGCAGCCTGGGGTCTACCTTCTGCAAAGTTTTTCAATAACAGTGTGACAGCTGACAATTTTATTTCATTTAAAACTGTGCCAGTCAACGGTGCTGGTGTTTGGCCAGGAACAGCTAGTAGGGTTGGTTTTTTAAATAGTTAGAGTTACAATTTGCTATTGTGTAATAGAGTGAAGTTACATGGGTGTTTATGTGCAAGGGGATATGGGTTTTGCCACTGCCATATTAAAATTCCAAGGTGACTTTTGAAATCTGGCATGTTATCTTATCAACAACTAGTTGTGCTAAGAGGGTTGAAATCTAAGTAATCGACATAGACCTCAGAGATAACATTTACAGTGCACCATGCAATGCATATGTCTCTGTTATATGTTATTTGATATGGGATTTTTAAAAGCATTGTTAATGTTTGTGATGTAACACCTGTTAGAATGACAAATTAATGCTTCTGATGCACCATCTTTTGGAATGATAGAGAAATTGCAACCAGATGGACACACAAACAGACACATAGACACTTATCCTTTTATAAAGGTGGATGTTGTAACTGAAGAAGTTCCTAAATCTGTTCTACTGATGCTTGTAAGGATTTTACTATACAGGTATATGGCAGTTCAGATCTTGCATTAGACAAATTACTACCTACTAGTTTTGTTTTTATCTGTTTGTCTGTAATTGTATTCATAATGGGCTATAAAACTTGTTTTTTTTACACCTTTTAACACAAACTGTTTGGAAGAGCTGTAACTTTTTCATTTACCATCTATAATTTTGGCATTGAAATTTAAGAGTGTGTGTGTTGGGGAGTTTCTTTGTACTCTAATCACTTTTATTTTTTTTAGGGGAGCTACTATATCTAAAGCCTCTTCCAAAGATACATTATAGTTACACGTCAAACACAATGCTCTGCCAGAACTCAATTCTAGTTAGTCACAATTTCTGTAAATTTTAATGTAGTGTGGCTCTCTGGGTGTGGCACTGTTCTAGCTTTAATTTGTAACCATAGTGGCAATGGATTAACAGAACAAATGCAATCAACTTTTGAATAGAGGTAATTTAATTTCGAAGAGTAATAATTACAGTTTGAGTCTCAATAACATGCATGATAATTAGAGCTAATGTAAGAATGTGAGAGTGAGTCAGGCCTTTAACAATTTGGTAAAACCTTGTCAAGTTCATTAGGTGTACAAAACATTTGCTGTCTGTGGGAATATTAAAACTATCCATTTAACACAATGTGGTCATGTTTTATCACATAAAAAGTCACCGAAATTAGTCATTAACAAAGAGTTACCAAAAAGGTCCGATGATACTACAATTATGCTTGATTTATTTTTTGTCTGATATGAGCACTACATTGTTCAAAAATGATAAAATGTTCATAAAATTGTTAATTTTCTTTAGAAAAAAAAACAAAAAACATCCAGGGCATCCATAGAGAAGAACACAGTCAATGTTGCTGTTGTGCCCACTGTAATTTTTCATCCTGAAGAACATTTTAATTTAATTGAGTTTTCCAGGTTTTAGAGTCATTATAAAAGGGTACTCAAGCATAGCCGTGGTTAAAGCACTGTAAGACAAGAGATTGTATTGTTACATTTAAGGGACAGGGCTAAACTCAGTGTTAAAGAGTTGAAGCCACCATGCTCGAACAAGAAAAGTGGTAAAAATGTTTTTCCCTTATATTGATATATAAGTTCAGATGCTGTTTAAAAACTGTGGTCATGGTTGTATAAGTAAACAGACATATGAATGTTTACTGATCATGAGGTTATTAGTCAAAACTGTTTTTCAATCATGTTTACGGAATGGCTGTATAGTTTTTCATTTTAATATCCGTGATAGGCACCCCAATGGAGAATTTGATTTTAATTCAGATCAATTGATTCTTTCATTGCTTGGCTGTCAGTTGATTTGGATGCTGTTGCATACCTAAGTTCATGAAATACCCCATAACTAGGGTTTTGAGTAGAGGATACTGTAAAATAACAGTTGGGAGAGAAAACAGTCTGCCATTTCAGACTACAAGGCTGCAGCGTGGATGGTGCTCAAAAATTTGCAGCCATATTTTGGGGTAAAATAAAAGTTTCCTTTCAGTCTGGTTAGAGGCAATCTTCCAAGTAATCCAGATCCTTCCCAAAAAAATTTGCCCCAATTGTTTGCAAAAGCTATAATATACTCATGAGGCCTCATATAGGGCAGTGTAAATACGTTTGGTCTCCATATCACAAAAAAGATATAGCAGCACTACAAATAGTCCACATGAGTTACGACTAGGCTGATTCCAGGACTAAGAACTATGAGACTAAATTGAAGGAACTGAACCTTTTCAGTGTAAGTAAATAGAGTTTAAAATGTCACATGGCTGAAGTTTTTAAAAATTATGAAAGAATTAGTACAGTGGGCGAGGTTGTTGGGCTGAAAGGCCTGTTCTCATCACAATTGTTCTAACGTTCTAGTTTTGAATTTCTATTCCAGGTTGCTAACCAAACAGTGAAGGGAAAGCAGCTTGCTGTAGACTGCATTCATATCATAACATTAACAATCTCAGCTCTACATAATCCACCTTAAAGTCACAGTGGCCTCGAACCTGTTCCTTCAGCTATGGGTGCAAGGGAGGAAGCCTTTAACTGGGTGCCAGTCTAGGGCTTCTGAGTGAACCATTGTAAAGTCCCCACTAACAACTGGGGCAATTTGAAATTACCAATCAATTTTAACAACATGTCTTTGAGAGAATAAACAAAGTACTTGCAGGAAAACTGATGCAGACATGGGAAACCATGCAGAGTCCACTAGGACAATGGCAGGGTGTGGGATTTGAAACCAGGACACTGAGTCTGTAAGGCAGCAGCACACCCGCTGCACCACCCTTTAGACTACATTGCCTCCATATAATCTTGCTAAGGGCCCAGCACATTTTTATTTAGATTTGGTACACATAGATATGAAGGTCTTTCTAATACCTCAGATTGCAATTAAGCAAAATTGTGCTGACATGCAGAAAAAAGCTGGCTACTTCATTATCAGCAAGGGAGTCTAGCTTAGCCTCAATTTCAGAAACCTTGTGACCTAGGAGGCTTTTCGCTGAATGTGCACAATTTAGAATTTCAAAATTCTGCTGTGTGCCACTGCCAATGATGAGCATTTTATTAATAGGAATCTCAGAAGATATTTTTGGTTTAGGACCAGATTGGTGATCTGAGTGCTAAGAGACTAAACTTTGACTTCTCAGAGCTCCCTTCTCATTGTTAGCCATTACTGCTGTTGCCAATGTGGGCAGATGATTTTGCTGTGCACTGACTACAGTGGGCTCTGGAAAAACTGAAGCTAAGTCAAAATGGATCTGACAGAATCAGCAGCCTTACATCACTTAAGATCAACCTGCACATTAAATATTTTTTTAACATGTTGACTGCTACAGTGAAAAACAGGTAAATTTGTTCCTTATGCCAATGTAAAGTATACTAATTAAGTGCATTTTGTTATTGTGCCATGATATAAATTTATTTACTCTAAAAAGTATTTATTTGAGCTACCAAGTAGTTGGCACATGGTACAGAAAATTATTTTGTGCGTCAGCTCTGCAATAACTTGGCTGGGTTTAGCAACTTAGATCTTGCACAATTTGTTGCACTTGATTGTCATAGTTTCCATTTGAATGTCATGGTGATGAAACGTTAATCATTGAGAGATATTCAAATGGTAGTTCTTAAGTATATGTAATTATTTTTGTAAAATATAAATGATATTCAAAATGTGGCAGATAAGAAAAACAGAAAGTGAAATATTCTGCTTTACGACTCCGCATTGATTTTTCATTTGTTTTTCCGACGCCCACTATCCTCTGTCTTAATGTGTTATCTGCAAATATGCATGCATATATTTGGCACTATTAGTTACCTCATAAAGAGGATTTATGAAATAACTCGTAGCTGGCGTCCATTTATAGATCTCCTACTACAAGTTAATTCATATTTAGCAGTCAACATGCTCAGGTCAGATAAGACATTTATTTATTAGCTTGTCATTTTTCACTTCACAGAAGAAGTTATAATTATTTATCGTTATGGTTTTTTTTTGTTTACCATGTGCTTGAAATGGGCAGGTACACACTGGCATTCCATCCTGGCAGTTTGCTCTTCTTGTGTGAAGAGTGATGGTAGTTAATGTATGTGTATGGGTTCATACCAGCACTTCACCCCACATTAACAACCCATATTTAGAAAAAAAATGTGTTCTTTCACTGAGCTTTTTGAGCAGTTCATAACTCTCAACTTTCAGACCTACAAGGGGAAGCCCCGTAGATCCAGGATTTTGATTCAATTCATGCATAACAGAGCGCTTTCGCACATTCACCATTTTATGATGTTGGCAGCTGCAATGTAGTTAGATCTTCCTAGTGGCATGGTTCAGACTGATTCTTGTCGTAACACCACTAATGTGACACTTTATAAGCTAGCACTGACTGGGGCATGGTGTCCAAGAAAATGGATATTTCTCAAAAGAATAAAGCAATATCTTTACCCACAAATTCTTAATTTTCTTCTGGTTTGCTCCTTCATCATAGATTAATTAAATTACAGTAGCCATATCAGCCATCAAGATCCACAGATTCTACACTATCATTACAAGTGCCAGTAGGAGGTTTAGTATATGCATAAATGCCTTGGGCATTTTGCTGTTACTTCAGCATATCTGCTACCCATCGACATCATATCTATCAGAGAGTATGCTGTACCTTCTTGGCATTCTTCCATCCATTTTAACTTACTGTCATAGTGAAGTTGTAGTGAAACCAAAAGAGTTTCTTTCATATAATATTAGATGCTGTACAAACCTATTGGAAGTAGGCCTAACCACACTTGTCCAGGGGTGCTGTTGGTACTGTTGCAATCCAACATGGCAACAAACACAAGGAAGAAGCTCTTATTAGGGCCATAAACGTAACTCAATGAAAAGAAGTCAACTCATTTTCTGAGTAATATAGAAGAAATAATGCCACAATGGATGGATTGATTGATGCGTACTTAAGTACAGAACAAAAAATGACTACTAATCTACAGTCAGGATTTTTTTCGTTGCTTTTAATCAGAATGTTTTAGTCTATTGGTTTGAAGGAATTTTGTAAGTTAATTAAATTTTTAATTACATTTTGTAAATTAATAAGCCATTTAGTCTTCCAGTGTAAATTGCCTGTATATGTTACTACTATACTGTACTTACTAATGTGCAGGCTTTGACTTGACTATTAAATACATATATTTGTTGATTGTTATTTAAGTATTAGTTAAGAAAATAAATCTAAATGTAAGAAAATTAAATATAAACAAGAAGTTACAGTATTATAATAGAAGTGACAGGCACATTCTTACTCACCTAATGCCAGAGCGGTTGTAATGTTTGCCTATCTTCATCTGCTCCTGTGCTTCCACTGGGAGATTTTTTTTCCTTCCTAGACCTCTGGTGACAGTTTTTCAAATGGTTGCTTAGCTTTGAATTTACCGTTCTTGATTTTAGGGCACTGCCAGTTCCATTCTGATTACTAATATTGTAAAAACTTCCTTGCGGCCTGTATCCTAGTACAGCTTGTACCCATAGGCAATCTGTGGAGCAAACAACTTTATTTAACAGTGCTTAATGGAAAGAACATGCAGAGTAAATCTTTACTGTGCCTACTTGATAAATCATCGGCTCTGACACGAAATTATCTGTCTGTCACTATTTATAGGTGCACAGTGAATAACAGAGTAATAAATATAATGGGGCAGGGGTGCAGGTTTTATTTTTTCCTCTCTGTCTTACGTTACTCCAGAGGGCTAAATGATTTAGTATTAACACCACAGAATTAAACCGTGTAGATAGCTGTCTTCACCACTCCCTCACAGTGTTGTTTACACCAACTAACTTAATTTTTTTTTTTGACGCCTTTCTTTATTAAAAGTATAGTAATAGATTTAATTTTAATCCATTCAACTTTAGTTTTAAATTTCACCCCATACTCAATTAGGTAACTATCTAATGTTCACACAGTGAGTCTGAGGTGGGGTTTGAACTGACAGCTTTTTGGTTAAGGTCCATTGCCTTACCCACTTGACTACATTTTCAAAAATGATAATGATAATGCATGTGAATTACAGTGCAATAAATAATAAATTGGGAGCATAAATAAATAAACAACCCCTAAGTTCTAAACCTTATCTCTAGCTATAATGAATATAATGGTTCACTGAGGATCAAAGACTCTGTAAAATGCATAAACCACAACTAAATGGCTGGTTTACCAGGTGTAGTTTTTGATTGCAAGGTGTAATCTGCCAGTATGACTTCCCCTTGCTTTGTAATTTAGTGACAGTAGAGAGCTTCATCCAGATAAACCAAAGCTAGTAGAGGTTAATATACTTCATGTTCCTTGAATTGTGCACCCCAAGGGCGTGAATGTTAACTTGTGGCCTGATATGATTGAGTGTGAGTGGTCATATTAATGTGTCTCGCATTCGATTACTTTGCTCCTAGAGCTTCCAGGATAACCTTTAGCTCCCTGAAATTCAGAAAATGGAATAAGAGGGTCTAAAAATAAAGAGATTTGCATTAAAGTTTAGTCTGTCCATTTCTGGATTTTATCAGGGTCTTCCTGGTCTCGTTTGAGTCAAGACACCTAATTTACTATCATCCTCGAATTTAGCAAACTGCTAGTTAAGCCAACAGACCAATTGGTCCCAACTCAAACACATATTTGACCTCTTAATTATTGGAAAAGTCCTTGTTTCACAACAAATTGTTTTCTGTGTTTTGTCAGTTTATCAGAATCCATCTTTTATTCCAAATGATATGTTTGTTGGTGTCGGACTCTGGAAAGTAGGAACAAATTCTGGGCTGGCTGCTGGTTTACAACTTAACATCAAGTTGTTTCAGTTGAGTTATTGGAGTCACGGTATTTGTGGGAGTAAGCATGTGGTGCTCTTGGATATTTCATTTAAACATGCCAATCACAAGAATTTCATTACTCTCTGGCCGTTTGTCCTATTATTATCATGTTCTGCTTTCACGAGATATTTTGCTAATTTGAGAACAAACTCCATTCTATTAAGGCGGCTCCAAGATGACTGCACACCGTATGCCTTTCAGTCTCCATTTCTAAAGCAAGCATTCTAAGATTGTATTAATCTGGGCAATTTCACTGTCATTTCTTTATGCTGAGTATGGAAGACAGTGCGGCCCAGTGCTTAAGACTTTAGATTTCAAACCCTGAGATCGTGGGTTCGACTCCTGCTACTTACACTGTGTGACCATGAACAAGTCACTTCACCCAGCTGCGCTCCAGTTGGAAAAACAAAAGTAACTAATTTTTTGTTCTCAAATGGTTGGAGTCATGTTGGATAAAGGCATCAGCCAAATAAGAAAATGTACAGTAAACTGGTTAGGAATTAATAACATGAAGCATGGTGTCTATGAATTTGTTAGAGCCCTAGCTATCATATAAGGATCACTTTGGGGATTAGAGAACGGCGTAACTGTTAAAATTAGCATCTCACAGAGCGGGACTCTATTCTTGTAGCTCCCAGCCATTGTTATACAAATTTCAAGTGCACTGCTTCAAAGTTGGGTGGTGCAGTGGTAGCAGTAAGGAGTCCAGGGTTCATGTCACGGGTGCTCACTGTGTGGAGTTGGCATGTTCTCTCTGTGTGGGCACCCTCTGGGTGCTCAGGTTGCCTCCCAAAGTCCAAAGACATGTGGGTTAGGTGAGTTGGCCCTAGTGTGGGTGTGTTTGCCCTGTGATGGACCAGCGCCCTGTCCAAGGTTTGTTCCTGCCCTGTGCTAGCTGGGATAGGCTCCGGCAGACCCCAAAAATCCTGTTCAGGACTAAGTGGGTAAAAAGATGCCTGACTGACTGCTTTAAAATGATAAGAAAATTATTTTATATCACCTTCACTTGGATGAATTTCTCCCGAAAACATTGCAGCAATTAAAGAAAAAAATTAATCTGAGGTGGTGTCCATGTACAGTAACCACCTGCTTGTCTACGAGTTTAAATACGCAGGTTTTAGGGGTATCAGGGTCTCCATAGTGAGGGTGCTGCCATGATGTAATGACAGTTTAGTATGGCAACTCCACTGTGGTACTGTAGATCTTCACTGGGTGGTTAAAATGCACCCAGCTCACCACTGGCACCACACATTCATCCATGCAAAACGTTATGATACACAGTAAGCTAAGCTTTGACAAGTGATATTTGCTGCTTGTGCTGTCAGACAGTGGTGACATGTTGCACGTTGATCACACAGGCAAGCGAAAATTCTCACCATACTCTTTGTACTTAAAAGACCCATACGCACCCCAGAAACAAAGAGTTAGCCCCCCTGCCATCCAGCAAGTGATATGAAAGTGTTCAATGTCATACCAGCAGACTACCCCAAGGCCATTACGCTGTTAATTCCCATATAGTCATCTCTGCCTGACTTCTGACCCAGACTCCATTATGTAAGCAGGCGCACTGCCAATCAATCTGCATTAGCAATTCAGTTTTACTGTCTTATTGTTACTTATTCTGTCTGATAGATCTGGAATGTTTCCATGTGATATTTCTTTATGTCTTCATTTTCTACTCTAAAACATTTACACATGTATGTAAGCATTTATTTTTAATTGTCACTGTGGTTTTATTTATTAGTGCATATCAACACACAATTTTCATTGTACGTGTAAACTATAAAAACAATAAACTGAACTGAATTATTTATTGATTGGTCTTGGGTAGAGTAGGCATTCCTGCTGAGACAGCAGTCTGGAGATGTCATGCTTAAGGAAGACATCCCATACACCATTATATCTGTAAACACAAATGCAATCACAAACATATAGCACCTTTCACAGCAGGCGCCATCACAATACATTGTACAAAGCAGTTGAAAAAAATTCCAGTGTCAGGCACATCTGAGGTTGAATCCTGACTTGTGTGCAGTGCAGCCAGGACAATAAGCTCCATACCCTTCAACCATGCTGTTTGTTATATCATGAAGTTTCAACATCAGGCATACATAACTATAATATCTAAGGGGTTTGGCTTAATCCAGGTCAGGGCAGGTTGGTGTCGAGCAGGGTGAAGCCTATCTCACCAATATTATATACACGGCAGGAACCAATCAGAGGGCACACAGCCACTCACACCAATCAGCAGGACAATTTAAAGCCACCAGTCTACCAGGAGTCAAACTCAGCCTTATCAAGCTGTGAGACGGCACCCCCTAATCACCGCACCACAGTGCCACTCACCCTCAAGCAGTTTTGCAGAAGATCAGAATAGGCAGGTTTTAAATATACAATAGAGAAAATAACAGTTTGAAAGAGCTCTGCGGAAAGATTTATAAACTAAATCTGGAATAACATCAATGCCAGCCCTATCGTCTTGATCTCACATGGGCAGCTTGAATTCTTTAGACACATACAAGAGCAGGCACCACTCCCTGTGGACCTACAATCAAGATGACAGACGTTTCCTGATGCCTAATCTCCACTATAGAGGGTGGCCCAGCTTTCTGGGTCATGTTGTCCTTCACGATATGTTTTACTGTGCGCGATTTGCATAACCCACAAATCCATAGTAATGATTTATTTAGATGTGGTACTACTTAATGGCGTACTGTAAATATGGCCTTTGGTGCAGCGGCTGATGTAGGGCTCAGGCACAAAGACACAGAAGCAGGTTATGAAAATGTAAATATGATCTGTTTCTTATCACAGTCACTTATTATAATTTATTACAATCACTTGCCCTGGCAAATATAAATCTTTTGCCATTCTCTATTCTAGTGCCTCAATTTGTATATTTTTCTGAGCCTGGTTTTTATAAAAGGGAAGAAAAAACCTAATTAGTAAATTACTCTTTTGGGGAGTGAAATATAGGTCATCTCAGAATGAAAATGATTGTCCTAATGGGCTTTAAGCATTAATGACAAGCAATTAATGAGCGATTCAATACAAACTATTGCTAAAGCCTGGTAATTGCTTTACAGATAAGAATTAAGACTGTTTTGTTCGTTAAAAAAAAGGTTTCTGTTTAATTATCATTAAAGGCCTGTTGTTTTTCCCCCAATGTAAATGATGACTTACAAAAGCTCTGCTCAAATAAAGATGTGTTTGAAGCTCAAACAAATTGACAAAAGGGGTTACAAACCTCCGGATGCACAATGGGAAACCGGCCTTAAAGGGTCCTACCTGGTGCTGGAGTGTTCACATGTTTTTGTTACCGTGTCTCAGTCTGATTAGAGAATTTGTGCCTTTCCCATTTCCTCTTCCTTTACTAAAACTCTCCTTTCAGACCATTCTTTCAAATAAACAAAATGTCATAAAAATCCTTTGAAACATAACAAAAGTTAAATGAAAGGGTAGTTGTATTGTTGATGCCAAACTGGCCCTCATGTAAATTCAAATAAAAGGGGTGTGTGTCAGTGGCTCTGTGATGGACTGACACTCTATCCAGACATGTTCCTTGCCATATGTCCAGTGTTTCTGTAGCACCCCCCTACCCCCGGGGCGCGGGGGGGGGGCCCCCCCCCCCCCCCAATTCTGAACTGGATCAGGCAGGTTTGAGAAAGAGATGACATAATACTGTAAGTGCTATGGATGACATAGCGGTTAGCACAACTGCCTTGTGGATCCATTACCCTGGGTTCACATCTCCCTCCTAGGCAGAGTCAATGTGGATTTTTGCATTTTCAATCATGTCTATAAGAGTTTTTTCCTCCAGGTTCTCTGGTTTCCTTCCAACCTTCCAAAGATGTATGATTAGGTTATTTGTCAATTCTAAATTGGCCCAGAGTCAGAGTGGGTGTAAGTGGGCCCTGAAATGGATTGATGTTCCATCCGAGGTTGACTCCTGCCTTGTGTTCAGTGCAACCAGGATAATAGGCTCCGTCATCAGCATTCATGTTAAATGTTATGTCATGAAGTTACCATGTAATTGGCGGGCACACTTATATTTTCAAATGGCTTTTCTTGAACGCTTGTGTAGATGACTGTTTACTTGGCTGAAAGGTTGCACCACATCTGCAATACCATAGCGAATGTTAACAAAATGGCACTTTCCACAAACACATATACTGGTGCTTTTAAAGAATTGAGAAATTAACAAACTTATTTATATTCAAAATTTTTTTAAATATCTTGTCTTGTCTAATGTAAATATTTTGGGATAGTTGGGGCAGGCAGTCTAAGTGTAGTGATTAAGGTTTTGGCCTTCAGACCCTGAGGATGGGGGTTCATATCCTGCTACTGACACTGTGTGACCATGAGGAAGCCACTTCACTTACCTGTGGTCCAGCTGTATCTCAAATGTTTTAAATAGCATTGGATAAAAAATGTCTAACCTGCTTAACTCTTTCAGGGCTGATGTCGACTTTTGTCAAAAGAAGGATTTGATGATGGTAACTGACTGTAAATTTTGACAAAACCAACTGTTATTTTTTAGTTGGACTCTCGATGCTGGAAGGAAAGTTAGATTCATTGGTTTGACCGAGATTTCCTGAGCTTGTGTGAGTAGCAATGCGCAAACAATGGCAAAAATAGCACTGACATTTGGCAAGAGATCAAAGTGAATGCGTAAAGCAAAATAATCCGTGGATGACATTTTGCCTATTTTCTCTGAACTGGACTGTGACTTGTCAAACTCAGATTTTGATAAAAGTGATTGAAAACGAATGTGAAGTTCCAGCTTCAGTTGAATGGTCCCCAGCTAAGCGTTGTACTAACAATGTTCGCCAGGGAGGACTGCCACTTTACAATGATAAGAGGTAGAAACCAGATTGCAATGCACTGTGACTTTGACCCAGCCACGCAAAGACAACCTGGCAGCAAGCCTGACACATATTCTAGGTAAACTGGCAGCCACAGCATGCCGCAACAGATGTTTTATGTTGATTTCTTAGTGAAACTATTGCTTTTCAGAAACTGTTTTTTGGAAAAAATATTCAGCCCTCAAAAAGTTAATACAGACCAGGGTTGCGGAGGGGCTGGAGTCTATTCCAGCTAGCACAGGGTGCAAGGCCATCACAGGGCCTAGCAAATTGCAAATTGACTTAACCTGCATGTCTTTGGACAGTGGGAGGAAACCAGAGCACCCAGATGAAACCCACACAAACACGGGGAGAATATGTAAACTCCATACAGGGAGGACCTGGGACAGGAACCTTGGTCTCCTTACCATGTTGCCCTTGCATGAACTTGTCAGCTATAAATGTAATACTTTGGCTCGGGTCTGTCAGTGGTTTAAATAAGGGTGCAGGTTCTGGAATAACCCATAACTATTGGGTTATCCATCACTGGAGCAGTTTGGGGTAAACCTGTTCCAGATGAATCAGGCAGGAAACAGAAACCAGCACTGAATGAAGTGCCAGTCAATCACTGGGCACAGGCAGCAGCAGAAGTGGAAAAAAAAGAATTGGCAGCACTTTCCTGCTGTTTTGGCTTCTTCATCATCCTCCTACATGTGTAATGTTCTTGACGCAATGCTGATATTACAATTTCTTCTGAGATCAGAGAAAGTAGGGGATCCCCTTTAAGGTCCAAAAGCATGCTTATATATAGAAGCCATTTTAGAAAGCACATGGGCTTTGGGAGACCCTCAGAAGTACAAAAGCTCATTGACAGGGCAGTTTTTATTTCTAAATACAAGTTGCTAATGGGGCTGGTATGCATAAATGAACTCATGGTACACCTAAGGGCAAATGGGGCAAATAATGGCCAACTTAAAGTTCTGGGCACACTGCCCATTCCGAGTCACCATTTCAGTTTAACACATGCATCTTTGGGATATGGCAGGAAGGAGAAGTATCAAGGAATATTCACAAGACACTGGGAGGACATTCAGATTCCACACTAGGATGCAATGCCAGTCTCCTGGAGCTGACAGACAGCATGTCACCCACAAACCATGGTCATACAAGCCTCAACTATTAAAACCTGATTGCTCTCTGTGTCTCTATACATCTCCTACAATGTTTTCTCTCCACCACTGCATCAGGAGCTGCCTGTAATCCTGAAGCTATTCTAACCTGAGTGTTAAAGGAGATTTCCACCAGTGTAACCACACATTTAAGCCATCTTCTACCTCTGATTCTCTTTTAATTAGTATTATGGATTTCTGACTCTATTGATTGCATTCATCAAAGCACCCGGTATTAATAATAAATGTGACGTTTCATATAGCAGAAGCTACTTTGAAGAAATCAAACCTTTTCACTTCAAACATCAAATACTCAAACATAAGTAAGAATTTTATTGTTATTATCCATCCACAGGCATGGAAATATGCAAAACCCCTCACAGATAGTGAGAAGATTAGGATGTGACCTCAGGGCTCCAGGTCTGCACCACTGTGCTACTCTTATTAAGGATCTTACTCTGGTTTACCGTAGTCACGAACAAGGATTGGATCTTTCATCCTTCCAGTCGTTCTTTCCCATTGCAGAGTCACAGGTAGCTAGTTGCATCACTTCCAAGCCTGAAACCAACTGCTCCACCACAAAGAATACAATCCAAGGGCCAGTTTACAATCGTCAACTAATCTAACATGTGCATACATGGTAGTAGTAGTATTAATCTTGTCATGTGTTCAGTGAAATTCTTAACTTGCATGTCCAACCAACATGCAACACATTACCACACCATGATAAACAAGAGTGTAATAAAATAGAAAACGTCAGCTGAATTCACAGAATGACACAAATCAGCTAACCTGATGTACTCCTTCCTAATAATAATAAGGAAAGGGGCCCAGCAGTAAAGTCTGATGCCGATATATATAATAATAAAAAATAAATAAATCAATCCCACAACTTGTCATTGGTTTAAGTACAGTATGAGCTCTTGTGCCAAAATGTATTATTTAACACAAGGATTTTGTATGTGAGGGGAAACCCCCACAACACAAAGAAATACTGAAAATTGTATCCAGAAAGTGACCAAGCAGAAAATTCAATCCAAATGAAATCTAGGTCCCTGGAGTAGTGAGGCAGCAGTGTTACACCCGGTGTTTCTGTGCTGCCCCGTATTGGAAATCATTAATGCTAATTACTGGCTCCCTAGTTAGCACAGCTCTCAGCTCCAGGAGATGCGGTTTGTATTTGGAGCTTTTCATTTTTTGTGTGAAGTCTGCATATTCCTCCATTTCTCAGTAATCCTCCAAGTACTTTCAGTCTTCCACCCACATCCCAAAGTCAAGCTTGTTAGGTCAACTGTCAATCTGAAAACAGTCCAGTTAGTGTGAGTGTGCACATGGTTGTGTGCATGAATGTGCCTTGTGATGGAAAGGCTCCAGTCCTCCTATGATATAGTATTGGAGGTACTCATCTATCCATCCATTTTCCATACCAAGTCTACCAAGATCAGGGTTGTGGAGAATCATAGGGTTGGTTCCTGCCTCGCACTCTGCACTGCTAGGATAGGCTCTGACTCTTGTATGCTTAATTAGATATAATGGGACACAAAATTGGAAAGTACTAATCAGTGCCATTTTAATACATGCAGCCCTAACTCTAAAACAATATTTACACCTACTATTAACCCACTTAATTATGGAACTGTACTATAAACAATCTACAGTTAAAAAAAATGCTTGATAAACCAAACTAAAGTGAGTAAAGCAACAATGTTTGTACACGTGCTGATCTGAATGTTCTGAAAATGTAGTAATGTAGTATTGATTTTTAGCTTATTTGTTGCTGAACAAAACTGGATTCACTTTCAAATTTTTAAATATATGTAACATTTGTGCCAATTTACTTTCTGTTTTGAAAGAATTATTTTATTTTATATCTTGCACAGTTTTCAAATACTAAATTTATCCAACACATTTAAGTGCAGCTACCATAGACAGATGTAATGTCCTCTTCCGATGTCCTCAGTCACCAGTTTATAACATGCATGTTGTTTCTGTTTCTGATTCTCTTTCCTCCCAGGTAAATTCTCAAAGAATACTTTGGAAGACAAAAGTGCCTCCTTAATGGAATATGCTGTTGTGTTAGACATGCCTGCTTGCAGCAGGTGGACTATGATTCCTCAAGGTTTCATGTTGACGTTGGTCCTTTGGTATTCACTATACTGGGTCTCAGTTTCTGAAGCCACAATTCAGAATGTGGAGATGCAAACTTCTTCACCCTTTCTGAATGCACACGTCTTCAATCCTGAACTGTCTTCCTCCCCAAATCAGAATGATTCACTTAGTGTCTCTTGGGTGCCTTCAGAACTTCTAATGGAATCCAAAACACCTTCCGTTCAAGTTTTACCTACTGATTTAACAAGGGGATTTGAGCAAACACCGATGAAGGATTCAGAAATATCCCAGCAGAGTGCTGAAGATGGACATGAAGTGCTTCTTCCACAACCCAACTTTACCTTCTCGGAAGAAGTAAAAGGCCTGCTCTCTCCAGCATACAGCGGAAGCAAACTTCCAACTGATAGCAGTGATGAAAATAGACCCACCACTGTACCATTTTACTCTAGAACTGTGCCACCATTGGAGTTTACTGAAACCAGTAGCAAGTTTGTTACATCCCAAAAGAAATATCCTGAGCACACCACTTTTCCGGTTTATACCATCAACCAGACCCAAAAAACTTTGAGTGCAACTAAGACTGTTCCCTTGGACCCACAAAGAAAAAGTAATGCCACCATACCTGTGCCAGAGGCTGGCAACGCAGACCCTACTATAGTTCGTGAAGTACCTGAATTGAAGTCCGATGTAGCTACTTTTGACACTTCAATGATAGAACCAACTACAGTACAACATAATAATAAACAAGAACCACTCACTGTAACAACAGCAGAGCCCAGTAGGACAGTCTGGGCCAAAACAAGTGCCTCCAGTGCTACCACTTTGGGACTGTATCTTACAACGGACAAAATAATATTCTTCAATCAAACCAGTAAGGCTGTGACTGGAAATGAAACTCCAGGCATTGAAGTCCCTACAGGTAAGAATTTTTGGTAACCTTTTAGGTGAGGCAGTACCTGTAATGCATTTATTAGTCACATGCAGATACATAACAAGTCATTAACAAAGGCTTCTTTATGGTCTTACTAAATAAAAGCATTAAAAACACAATGATTTAAAAAATTTGCAAATCAAATGCAAAATTATTAAAAGTGTGCTAAGCCAAAACCTAACCACATAGGACAGCCAAAAACAAAAGTAGAGAGCACAGCCAAGAAGGAACTAATGCCGCTGCGAAAGTGTAGTGGCAGAAGAGACCCTTGAAGAGATCCCAGGTGCTGCTACAAGGCTAATTATACCACCTGAGCCTTGCAATAATAATTATAATAATAATAAATAAATAAATATAATTAATAAATTAATTAATTAAGGATATGAAAACTAGATGAAGAAAGAAAAACAATCAGAAAAGGACAATTAACAGTTACAAAGCAATTAGCAGGAAATGTGAAAGTAAACCTCAGGATAAGATACATAACAGACCACAACAGCAGCCATATTTTAGAATACATATGAAAGTGTCATCGTGTCAGCTTTTAAATCTTTTAGGAGGGCCTAATTACTCTCCATTACTTAACCTTGGCACACACAAAATAAAGGGCAAAGGCAGCATGTGAAAAAATTACTTGCAAGCTCAAAATACTGCAACCCTGAACATGGAAGCAAAACTCATATGTCGGCTTTTCTCACTGGTAGGAGACACATTGTTAGATAGGAAGAGCTCAAATCAAACTCATAAATGGCTGGAGAAAGAAGAACACTGAACATGATGGTGAAGTCCTAATCAGAAATGCCAGCTTTAGTAGGGCCATGTAGGTACAGAAAATGGATAAAAATCTGTCATATTTGAAATTAATGCTACATGTGGAAACAATAGCAAATCCTCATATTTTCTTAACAATGTACAAAATAGCTAGTTTATTATCGTGTGACACAAAACAGTAATCTCCTGTCTGCCTCTCGCAAGAAGTTGTATTTGCATATTAAATTTAGGCAAACACTGTAAGCTGCTGAGCAGTGCGAGGTACTGGTGATGGCCAATCACTCCATAGAATCCCATCAGTAAAGAGCTGCCTGGCTTCTCCCCTGAGACTGACCGATTTAGTTGCTATTTTTATTAAGTGTGTCACCTACTTGATGCTGAAATATGATTGCCTTAATGTTTCTTTGTACTTTATAATGCCATGCTAAATATTCCAAGCACATATTACGCAGCATGAACCAGAATTTCATATACAGCAGGAATTACAGTATTCACCTGTCCATGGCTTTTGAATCAGAATCAGCAGTCTGTATTTTTTATTTGTTTCCATATCTCCAGACATCGTTCATTATTTTATATACTTAATGGATTTTTTTTTTGGGAAAAAAATCTCTCCAAAGGAAATTGCATTTCTAAATAATTTTCATGTTAGAAGCCTGGTGAAGAATTTCAGCCCTTCCTTATGTTCATTTTTTCAGAACAGAGCAGGACTCCCTCTTTGCTGATAAAGGCAACTGTTACTTTTCAGTTAAACATGCTGTGTGGGGGTGTTTGTGTGTCTTGTTTGGGGGACTACCTGTCTTGCCTTTCCTCTTCTTGGTTTACACTCTCTCACTGCCGGTGACACCAACTAGATTAGAGCAAGTAAAAGAACAGGAATATTGATCCTGTTTATTTGAAGAGATATTGTTTTATTCAATGTAGTTATAAATCATAAGAATTTTGACAAATGAATGTTTTATGTATTGTCTACTCAATGCCAATATTGTCATTGTTCGGACAATTGGTAATTTCTACACAAAGACACATGTATGAAACTGAACAAATACTAATAATGGGGGAAATGAATTTGGGTTTCTGCATGTCTCATAAGTCTGTTCTTTTTCACAGCGAAGGCCTTGTGTTCCACTTCAAGCCTACCAATATAGGGACAAGGTTCAGTTTGTAGGACAAGGTTGAGGGTTGGAGACAGGAGAGGCGAGAAAGAAAAGGTCAGGAGATCCCACCAAGTAAATAGGGTTTGAGGTCCATTTAGTGATTTCTAGAGGGACAGGAGAATTTTTTCTTTCCATCTACTTTGTAATTTCCTTGTGTGTGTTATTGCTAAACACATATCATTTTGGTTGAGGGACAGCCAGCATACTTACCTGGCCAGGACACTTTTCTCCACCAAGACACTACATGGTGGCAAGCCCAGGCTTGAATCCCCATGTGGGTGCCCGTAGGGCATGTCGGGTATTGTAGTCCTGTTCGGTCTTGTGGGGGCTGCCAGTGGGAGCTGCAGGATTAGAGAGTCCCTATGTCACCCGGAAGTGCTTACAGACCACATGTGTAGAAGATTGGAAGTACTTCTGGGGTGGCTAAAATAAAAGGAGTTGCCTGCCTCACATCATAGAGCCAGAGTCAGGAGGAGGTGGACAAAGCTTGTAAGGAGGTATGGAGGAGGCAGTGACTAAGAGAAGACAAAGAGAGAGGACAAAGGGTTGCTTTATTGTGCCATTTATTATGCTTGTGCATACTTGTGGCTGTGGTGGAAAACACCTGAGTTTCCCAAATAAAGACTCTTTGGCTTTTAACTTGTGTCTTGATCCTATTTGTGCTGGGTGTTTAGGGAGCTGGAGCGCCCCCTACTGTCCACATGGTATAGAGTATGTTTGGACGTTTTGTTGTTTTTCTGGACGCAGAGATTTGCTGTGATGGACCTCTCAACGTAAAATGTAGAATCAAAAGAAAATGAATTCTTTGGGTCTGGTGATGATTCCTTGCAGTTCAAAGGTTGCATGTTTCATTTCCAGCTGTTCACTGTCTGTGTACAGTTTCCATTTTATCTTGATACCCATGTGAATATTTCTTCAAGTCTCTTTTCACATCCCAAAGACATATAGGCCAGTGACTTTAAATGCGTATTTAACTGTGCCCTGTGAAGGACAGCCATTCTGTCCAGAGCTGATTTCTGTCTTGTGCCCGATGCTACTCCAAATATATAATAAATATATAGATGAATGCTTTTTGAAATGTAGTCCTCAACAAGCTAAAAAAACAAACAAGGGGAGCAAAGGAACAATTATGTTTATCAATACAAGTTCTATATATACTTAGAAAAGTGTTAAGTTCTGTCTAATATTATGAATCAATAGCTAGCTTCTTCTGTACTTTGTGTCCAATAGTTTCAGAATAGGCTCAGGACCTCTGCAAAACTCAGTTGGGTTAAATGGCTTTAATTATGTATACTGTATATGGATACAGAAAACTCGGCAGGGTAGATGGATATCACCATCGACGTTGTCCATACCGGGTAGTCAGTATTATTAGACTCTGATGACCTGTGGAGTGAAAGGCGGGAGGTTCCCCTTTAGTGTCCTTGTGCACCCTTTCAGTTGTATGTAAAGGAGTTTGTGAACATACCAAGGACTTTAAGAAGTACACACCCCTTTATGTACAGAGCATGCGCACTTTAACGTTCATAAACGCTGCCCATTGGGTAAAAGTGTCCACTCAGTATGTTCCTCCTAAGGGTTTGGAGCATGCACCCCTTAACTTTCAGAAATGGCACTCCTCAGAAGTCGATGCCCGAGGTGGCTGCCTATGCTGACTTATGGATTGACTGGCTGTTCATGGATACATTAAAGTTATGACAACTCTTACTTTACAATAAAGAGGAAGGGTACACTGATAAAGCAAAGCATTAAAAACAGTTTTTATAAAAACATTGGAAATTGCAATCATCACTGAACCCTCACATCAACACCATAACATCTTCGAATTTCTTCCAACTGCCAGGCCTTATTAAACTATAGCAAAACAAGCAGCTATAAGAAAAGTTACTTTCCACAGGCCATCAAGCTCACAAATGGTTAATTCGGCTGCCAATGCTCTGTCTGGGCACCTCGTTTCCCCCCTAATATCTTGCAATTTTTTTACATGTAGCTAATGCTTAATTCAGTATTTATTTCAGTATTACCTGCATTGCATTGTACTTTGTATGCATACATTCACATTCTTTGTCTTTTACTTATCTCAGGTGTGTTTTTACCAATTTTGTGTTATGTCTGTCATGTAACCACACTTGGGGAATCATCAAAAGAAAAACAGCGTCAGATTCCTTGTTTGCAAGCATACTTGGCAAATAAATGTGATTCATAATTCAGACAAATTGATAGTCATGAATCGATGGACTATTGCAATGAGAACAGAAAACCACAAATCTAGGTACAAACAGTGCTTTGCCTTATGTATTTTACAGAGTCTTCTGAATAAATAAATAATCCACAATAAAAAGAAATACTCATGGTGGAGGTTCAAATCCACTAATAAGTAAAGCCATAAATAAAGTAGGTTAAGATCAAGAATTAAAACACAGTCAAGATCAACAATTTTTTTCCCACCAGCTCTCAAACTCTAGTGTGACCTTCTTTTGAGCTTGCCTCCTCTGCTCACCCCCTTGTGTCTGCTCAGCAGACAGAGATGCCACAGAGTGTGTTCAGTCACCTTCGACTCATTTCCTCATTTCTATCCCTTGGTGAAGTTGGGGACCTCTGCGCTCTACTCCCTTGTCCAACCACCATCCTTCAGCATCCATGTTGCAGTTACCTCAGTGAATGACTTCTGTTGCTCTTCTCCAGTGTTCAGCTGGAGCACTGGGATCCACACAGAAACCACAGAGAAAGCATCCCCTCCTGACCTCACCAACATCTCTTCCAGCACCAGCCCAAGCTTTAATTAGATGATTGCCCACCCAAGTACTGGCCCAACCATGCTTATCTCCAGGTGCAGTACCTGTTCTCAAGTGCAGGTGGTATGGCTGAATCCTTATAAAAGAACTTCTTTATAATAACAAAAAGAAGCACAAAACGGCAACACAGGAAAAATAACAAACATAGGGCAAAATGAGTATGCCAGAAAAGGCATTCCAAAGCTAAAAAACTAAAATCCACAAATATGTAATCAGAAAACAAGAACTGCTATACAGTATAAGAAAAAAAATCCAATAAACAAAGAATCAAAAACAACACTTACAAAATAATGCCAAAACTCCACCAATCATCAAGTCTCTGAAGGTCTCATTTACTCCTGCAGAAAATAAAGTCGGAGAGTGGTGCCTCAGCAGTTATGTCATACTGGCCGCACTTCTTGGGGGGGTTCAACAAAAAAAAAAAAAAAAAAAACACAAGGAATGTAGACTTGAGACTCACAATGCAATACATAATGCATAACAAAATTAACAAAAGTTACATAACAAAAAACACATACAAATAATCCAAAAACAATAAAAGGGAAAACATACTTAAGGCTGGGAATACACCCTGACTGAAACATAACAGCCACAGTGTTAGCCTAGTAGCTTTTGCTGGATTATAAAACATATAAAACACTGGGTTCTGTTTCACAGCTGCAGTATTTGGAGGCACCGCCTCTTTAGGTTCAACATAAAGGAACAAGGTACGCAGAATAAAGAACAAATAAATTTGTCATAAACACATAACAATGCAGAGTAGTCAATAAACAAAATGACATTAAACACAAAATAAAATAACAGAAAATTAACATAAATCGTACAATTAAATTCAAAAGATGAGAACATGAATGAATAAAAAGAAAAGACAAAATAGCCAGGGTTAACCCTGGCCATTTCCTAACAATGCTCCCTTATTCAGACAAAAGCTTGACTTACATAATGACAACATAATAACCTAACAAGAGTAAGAATAACCTAAAAGCAAGCTGATTAAGAACATATATGAGCTCCACAATAACACGAGGACTTTGGTGGTCTTGTATTTAGCATCAGCCACATGGTTGCCAGAGAAATATCAAATGAAGAAGTCACTGATGATTTGAGTCATGGAGGACAAGGTCAGGTTCTAGGCTCATGTTTTATGTGTCATACACAATACAATACAATACAATTTATTTTTGTATAGCCCAAAATCACACAAGGAGTGCCGCACTGGGCTTTAACAGGCCCTGCCTCTTGACAGCCCCCCAGCCTTGACTCTCTAAGAAGACAAGAAAAAACTCCCAAAAAAAAAACCCTTGTAGGAAAAAAATGGAAGAAACCTTGGGAAAGGCAGTTCATAGAGAGACCCCTTTCCAGGTAGGTTGGGCGTGCAGTGGGTGTCAAAAAGAAGGGGGTCAGTACAATACAATACAATACACAGAACAGAGCAAATCCTCAATACAGTATACAAATAAAAATTTTAGAAGTACGTAGCAGAATTTAACAGTAGATGATATCACATAATATGATTTGGATTTGTTTAGAGTCCTGGAGACTTCATCCATTAAGCTGCCTCCCCATTTGGCCATTACACGGCTGAAATGGTGCTGGGCCAGCCAATCCGATGAAAGGACTCCTCTTTCCCATGATTCCTGCGATCCTCCATCAGGGATGATTTTACCTTAGGCAGGCAAAACAACTTGGCAGGTGGGCTGTGGCACCGAGTGCCACATTTGAGTATTGAGAACAGAAACAGAATAGGTGAGGGTTAGTATCCAATTATAACTATTATGTTACTTATGTTTTAGTGCTAATGACTAACAACAGAGATGCAGTCTGTACAGTTAATTAGCAGCTCTAGTCAGGATATGCTAAACTGAAGTAGTGAGTCTTCAGCCGGGATTTAAAAGCTGAGACCGAAGGGACATCTCTTATAGTAGCAGGCAGACCATTCCACAGTTTAGGGGCCCTGTAACTAAAAGCTTGACCTTCCACTGTTATTTTTTTAATCCTTGAAATCATAAGCAGACCGGCATCTTGAGATCTTAATGTGCGTTCTGGTTTGTAAGTCATGATTATTTCAGACAAGTAAGCCAGACCTTGGCCATTTAATGCTTTATATGTTAAAAGCAGGATTTTGAAATCTGCCCTAAACGTACCCGGGAGCCAGTGTAAGGATTTAAGAACTGGAGTTATGTGTTCGTATTTTCTTGTTCTTGTAATAATTCTTGCAGCAACATTTTGGATTAACTGGAGGCTATATAAAGAACAGTTTGAACATCCAGTGAACACCGCATTGCAGTAGTCAATCCTACTACAAATAAATGCATGAATTAATTTCTCAGAATCCTGTTTATTTAGAAAGTGCCTTAATTTGCTAACATTTTTAAGATGGAGGAAACATGATTTGGACAACTTTGTAATGTGTGCTTTAAATGACATACTAGAGTCAAGGATAACTCCGAGATTTCAGGCTGATTCAGTGAAATTAATGGGGATTCCAACTGAGTTAAATGATGACAACATATTGTTGTGATCAACATCATTCCTTCCAACAATTAACATCTCTGTTTTATCTGTACTTAAAGACAAGTAGTTCTCATCCATCCACTCTTTTAATTCACTAACACAACTAATTAAAGAAAACATTCGAGAAACTTCATTTGATCTAAATGAAAGGTATAACTGGGTGTCATCTGCATACGAGTGAAAATTAACATTATGTTTCCTAATGATAGATCTCAGTGGAAGCATGTAAAGTGAAAACAGTAAAGGTCCCAGTACTGAGCCCTGCGGGACACCATATTGAACTTCTGTGTATAATGATGGAGTACTGTCAGCACATTTCTGTACATATTGGAATCAATTTCATAAATAAGAACTAAACCAAGCGAGCACAGTGCCTGTAAGGCCAACATCATTTTCTAGCCTGTGCAGTAAAATAGAATGGTCAATGGTGTCAAATGCTGCACTTAAGTCTAACAGCATAATTACAGTGGAGTTTCCTTCATCAGAGGATATCAGAATGTCATTTATAACACGCGTTAGTGCCGTTTCTGTACTATGACCAGTGCGGAAACCAGACTGGAATTTCTCAAATAAATTGTAATGCGTAAGGTGTGACTGAAGGTGATTGGCGACTACTTTTCCTAGTATTTTAGAGAGAAAGGGTAAATTTGAAATAGGCCTATAATTATTTAGTATGTGTGGGTCTAGGTCTGACTTTTTAAGTAATGGTTTAATGACTGACACTTTTAGTGCATCAGGTACTGTGCCATGCAATAATGAACTATTGATAATGTTCGGAATAGGCACTGCAAGAACATCCATTGTACTTTTTAATAGTTTTGTTGGCATGGATCTAGGGAACAAGTAGTGGGCTTTATTTTAGAAATTAAAGTTAAGACTTCCTGCTCAGTTACAGCATTAAAATTACTAAAGTGCTGAATGTAATGTGAGACGGGGTCTGCTAAGCTAGTATGTGGTTTGGACTGTGATGCTGAGATCTGGGATCTTATATTTTTATAAGTTCATAAAGTCTGTACTGCTAATATATGTTGGTATTTTGCACTGTAGATCTGAATTCCCATTTGTTAATTTAACCACAGTTCTAAACAGTACCTGAGGATTTTTATTATTGCTATCTATCATTGTAGAATACAGGGGGTCCTCGGGTTACGACACAGTTCCGTTCCTACAACACTGATGTAGCCCGAATTTTGGTGTAAGTCAAAACACACCCTTGCCTAAGTCACTTACTTATCCTAACACATTTGCAAAATCATAATCAAGAACATAAAAACACAACTAAGCCACAGAAAAAGGAAAACAACATAAATATACTGTACTGTTTACACTGTACTGTAGTAACAGAAAAAAATGACAAAAAATGTGTAAAAAAAATTTCTTACCTTTATTCCTTCTGATCTCTTTACAATGTCTAATTTCACTTCCATTGTGATGGCTTTCCTCTTCTTCGAAGCACTACCATCTGAAGACTCTGACTTTCGTTTAGGAGCCATGATAAGGGCCACAAAGTCGGCAAACAAAGCCACACAAACTGAACACTTCCTCCGCTCGCAACAAAACTAGTTCACCAACTCCCTCACTCATACGCTGCGTTACTGTGTATTCCTCCGCTGCTTGCAACCAAACTAGTTTGCCCACATATTCTGTAAGTATGACGGAAATGGCATAAGCCAAAACACTCATGTCTCAATTTTTTTAAGTTTTTATGGGAGTGAGCGTTGTAAATGCGAAACGTTGTATGTCAAAACATTGTAACACGAGGACTCCCTGTAGTATTCTGAGCGAGCTTTAAAGAGGGCTTTTTTATATTTTTTATCACTCTCTGTCCATGCAGTTTGAAAGACATGTAGCTTTGTTGTTCTCCATCTGCGCTCCAGTTTTCGACACTCTAATTTAAGAGCTCGAGTGTTTTCATTAAACCAGGGAGAGTTTCTATGTGCTTTGATCACTTTTGTTTTAGGGGGAGCCACTTTGTCCAGAGCATCTCTCAAGGTCACATTATAATGTGATGTTAGCTGATCTGAATTGTTTTCTGCATTTACATTTGATGTTAACTGATCTAAATGGTTTTCCACAATTACACTTGACTTACTCAAAGTATCTACAAATTTTGAAGCAGAATTACAATCTAGATGTCGCACTGTCTTGTTATAAGTAGTACTGTCTCCCATTACTTATATACAATATTAATCATGATTTCTACTTCTTAGTTTTAAAATTTGTGCAATATTTCATTATATTTATGATTATTGTATTGTTATAGAGCCTATATGTATATATATTATTGTATATATAGAGCCTTCAGTGCAGTAGGTTATACAGATTGTTTAATTAATGCTTATTTGGTGTTTTTATTTTTGTTACTCAGCTGGTGTTCATGGTCTTGTAGACCCGCAACATTATTGGATTTCAAAAACAATAAAAACATAACATTTTATGTTAAAACTACTTAAGAGATGTTGACTTTATCTCACTTAAAATGTAGACAGCAAAACTGTTTAGTACTTCTGCAAATCACATTTATCAATGGATGTGTTATTTCATTCTGTGGTAAAATGTGTGATTTGTGTACAAATCAAAAATAAGGAAGACAAAAGAACTTGTAGTAGTAAACCAAGTGCTGATGGCACAGTGTTCAAACAATGACAAGTAAAGTGTGTGTCCGTGAAAGGTATGGGTGCGAGGCCACCTTATGTGATCTTGCCTAGGGCACCAAATGACCCAAGGTGGACTCATGACTGGAGCAAAGAAAGGTGCCCAGAGAACATGTTGCCGACAAAGGTAAATTTTGCCAATTGTCAGTTATGATTAACGATAGCTGCATAGAGTGTGTGGGATTATTGCTACATCTGTTAGTAAAAACATTTTATAAGAATGCCAATTACTGTACACAACATGAAAAGAATCACAGTTGCTGTTACTTACCAGGCGGGTGCAATTATAGCAGCAATCCCGAGAGCTTGATTTTAAATGTGTGCTATCCAGTCAGTAGCAGTTTGATCTGTGAAGAGCTGCTTTTCAGACAGCTGCTTCTTGGTTGTTTTATCTTTACAAGTGATGACTAATATGGCAAATATTATGAGGCATTTCTCACTTTCTCATATGTCCAAATGCTTAAAACGCTCTGCTCTCATTTTAGCTTAGAGCTGGGTATGTTCTTCTTCATTTTTAAATCCTCACTTGTATTCTTGATGTTTGTGCTGCTTATCTGATGCATTTTAGAAAGAGCGACCACATGTCCTGTACTTTCTTGGACACCCCCATTTCAGCACCCTGAATTATACTTAAAGATCCATTTGATGCACAAATAGCAAAGTACATAATTTTACACACATCTTCTTGCTCCAAACATCAGTGTGTTTAATTTGTATTAATTCAACTCAAAATGCCTTTATATTGACACGCACACTAGCCCAGTACCTGCAGTTTCTAATTCAGGGCTAAATTTAAATTAAATTCGTATATGACCACGCTCCATGATGCTGTTAGAAGCACTAACGACTGGAGTTATAATACAAACATATACAGATATAATACAGAATATAGTACAGATGTATACAGATATGATCTCTCTACATATAAAATCCAGTGTCCGTCTGTCTGTCTATATGTCTGACCGCTTTTCACGAGAGAACTACTTAACGGATTTAGATTGGGGTTTTTTTTCTATAATTTGCTTGAACATTCCGGTTGGCTTTGCAACTTCTCTCATTGCGCTATGTATCATAGTTCGCTTGTGGCACTGATTTATTTGTGTGAATCCAAGAGACACGCAGCGGACCGAGGGGAGGTGAGCAGGGGCCATCTCACTCACACGCCAGACACAGGTGCTTCTTTACCTCTGCTTAGCTAGCAAACAAAACTACTCAATGGGTTTAGATTTTTTTTTTCTAGAATTTGCTTGAACATTCCGGTTGATTTTGCGACTTCTCTCATCGCGCTAAGAATCATAGTTCACTTGCAGGGGAATTTTATTCACGCTAATCCAAGACAGAGGCTGCGTGCCAAGGGGAGTGGGAAGTGTGACGTCAGGAGTAGGGAGCTGAGCAGGGCCCTCCTCACTATTACATGGGCGGAGTCGCGGGGGACAAGTAGTATAGAATATAATACAGATATATACAGATGTAATACAGAATATAATACAGATAGATACAGATATAATATAGAATATAATACAGCTATATACAATGTAGAGATATAATACAATGTAGAGTTTTTGGTGCTGTGCCACCTTTTGTATGTGGTTGTCACTACCGAGGAATTGCTTGGGTTACAGCATCATCTGCCTCAGGGGTTTGCTCAGGGATACATTCCCCCTTACAGGTGCTATCCTCCCTGAAATGGGATCAGACTCAGCCTTTTGTATCATGGCTGGCTCTTCTAATTAGTACTTACTGCCTACCTGTTCTAATAATTACAGCTGTGATTCAAAACAGTAATTAAACCCACGAGGTAGAAGGCAGCATCTCAGTTTCACATGTGAAGCTCTTCTGCAATGCCAACAGGAGCATTATGAGAAAACATGAATTGAGGAGATGAAAGAAAGCAATTAAGAAAGCTGTTACAGTAGTACCATTGACACCCATCAACCACTGTAATATGTTTTCAGTACATTTCTTTTTGAATTAGAAGAAAACCATAGAGGACCGGTTCTGTTTAGGGAATGTTGTTCAAAAGGCTGCTAGGGCACTGCAGTATTAGGTTTGAAAGTGTGGAAATTATGGTTTTAATTTCAGGAAAGCTGCTTTCAATGATCCCGTGTCACCATTCCAGAGTTCTTGGTTTGAATCCCAGCCTCATCGCCATTTGTGTTGATTTTTCTTCAGTGACCTTCCACACTTCAAACATATTCAAGTTGATTTAATTGGCAACATTAAAGTGGCCCTACATGAGTGTCCTCTATTATAGATGGCCTCCATTTTCACTGTTGGTTTCTGCCTGATGTTGCCAGAATAGGCTCTGGCTCCAGTAATCCTACAACTAGGTGAATCAAGTTCAATATCATATGGGTGGATTTGGGGACGTTTTGTTGAAAAATTGCAGCTATCTGTATATTTATAAGGAGCTGGACATGGCCTTTGCTCCCCTCTCATTGCTCTGTACTTATGCCTTGGGTAGGTCACGGACTTCTGGGCAGATGCTTGAACATTTGGAAGGTAAAATTGCTTAGCAGAGTAAGTTTTAGGGCAAAAATAAGATTTTTTCCTTTCTGAATTTGTATTTTTTCTTTAAAGTCATATATCTTCTTTTAAATCTTGATCTTCTTTTTGATCCCAATTTCATACTGGGCTTAGATGCCTTTTTGGGATGTTTGCAGCAATATGATTTTCTCTCCATAGTCCATAGATATGCCTTCATGTAACGTGTTGATCCTAAATTACCTCAGGACATGTGTGTTAGTGATGGACTGAATATTCCTGCCTAGATCCTGTTGCTGTTGGGTTAGGCTCCTGCTTTTCACGTCTCCAAAATGACAAAAAAAAAGATGGCCGACATATTTATCTTTGTAATCTTTGTACTACTCTCTTTCTGACTTTTGTTGTACTTCAGTCTGAGTTGTTTCTCTTTTCAAGTGTTAAGAACCCATTCAAGATATGTGATGAAAATCATTTATTATTTTCTTGGATATCTTAAATTCCACCTGGACCTCACTGTTTGATAGGCAGCTTATGTGGAGTTCTGCTTACCACTGTCCCTCAGTGTTTTCATTATTTTTCTTATTTTTACAGTACTTTTCTTTACAAATACACAAAACACTAAACAAGGAAAAGAACAGTTAAGAATGTCATTATTATTCTTATATCTACAGTATTTCCAAGTACCCTCAAGTAGAACTTGCCTTATGCACTATTTATATGATTTTATTCTTCTTTGATCAAGAAACAGATGGGATATTTTTAAATGAGGACCGGAAGATGAATGTTATTAAAAATTAAGCCCAGTTCGATAACCAGAAAATCAAGTTGGTCTTTCATTAGACTTAAAACAAACCCCTAACCTCAAAATTGGAAATTCAAAGCAAATAAACCTTTTAACAAAATGTACTCACTGATTCTTTTAATATTTATAAGTGTGTGGCACTGACCTTCGTATCGTCACAATGGTGACATCGCACACCATGTATTTCAGGTCCAATTTCCTTAACAATGTGGTAGCAACTGCAACACAAAATATCAGTGAAAAAGGGCATTGGTTTGTTTTTATTTTAGGAGTTTTGAAAGCTCCTTGTTATGATTATGAAATTTATTTTTGGAACTTCCAACTGCATAAAAAGTTATCGAAATTGTTTTGGTTTGTTTTGTCTGCCATTTTGTATCTTGTACTATTGTGGCTAAGTTTTGTTCCTGACGTCACAGCTGCTTCATGTATTGCTAAGTCCTTGCATGTCACGACCTTTGGGTAACAATGTGATGGTGTAAAAAGTCATCTAAAAGATCACTTCCTTACTGTAGTTGTGGAGATAAAAACCTTTTTGATGTGCTCGTTCTACGGTCTTCGGTATTTTTTCATGTTTCTGACTTTGACCATGATGTTTGTCTCTCGTAGTGTCTTTGATCTTCCAGTTTTGGCCCTTTTCTGTTTCTTATTTCTTGCTCTGGTCATTTTTCAAATCTAGTCAGTTCACGGACATAACAAATATATTTTAACTATAGCAAAATAAAACTGAAACAAAAAACTAATGCTAAACAGGGATACAGCATCCCAAAAACCTTTAAAACCATATAAATCTCCACATGGAATCTGTTGCCAAGATGACTAAAATGTAACAACTTGTATGCAGAGTTCAACAATACTAGCTTTAAATCCAATAACACATACTACAACTTAGGCAAGAGAAATGAAAATAGCAAGAACATAAAATCAAACAGTAGAGTGATGGAACAGTGGGCAGCACAGCAGCCTTACAATTCTAGACTGGTGGTCCTCAAGTTCAGTTCTGGAGGCCTATGATGGCTACATGTTTTCCACCATCAAGTTTCCCAAAGAAGCTTCCTGTTGTTGATGTCATTTTCTAATTATTATTCTCTTATTTTTGCATTCTCGAAAGTGTAGTAGTATGAGATTTACATGTATGAGAAACATAACAGTATTTTTGTTTTCCTCAAAACTTTAAAAGCATTGCTTTCTTTTTTATTGTTTTAATAGTCATCTTTTTTGCTTGTTAAATTGTATCCAAAAATTACAATTAATGATGGATGGAGCAGACACAGAAGCAAATGTTAAAAGATGCTGAAAGGCTGCAGTTACTTCAGTGTCAGACCCACTAGGGTGATCATTAGTAGTACATAATCAGAATGAAAATGATAATCTTAATAAGCAAGATAAAACAACATTAAATTATCACAATGTATCATACTGTAATGGTCCGGGTTGGCCCTGGCAGCCCGACACAACTTGCACCCGGAAACGTCAGTAGTCACAACCGAGATGTACTAGACAATGAGGACGACAAGAATTGGTACAAAAGTGCACCAGTGGTTTATTAACAAACCATATGCAAACCAAAATTATAGAGCAGAGTCTTCTATAAATAAATAAATAATTCAGTAAAAAAAGTGTGCATGTGAAGGTTAAAATCCATTATAAACAATAAATAATCCAAATGCTTAAAAGGAGGTTTACACAACACAACACAACACAGAATCTGTTCCTTTAAAAACAATCCAGAGCCACTATGCTTCTTTCTAAAACTGACACGCTCCTCTGCTTACCCTTTAGGGGTCTCTGCAGCACGAGGAGATGTCCACTAACAGGTGTAGTCATTCCCATGATTTTGCCTCGGGTCCCTGACTCGAGTCTTTTGGTGACAGCAAAGATGCTGTGCCAATCCCTGCTTTTCTCTCACGCTACCATCCTAGGCACTCAGCAGGGATATGTGGTAAGTCACTGCTACACTACTGCTCCCTGGAGCACTCAGCAGGAGCGACCTCTTCCCTTCTTTGACCGTATGTTGCTGTTGGGGCTCACTCTTGACCACCTGCTTTCACTCCACATCACCATGGGCTCCTCCATTATCCTGCCCTTCTTTACTTTCACTTTTGCTTTAACCTTCTATCTTTTTCATTTTCTTTTGATTTTATTTCTCTGTTTCCTGTTCAGGCTCATTTTATGCTATTAGGGATGCAGGAGTGTTGGCACCGATTACAGACTCCAACAACAACAACATTTATTTATATAGCACATTTTCATACAAACAATGTAGCTCAAAGTGCTTTACCTGATGAAGAAAGAGATAAAATACAAAATAAATCAGAATTAAAATTAGGGAACACTAGTTAACACAGAATAAAAGTTCTGATGGCCAGGGAGGACAGAAAAAAAACAAAAAAAAAAAAACTCCAGACAACTGGAGAAAAAATCTGCAGGGGTTCCAGGCCACGAGACCGCCCAGCCCCCTCTAGGCATTCTACCTAACATAAATGACCTCAATCAGTCCTCATGGTATTCAGGGTTCTCATGGAAGAATTTGATGATGACTGTTTGATGATGACTCTAGAGTGCTAATGAGATAATTGGCCAAATTGCACGCGTCTGCACGTGAACGCACAATACGTTGATTACCCCATCAACACTCCAGAGCTGCTCTGCCATGCACATCTACAACCCTCCAAAGTCTGAGTGCTCCAATTTATTTTAAATTGCGCATTGCCATGGACTTCACTCGATATACCACACGTGCTGTGCATAAATGCTTTTTACATTTCAATAAAAATTGGCAAACCCAGTTTTGTAATTTCTTGATTGACACAACAACATAAAAAATGTGGAAATAACAGCTGGCTTAATTATGACAGCAGAAGTTTGGGAAAATGAAAACCTGCAGCTACAGGAGCCTTCATGAGTGAACCTGAGAGCCACTGGCTCCAGTAGACTGGGTTTGAAGGCTGAATTTGCTCAATGTATGTGGAGTTTACATGTTCTCCCAATGTGTTTTCACAGGTCTGGCTAATTTGGCTGGCTAATAGCTAAGTTGTTTCAACATCTTACCTACTTTTTAAAAGCTTTGAATGATATATATATATATATATATAATATAATTTATTCCAGATTCCCAGTACAGTTCCAAAGACATGTGTGTCAGGTTAACTGATAACTAGTGATGAGCAAACCCAGTGGAGACCACTTTGCCACGAGATTGGCAAAAACTGCAGAAATGTTCGGAAATTTCACTGAACTCCACAAAATGCATTGAAGTCAATGGAGAAGGAGGAACCAAATTAATTCTGAGTGGGTTGTAATACTGTTATGGTCTTTTAAGTGTCCCTGTGAACTATGCTGAACTGAATATTGTGGAAAAGAATGTGAGCTGAGCTGTGAAGCAGCAGTGCCAACCTATAGCTCCTCCACACCTCAGGCAACAAAAGAAGCAAACGGAATGAACACCACAAACAAAATTCTGCAAATGGTCACAAACTATCAATTTGCTCACAGAGTTATAATTTTGGGATACGCATTGGCTATGCAAAGAGGGCGTCAATGTGGGACTTGTGGGTACATTCCATTGTTTGAAGTCATGAAACTGGGTGCAGTTGGAACATCTTTTCTATGTTTCTGATCTATTTGTACAGACTTTTCACATTTTTCTTCCATCAAATCGTTCATTGTTATTGTTATTGTTATTATTATTATTATTATTATTATTATTATTATTATTATTATTATTATTATTATTTTACAGAATCACATGTGTGTTTCAGGAAGGGAAGGCTTCTTTAAGACTTATTATGACTCACAGCTGCATAATTAGCCATGCTGCGCTGCACAGTGGCAAGTGAGTGAGCGAGCATCTGGAGATTAATTTTAAACATCCAACAGCAGTAATCATATTATTCTCATATTGATCAGCTATGTATGCCTCAATACTGCAAGTTTTTTTTTTTTAAGTTCTCAAATCATGGAATGGCTTTTACAGCTTTGTGATGTCATGCTGGCCTCACAAAACCATCATGGGGCTCTGGGAAAAAATTTCCATTTAAGCTGTCCACTCTGCAGATTTCCAGGAAAATATTCCGCGAACAAAATCACCAGCAAACACAGCATATTTTCTGCAAAAAACATATTTCATGAATTTCAATGATCAGCAGTACTTATGACTATGAGACGAGTGAGTGTGTCCCTGTGATAGCATGGTGCCCAGTTTACATTTGTTCCCCAGTTTTCCCCTGAAACTGGTGCACTAGGCTCTGGTGCCAAAACTGATCATGCTTAGTTAATATTACAGTACTGTATATTATCCAAAATGAAAGACAGAGTTACAAAAAGGCCACTGCAGATACATAGAGGGTTACATTAAATTTTCAAAGGGGACATTTACCCGTTTTTTGAGTCATGATAGGGAGGTCTGCACAACTTTGATGCAATTGCTGAGAAACATCTGACTCACTTAAAATGTCATTTACTGTCACCTCGGTGACATTTTACCAGCTTGCATCCTTTTAATTGAGGCAATTTGTTTTTTTTTTAATCGAGCCCTGTACATTTTATCTGCTTTCAAATCTGGGCCAATCCCAAAGGAGGATTGACTCACATTTACAGTACATAAGCAGTGATTTATGTTTGCTGACTTGCTGAAAGTGAGTACCACAGATTCCATTAAAAGTGGATCAGGGGGCAACTAAGTGAATCTATGAGACTGGTAGCTCTTATTTGTTCCACTTTTGATTTCCTCAGACTATAAAAACTTACAGCAATCCAACTGCTACCATTTAAGTGCCACAGTCAGACTCCGGGGTTTAAAAATGTTTCAAGTTATAAATAACTGTTCCAAGATGCACTTGAAACCTTAGCAGTAGGCTAATCCGTCTTTCAGATGAGACGTAAAGCTGAGGTCCTGACTCTCTGTGGTCATAAAAGATACCTGGGCATCTATTAAAAAGAGTAGGGTGCTTCCAAATGTACTGGCTAAATTACCCCCCACAGCCTGGCCATTCTAACCCCCCCCCCCCCCCCCTCCCCGGGCTCTAATTGGCTACCCCTCTCTCTCATCACTTCACCACCTAATCGCTAATGTGTGGTGAGCATACTGCAGTAAGAATGGATGCCACACATTGACGTTGGTGGTAGTTAAAGGGGTTCTCCCTTTCTATGTAAAGCCCTTTCAGTTGGTTAGAAAAGCGCTATATAAATGTAATTAATTATTATTATTGTTGTTATTAATTTGGAGTACCGACAGAAATTTGGAGGAAATTTGCAGGCCACAAGGGCAAAAACAAAGGCAGTAAATAAGAGATAAATCACTTTCAGTAAAATGGGCATTGGATAAAAAGCCAGAATGTCAGTTGTATTGAATTTCCAACGCACAAAATGAAAACCAAAAGTCAAAGTAAAAAAATACAAAAGATGTAGCTCCATAATCATCAGCTAATCACACTGCTGTTTTTCATATCCTAAAGCATTGGTTCTCAACCTGTGGGGCAGGCCCCCCTAGGGGGGCGCGAAGATGTGAAAAAAAGAAAACAAGAATCAAAAATATGACAAAAACATCTGTTGAAACCAAAACAAATTAACTTAAACTACATTCTGCTACTTGAACAATAAATATAGAGTTAGATAAATTTCGATAAAAGTTAAGTAGGTATAATTAAATATGCATCTACATTTCAAAAAAATGTTGGGGTGGGGTTGCGATTAAAACTGTTATGAAAACTCGGGTCGCAAATACTTAAAGGTTGAGAAACGCTGTCCTAAAGCTTGGACGTTCAGCAGTGCAATAGTGACACCAAAGGCCATAAGGCACATGACTAGCAATGAGATAATTTCCATAAACAACATGGTGGCAACCACCTTAAAAAAACAACATATGAAATGGCGACACAAACATAATAAAATAACAATAAACAATAATCACATTCTAGAAATATTCACAACAATTCCAAGAGTACCTCCAAACACCAAAGAATCATATATAATATTTGGGATATTCTATCTAAATTCTAGAGAAAGCAGTTTTTATTTATTTTACTACATGTTAATATTTGGTCACCTGATGTTAATTTACATGATATTCCCAGAGGCACCTTAAACTTAAGCAGCAGATGCTACCTTAGACTACTGCTCTTTCGTCCCTTTATGAGTTCACTGATAACGTGTGGAGACTTCTGTAATTCTTTTCTTGTTTGTTTCCATAATACCGTGTCATCATTATTGCATTAACTTGATCTTAGATTTTCATTTCATTTAGACTCTTGTGATGAGAACCATGGCAACAAGAATGTGTGAGGCCTCCAAAAGACTCATAAAGCAGATCAATGCTTAACTTTAATGAGCCCCAACTAGTACACACTGGTTTCAGCCAACACAGACCCATAAAGGAGAGCTGGCATTAAAAGTTAAAAGTATAAAACAAGCCACAAAAATTTAACTTAAAGATGCTTCACAAGGTTATAGAACCATCAAACTCTGGCTGGTAGAGACAAGTACCTCAAAGAATCTGCATCAATGCAGATTTATTACAAAAATTTAGAAAAAAGTAAAAATGTTCAAAAGAGCAAATAAGGATATGCCTATAAGGCAATCCAAAGGCAAGCAATTCCAAATACACACATCCACAGGCAAATCCAGAAACAAATAACAAATCAAAGAAATAACAATACTTACTTTAACTCCAATACAAACTCAATGCACCACTGCTGAGATCCTCTTCTCTGACCCATTATATAGCCAAAGGGCAGTCTCAGCAACATTGATGTCAGGGTGATCACACCTCTTGGGTTACCACACACAGAACTCAAGGAGTGGACGTGCATTTAAAGTAATACATAATTACTAAATCATAAACAAACATATCAGAATCCCAGGAACTTTTGTAGCATTCCCACATCAGGAATTCGAGAAATTTATAGTTCATGGTACTTTTCTTCGCTACTTCCAGGTACATACTTTCCGTTCAACAAGGAAGTATCGTGGGAGGGGCTCAGGCAATGAATTGTGCTGATTGGTTGTCCACAAGCACTGGTGACATCTTACAAATGTATAAGTAGGTTGGACTTTGGAGACTTATCAGTGAAGATGGAGTGCTGCACTTCACACCACAAACATAATATTCCCCATGAACTTGTGATCACTTCAAAGCAATAAGGTATGAGGGTGTCCAATGAACTTCTGATCACACTGCACTTCTAACCGCACAACTCTTCATAGCTACCTCTCTGGTGCACATGCAATGCACCGCATCAAAGCAATAATCTCCCCCATGAAGTCTAAAGTGCATCAAAATAGTTAAGGAGGGGTTCCCCCATTTCCCATATGAACTCCCAAATGTGCCTTACTTCACAGCACATCACTGTTCTTCTTCTTTACATGTCACATATTTTGTATAAAGGTTACAGTTCCTGTTGTGCAGTGGGAACACAACACACAGAAGTGGCTAGTGGCCCAGGGCCTACATCGTACGGGAACTCATTGGTTCCTCATTGGTTCTATGTATTAATAGATTAATATCATAGACTTGACCCTCACCTCCAGCATGAGGTGGCATTTTGCTCCATTTGCTTAAGTCCATGGGATGGAAATAGTTTTATCCTGAACTGAAATGTTTGAGTGAACACAGGTACAGTCTATTGTCTTTTCTTCTTAACACAAAAATAATCCAACACTCTTCAGAAGTCTGTCAGCATGATTTATCTCATTATTGCCGCTATAGATCTCATCACGTAAACTTTTTCTCACTCCTGAATACTTAACTTCTCACTACATTCATAATAACATGGTACAGCACCCTAGTAGTACAGATAAATCACAGAAATTCACTGTGAAATCGTGGTTAACGTTCAGCTATCCATTTCAGTTGAAAAGACTTCTAAATTCTGGCTAAAGACTTAGTTTTTTGGGCTTGACAAAATATCAGACAGACCTTCTGTTAACGACTTATTTTTGGCAACTTTTCTCAAAGTTTCTTCTCCTGGTCACCTCCAACCCTTTCTTTTTGCCTTACCTTGCATTCAGCATAACAATCAACTGTTACTCATTGCTCCACATGTCCGGGTGTAAAATTCATCTGGTTTAGCTGTCTGTGTAGAGTTTGTATGTTTTTATTCTGTCTTTGGTGCGCTTTTGTTGGCAACTGTTAATGTGCATGTGTTAATTAATTAAGTCTTTATGGTGGTCTAGTATCAGCCAAACTTGATTCCTGCCTCACCTCTGAAGCCATCTCTCATCCTGCAATGCAATAATCCGGTTAATAAGCAGATATTTTGATATTATATACTGTATATATATGAAGTAGTTTAGAGATTACACATTTCCCTGTGTCTGTGTATTCTCATACTTCAAAAACTTGGACACTAGTACCTTGGGTAACTGGAAAGTCTAAATTGGCCAAGCGGAGGAATGTGTGGACTCCCCACCTAAGGTATAGTTCCACAGTAGACCCCTGAGTCCCACATGTCTGAATAGGCAGATTCAGAAAATGGGTGGGCTATAATTTTTATACTGAAAAATGGCCAATGACTGTTGTTTCAGACTTGCTCTTGAGTGTTGGAAATGAACAGTCAAAGTCATTTCCTAATAAGTGGGCAATTCCTGTTTTTCATTGATCTTATTTAATTATGAGGTTATTTTCTGCTCTCGGTTTGTTAAGTCTGACATACCGAGCAATGAGATTCTTTTTTAAT
The DNA here is from genome assembly GCA_026402145.1 of Polypterus bichir lapradei. Classification (NCBI taxonomy): domain Eukaryota; kingdom Metazoa; phylum Chordata; class Cladistia; order Polypteriformes; family Polypteridae; genus Polypterus; species Polypterus bichir. The sequence continues at coordinate 40,224,822 of JANRMT010062792.1, forward strand.
GAAATAGAAAAAACATCCTATATTATGAGCATGCGTGTGCGTTTCACTCTGGGACATTTGCTCTCTGATTTCTTAGCGAAGACACACACAGGTTTTAGTGGCCTTGAATGACCTGCTCTTCTCTGAAATGCCCATTTAAGTGAGTCTCTGTCAATATGAACAGTTAACAACAGGAGGAGGAATAAAAATGAACTAACTGAAGACTCAGTCAGATTCAGTAAATGCGTCAGACCTTCAGTTATCATTGTTGCCTGAATTGTGATGCTTTGTAGAGAGCAGCTGACCGGAACATCTTAAGAGACTTGTTAGAATTCTTAAAAGATATGATATGCTGGAATAACCTCTAGTTTTCTTGTGACCCTTCTCAGGATAAAGAAGGTTTAGGAGATGGATGGATGGATCGATGGATGGATATTGTGCATAAATATATACTTCTTTGCTTTGGAGTTTTCCTGTGGAAGTTTCGGCGTTGTGCTTTGTGCCCTACATGCATATTACCTTTTTTTTAATTATTTTCTAATTATTAATTATTGTTAATTCTAACAATGTCTAGTTAAGGAAAGTTCTTGTGAAAGCAGCAGTTATCTTCTCTATCTATAGAAAATCCATCCGTCTGTCTGTCCGCGTTTCACAAGAGAACTACTTAACAGATTTAGATCGGGTTTTTTTCTATAATTTGCTTGAACATTCCAGTTGATTTTGCAACTCCTCTCATTGTGCTAAGAATCATAGTTCACTTGTAGAAGCAATATATTCATGCTCATCCAAGACAGAGGCTGCGGGCTGAGGTCAGGGGGAAGCGTGACATCAGGAGTAGGGAGCTGGGCAGGACCCTCCTCACTGTTCTTTTTCACTAATACGCGGGAGGAGCTGCGGGGCACGGCTAGTCTAATAATATGAGAGTGAATCCAAAAGTAATGACAATTTAAAAGTTACACAGTAACTACATCGGACTGGACCTCATGTGATATAACATACTCATGATGGCTTATGGATAATTCGAAATACACGCAGTGCAGCATTCTGCTGTTAGTTTAGTTAAAGCAAAGGTCAAATGAACATGAATGGTCTGTTGCAGTGTTGCACCATTACTGAACAACATGAAGTAGTGCGATTTCATTGGGCAGAGGGAGTGAAAGTTGCTGAAATTCATAAAAATGTAAACTGTGCCATTGAATTAAACAATAAATGAGGCTGTAAATAATCCAACATACAGTATTTATTTACAAATTAATCTTTGCACCAGACAACTATCATTGAAATTATTGAAAACTGATACATTAGAATGAGAATGAGAACAAGCCAACACTTATGTTAATTTTTTAATAATTCAATTAATATACCAGAAAAATAACAGAAAGATGAGAAACTCAACACATAAAGATAGTTTACATAACTGTCAGAATTGTATCCAATTTTAACCAACACATTTTCCAGTAAACTGGTCATTTTATTTTTAAAATAGCATTTGTCCAGAAAGTGAAATGTTCTCCAATAAGTTGACTGTACATTGTAACAGTGTTTTATTGTGTTCTACTTACTGCATGCCATACACAATATTATAATTATGCTGCTTACTGTTACTAAAAGCTGAGGACAGAATTAGTCACCACACTTGATCTGTGAGACTTGCATCTCCTTGCAATGCTTTTTCACATCCCACTGCTAAGCTTTTGTAATTGATAGCAGACAAACATGACAAACAGCAGGAGGGGCAACAGGGGAAGCTGAGTGGTGAGAACACACAAGAAAGTTTTTATGGACTGTACGGGAGACAGGGATACAACAACCCTATTCATCCTACAGCTATTTACACTAACAAAGCAGTCCACTGGTTGGTACCCGAGCAGGACATGAGATCTCCCACAACCCTTTGCGTCCTGCTCATTTGCATGCAGACAGCATGATTAATCGGTGTACCCAGTTGATTTCTTACATATAGATGTATTTATCGTCGTCACACTGCATGTGAAGAAAAATCAATCTTGTGTGGTATAAAACACTGCTGGAAACTTTAAAAATTTTGCCTGACTAAAACATCCTTCAACCACTTTGTTTTCCTAACCTTACTACTCTCGGAGGGAAGTTTTACTTCATGATTTCATATCTTCCTTGTTGCAGGCTTCTCTGCATGAATTAAAATTAATTGGCAGCCATGCCTGAGTAGCCTAGGAAACATGAATTACACTTTATTAGATTTGGCTCTTCCAGCATTCAAGTTGTACACAAAGTAATAAAAAATATATACGTATAATCCACTAATAGAAACTGATAAACTTCTTTTCTATCAAAAGTAAATGAAGACAGATTGTCAAGGGTTAACATTTTTGGAGTTAACAGAAAATTACTGGATTAAAGAAGAAGATGAAGAATTAGAATTATAACTTGGCAAAAAAGGTTAAAGAGTATAAAAACAGACAGACAAAATAACTCAGATGTGTGTCCATTTTTCTATTTATTATTTTCATTATTATTATTATTTTTATTCACCCCACTTGGGTTATAATTCAATTACATTTTATTTGTATTCTTTTGTATTCATTATGTACCTTTAAAAACCCTGAAAAGTTTAATTTATTGAATGGGATCTCCTGGACACATGCAGTGGACCACAAATTCTGCTATTTAGAGCATCAAAGAATTTAATTCCCATCGAACCTGAGTCATTAATAATTCATGTTCTGTCCACCAAACAGTAGCCAGTGCTGCTGCTTCACAGCACCAAGGACCTGGGTATAAATCGCAGCCTGGTCTGGATGGATTTCCTTCAGGGATTGCCATTTCCTGCATATGACATGCATGTTAAGTTCATCGTTGACTCTGTGAATACGTATGTCTCCACGTAAGAGTGTGCCTTGTAAAGACATGAAGTCTCATACAGGACTGGTGCCTGCAATGAATCCCAAGCTAGAATGTAAATGTAATAGATTATAGGTTTATAGGCTTATTAATAGATAATATGTATTGTCAAAATGAATGGATGGGTAGATAAAACCAACTGTGGACTCTCCAAAGGTTGACTTTCTACTGGGATGCTGCTGACTGGAGTTTTATTTTTCTATTCCCCATTGTCAGTCGGCCATATATTAATAATTACATTGAGGGTCACTTTATGTTAATCCATCTAATATTGCTGTTTCCTACAGGACAAGAGATGCTTAAAGATTTTTTGTGTATGTCCTGTGGAAGAATAATTTTAGGGTAGCATAGCATTCATCTTAAAGAAATAGCATACATAATAGCATAAAGGATTAATAAATGCAGGCATATCAGGAAACCAGATAAAGGTCAAGTGAACAACAAAATGTACTGAGAGATGACTAAGAAATAGCAGATGTCCTGTAAAACAACTGGAATGGACAGTTGTTATATGCACAGAAATTTCAAAGGTGGTGGCTCAACTCAAAGGTATAAGAAGAACCAAAATATAATATGATAGACTTTTATTTTATACTAGCCAGCCCCTGTGGCTCTGTTGGCGTAGTAGTGAAACAGGACAGTGAGGAGGGCTCTGCCCGGCTCCCTATTCCTGACGTCGTGCTTCCCCCTCCCCTCGGCCTGCAGCCTCTGTCTCTGATTAGCGCAAATATATTGCTCCTGCAAGCGAACTATGAATGAAAAGAACCTGATCTAAATCCGTTGTTCTCTCGTTCACTAGCTAAGCGGAGGCTGGTGCATGAGTGAGGAGGGCCCCGGCCCACTTTCCTCTGCCTGCTGCGTGTCTTTCAGATTTGCGCAAATAAATCAGTACTGCAAGCGAATTATGATACATAGCACAATGAGAAAAGTTACAAAAACAACCGGAATGTTCAAGCAAATTATAGAAAAAAACCCGATCTAAATCCATTAAGTAGTTCTCTCATGAAAAGTAGACAGACATACAGACAGACGTTGGATTTTATATAGATACGTATACATGTAGATAAGTCATTTGGGTGTAAACCAACGAACCAACCAGAGTAAATGTATGCATTGATTGACACTGTATGTAAATTCAATAGTTTATAAAATTAACCTCTATCCTTTGTTTCTCTGATCATTCTGACCATGTTGTAAAAGACTGCTTTTTGAAGAATGCTCCCTCCAAGGCATTTTGCTGAGGAGTAATTAAAAGATACAATGAACAGCTCTTCTCCTGGCTGATGACTGATTTGTCCTGTTAGAGGATGTTTCTCTCTTTGATAGGATGTTAAATGTCTACAACAGTCCATTTTGTAATCTGTAAAATTTATATGCTTTTTACAGCACTCTGAGCTTCTACTCAGTGAATTAAATTAAACTGAAAAATCAATATGCCTAGTTTGAACAAGCTTGTTTAATAGTATGTCCTGCAATTAAGTTTTGTCCAACCAAGGCTAGTTCCCAATTTGCACCCAATGCAGAGCAAGCTCTGAACCACAGCACCTGCATGTGTACATAACATTCCAAAACCTGCTTAATCCATCCATCCATCCATTATCCAACCCGCTATATCCTAACTACAGTGTCACGGGGGACTGCTGGAGCCAATCCCAGGCAACATAGGACGCAAGGCAGGAAATAAACCCCGGGCACGGTGCCAACCCACCACAGCTGCTTAATCCAGTGCAGGACTAAACTGGCTTCACTGGATATGCTGATGCATTCACTGACTCTCAGTTACTCATTCGTTTAATTTAAAGTTACAAGGTTATTAGCCGCATGTGAATGTATTTGGGATGTGGGAGGAAAACGGAAGTATCTGGAGAAAAACCTCATAAAGCAGTTGCGCCAGTGCCATGCCAGGCTTTTGTTACTGCATATGTGTGTTTGAAAGGTGAATCGAAAGATAGGATATTGGAAGCCTGGATGAAACAATTATTTATATATTCTTGAAGCTTCACAAGTTCATTTTATTTCATAGCTCCTAAATATTCCACATCTCTCTCTCATTTATATTTTTGTTGGCTTTTGTAAAATAATCACTCGTCAGTACTATGTAAAGGTTCATTATTCTGCCCTTACCTTCAGCTGTCTGTGACCAGGAGTGCACCAGTAGAGGCCTAGATGAAGGTCAGTTGGTCTTGAGGAGGCTGAAAGCTCCACAAAGAGGCCAAAAGACTTCATTCTGCACATGTATTTGCTCTTGGTGTGCTCATGATGGCGTCCCACCTAACAGTGGTGGTTTACAAAAAGATTTAAATCCTGATCATTGCTTTGCAGTCTCATACATAAAACTCACATTTCATTTAAAAAAACAGAAGATATTTTTGGGTTGAATTACAACCAGAAATAAGAGTTGAGGGTGGCACAGTGGCGCACTGGTAGCACTGTTGCCTTGCAGTTAGGAGACCCAGGTTTGCTTCCCGGGTCCTTCCTGTGTGGAGTTTGCATGTTCTCCCCGTATCTGCGTGGATTTCCTCCCACAGTCCAAAGACATGCAGGTTAGGTGCATTGGCGATCTAAATTGTCCCTAGTCTGTGCTTGGTGTGTGGGTGAGTGTGTGTGTGCCCTGAGGTGGACTGGCGCACTGCACAGGGTTTGTTTCCTGCCTTGCGCCCTGGGATTGGCTCCAGCAGACCCTTGTGACCCTCTAGTTAGGATATAGTGGGTTGGATGATAGATGGATAGAATAAGAGTTGAATCAATTCAATACAAAAACTGTTTTTACCTGTACATTACAATATTTGTGAGTTTTCTGTGATTAGAAAAAAGAAACAGAAGTCATCGGAGGTTGGGACCTCACTCTGGAAAGTCCATCCACCATTAAGCAGCATTGCTAATACTTAGCCTTGTCCATTCATTTATTCATTTGAACAATAGTCAGCAAGATTGTGTCCAGTCCCCTGTGGTGAGTTCACTCAGGTCGATGCTGTTTTGGTCATCTAAGTCAGATAAGCATTAACCCTATGTGAATTTAGCCAAGGTGTTGTGTCATGGAAACCAAGATTGTGAGAATTCACAGTTCTTAAGTAATAAAAAACAGTTTTGAAAAAGATGCTACATTAAATAACATTCTCAGGCCGATTTAATCCATCCAAGGGACCAACTCCTGTCAGCACTGAGCAAAACCAGTCCTGGACGGAGCATCAGTCTATCATGGGGCCCATTTATGCACGCACACACACACACACACACTCATAATGGGGCCAGTTCAACCTGAAGTGCTCTTCTTTGAGAGCGCTGTGAGGGAAACTGGAGTACATGGGGAGAACTGAAAAAGGTAAATTCATAAAGCTCCTCACAACCCAAACGCTTCAGTAAAGAATTTCAGGGGTGCTTTCACAATCAGCCATGTTAGCTCATTTGTCTGTTTTCTCAACGCACTTTTAGATGGGTCATGGAAGGGCTAAGTGGTCATTTATTATCAATTGTGCCAAAGCTTTTTTGTTCTTCTCTTTTCTTTTGTCATCTTTGGTCTTTGGAGTGTTCTGTATCTTCTAACGGTCTTCAATTCACATTTATGAACTAAACTTTTAGGGTATAGTGATCTGTTCGACCATGTAACAATCCTAGCATATCACGCTCTTGTCAGACATACTAATTTTTTGTACTGATTTTTCCTTTATTTTATAAATTTTTGGTGAATCATAATATCCTCCAGTATTATCATAATGGTGCTATTGTAATGAGATGTAATCTCCTTGGCTGCAGAAATGAAGTATGGTCGCTTAGCGTGAACATTATAAATGTAAACTTATTTTCAGAAAGCAAGCACCACAACATAAGACAAACAAAATGCATGTGGATTTTCACCATGTTAGGCCCTTGTCCAAACTGTTTTAGCCCTAAAATCTCTTTGGCCAATAGCAGTATGAAATGGACACTTCTCAGTCCACTACAGCCACATTCTTTTCTTACTCAACAAATAGGATTGTTAAATCTTAATAAATAATAACAAGGAAAAAGGAAAAAGAGTGACTTTGGATGAATAGATAGATAGATAGATAGATAGATAGATAGATAGATAGATAGATAGATAGATAGATAGATAGATAGATAGATAGATAGATAGATAGTGAATGACATGACATATCATTAAAAGGCAAAGAGAGGTAAAAGATGCTTTAAGAAATAAATACAGATACATTTAACTTACCTTTTCTTCGGCTTTCATTTCCTTCTCTATGTCTTTCATTTTAAAGTTACAGGAATGGGAAACACATTTAGTAAAACACAGTAGTTAAATTGAAAATTGATTCCATTAATTGCTGACTTTGTATATTTTTTTACCATTTCAGTTGGCAGCCTAGCATTATAACAGAACATAGCTTAATCGAACAAACAAAAAGAATATCACGAGAACAACAGGGTGCTTCAAAAACAGTCCATAAAACTCAGCATTCAACCCCCAACTGAGAGAGATTTACGACTCGAGAGCCCCAAAGGGTTCTTTGTATAGGATTAAACAGCACATAAAATAAGATTCAGCACTAGCCCATGCATTACATTAACAATTTCTAGTTGAAGTACAGAATAAATTCTGAATAGAACCACCTAAGTGCTCCTTGTAATCTATGTGTAATGTATGTAGTATGCACTTATACATATGTGCTCTGAGAATTTCCAAACGTTTTGAGGTGAGGTAGTTCTACTCACTGATCATCGTGCTGAAGAGTGGCGACGTGTTACATGTTGAGTAGCACATGCAAGTAAGAGTTTCACTGTACTAAGTACATGTGACAATAATGGCCCGATAAACTCTATAAAGGGAAATTAGATTTGTTTTTCAACTTGAGATAATATAAGTGATCACTTTCCCAATGAACTATTGAAGATGGATAGGAATTCTTTGACTTGAGCAAAATAAGTCTTTGTTCAAATAATCAGGTATTGGATATTACAATTGACTTTACATGGCACTCTGTATACTGCAGTTAAGGCATTAGAGGAGGTCATAAATTCATTGCCATCTGAAAGATACCATATACAAAAATAGTTAAGTGTAGGACATTCTCAAAACTTGAGGCCTAGTGACGCAGGCACTTCATGATGCTGAATTGCGATTCTTGTTACAAGTGCTGACTCAGACACATTCTGCACAAATCAATAAATATAAAATGTTAATATCTGTCTGCCAAGCGACTATATTTACATATTTGGTTGATGCCCTTATCCACGGTGACTTACAACATTGGAGATACAATTGGTTACATTTCTTTTGTTCTACCAGTTGGAGGAAACGCATTTGAAGTGACTTGCTTATGGTCACACAGTATCAGTAGTCTTAACAACTGCACCATCCTGCCTACATTACTTGTGAACTAATGGGATTAGAACATCAATCTTAGAGTTAGGTTATGACCTGCTCTGTTCTGGAAATGCAAAATATTTTAGACAGTGGCAGCCTTGACCTGTAGTCATGTGCTTACAGAAAAGAGATCAAGAAGCCAAGTGATAACCACCATGATGGCAGAAAGAAAAAGAAGACTAGCAGCAGTGTCAATCACATTGCACAAAGTGATTAAATGATGAAGTATCAGAAAGAAACAGAAGCATATAAACAAGCAAGGAGTAATCCTACATATAGAAATTTTACATAGTGGCAATATGGTGAGGGCAAAGTGACCTGTGCTCATGTGATTTTGGCAACATCATTCAGAAACAAAGTAATAACTACCATAATGCAGAGAGAAAAAAAGGGCAGCAACATCTACTGAGCCAAGTAAGTGATGAAGAATGAGAAAGTATAAGACAACAAGATTCTGAACCGCACTAACAAGCAAGAGATCATCCTGAATATAGCCTGATATGTTTTGGAAATTGTAAGAAAATTAGATTGTGGCACCGGATGGACAGAAAAAGTATTGTAATAAAAGTATGGTCCTCGCAAGCCTGTCCAGTGATAATCCCCCAGCACATATGTGTTCAGAATTCATAATCAAGCATAAGTATTTGTTTTTAGTGATCATCAAACAAGTTATAGTTACCATAATGACAAAAAGAAAAAGAGCAGCGACATCTGCTAAGCATCAAGCAAGTCGCAGAAGGAAGTTAAGTGAGAAAGAATAAGAAAGAATAAGAAGACAAGATGCTGAACCATATTAACAAGCAAGAAATAAGCCTAAAAATTGAGCAATTGAGCAGCAAACAAACACGATGGCCAATAGGCGTGCAAGACAAAGCCGGGGATACAGAATGCAAGAATACCCCAGAGACCGAAGATCATCAAATAGTCAAAACTCCTGACCATAGGAATGTGTTGTTGTTACCTCCTTACCTTGATGTTTCTGTGATGACCACTACTTAGCAAAGTTAAATCAGTAATGTGATCAGCATCAAGCATATTTTTTAATGTTGATTGCTAAAATAGAAAAATTCTACTTGGTCTAGGTGAGCTGCCAAAAGTAATAATTTCAGAGGAACTGAAAGAAGTATCTATTTAGAAAACATAACAGGAGCAGCCGAAAGAAAAAGAAGAAGAAGCATCAACAGCTCCTTATCTTTGACTTGGTATTTATTTGCATTTTACTTTAGGACGGTAGATCTGTGTGTTTCAGTAGCAGTCAAATAAAATGAATACATGAATTGCTTCCATGAAGTGATCTACAATATGAGACTTCTTGAGTGCAGCATATCACATCTGAATCATAATTCACAAATGGGTATAACATTTGGAGCAATTTAGATCGCATTGTGACCAAACCATGGATCTCAGGTGCACACTATCCTGGTAGATATAATCAGTACAAGTGAAATAATCCTCATTTATTTAAAGGACAATGAAGCTTATTTCACAGCTTAAAGATGGCTATCATCATAGTTCATAAATTGTAATGTTCCTGATTTTTTATGGCACTCTCTAATAGAAATGAGCAGGCCATTAGCACCAATGCCGGCACGCTGATACTGGACTGGCACGTTTTGGGCCTCACTCTGGTCTGCACAGTGGATCCATGGTGGGGGTTTAGTTGGATAACTTGTGGTCTTCGTTCTAACATTTTAAACACTAAGCCACATTACCTGCTGAAACATCCATGAAATTGATATGGTAATTAGCAAAACTATTTTAAGTACACAGCATTAAATTTTCTCCCCATAAACTGAATTAACATATCATATAATATATAGAATATGAACAGTTTTTTACTTGTCACAGAGGAGTATCCACCATAAACCTCAGAGACGAGGCACACGTGGTCTTTGTGGTCTTAATATTTAACGTGAAAGACTGGCCTCCTGTTGACAGGATCATTAAGTTCTCCTAATGATCGAGCTCTTGTAATCATCTGGCACAGAAGCCTAATGCATTTCCTGGGGAAGTAGGCACTCAAATTCAATTGAGTTTTGTATTCAGGGCTGTGTCTATTACTGTATATCTCAGTCGGCCTTGTTTTTCTGACACAAATGTTATTCTAAGAAACCGCACTTAACCTTTACCCAATACCACTCATGGCTGCAAATCTGGTAGCTAGCTAGGCAAATCAGCTTTTCTGAGTGCTGTCACATAGCTCAGCAGGGTCCTCCTCAGATCTCCTCTTGCACTGATAAAGTGGGTACAGTATTCAGTATGACTGTGAAATGCAAGCTGAAAGCATAAACATTTTATTTAACTGGATGCCAGGTGTAGAACAAAACGTAAAACAATAAAAATAAACTAGTAAAGACTGTAAAAATTGCTTGATATATAACCTTTTCAAACCCATTTAATTAGGGTTGCTGGGGCACAAAGGCAGGAATCAACCTTGGATGAGATGTGAGACTATTGTAAGGCCCATTCATGCATACACACATTGGGTCCAAGTTGGAATCATCATTAGAACAATCTGGACGAGAGAAGGCCATTCAGCCCAACAAAGCTCGCCAGTCTTATCCATTTAATTCTTCTAAAAAAAACATCAAGTCGAGTTTTTAAGGTCTCTAAAGGGCTCTTGTTCTTAAAACGGATGCCAATAAGCAAAAGTATACACCAGGGTTCACTATAAGATTAGGCACCCTTATACTATTTTAAGATTAGACACCTCGTCTAAATTTTAAGATTAGGGACCCTGGTGTACCTGGCCTTACCAAACGAACCTTAAGTTCAAGGTTTGTAGTAGGGGTATGCCAGTCTAAGTGGCGTCCAGTTTTGGCGTCCGCTTTTTGAACAAGACCCCTCTAGAGTCTTACTATCTGCCACACTACTTGGCAATGCATTCCATGTGTCTACGCTTCTCTGTGTAAAATCCAATCCACTTAACCTTCAAATCATTCAAAATGTGGTAAGACAAAAAAACAAACGCACGCAGTGGAAAATTCATGCAGACAAGAAGAAAACAAACCCTCGGTGTGCATCTTACAAAGTTTAGAGCAGGGGTCCCCAACTCAGTGGCTGCAGGTTTTCATTCTAACCCTTTTCTTAATTAGTGACCTGTTTTTGCTGCTAATTAACTTCTGTTGAGTTCATTTTAATTGACTTGTTTTTTTTTTTAAGATTTGTTCCCCTGAATGTCTTCATCGTTTCTCTGGATTGCTTCATTTATTTCCTTAAACAGAAGTGAAATGTGAAGTGAGTGAGCCAACTAAGTCAGGGCCTCAAACTCCAACCATTTCACTCCAACTAGTTGCTTAATTAAGAGCCGAGTCTTGTCGTTAATTTAACTTGTTCTTTAATTCCATGGCTTGTTGCTGCTCTCATTGTGCAGTAGCAGATGTTTCTCTTTTCTAAGAGCACTGGTAAAATGTTTTGTGGACCTCAGCAGATTAACTTTCCTGAGACCTTCTTCTTTCTTTATTTTCAGATATTGTATGATGGTCACAGTTTGCTGCTCCTATTTTTGGCTTATTTTGTATCTCACTATTGTTTGGCTTCTAATTAAGGAAAAAGAAACAATTAAGAGGTCTGAGTCTTCAAGAGCAAGTTAAATGAAATGAATTCAAAAGAAGTTAATTAGCAGCAAAAACAGGTCACTAATTAAGAAAAGGTTTAGAATGAAAACCTGCAGCCACTGCAGCCCTCCAGGACCAGAGTTGGGGTCCCCTGGTTTAGAGCAATGTGACTTTCCAGAATTCACCTAGTTTAAAGTCTGAAGTGCTTTACCTGGACACTGCTTTCTTTATGTGTGCATTGTTCTTCTACGGAAATAGCTTTTGTGTTCTTTGTTTTTTATGTACATCGCTGGCTTGATGATGAAGGTCAAACCAATGGGGACCAAGAACAACAAGGACTATTAAGTCAAGATGGCACTGTCTCAACTTCACAGAGTCTGGAACCGTTGACAGCAGGTAGGCAGCAAAATATAAGGTACAAAAGAACACATGGGGAACTGAGAAGAATGAATGCACTGAAGAAATGTATTTTACGCAGATCTGTTAAAAGTGTCAGGTGAGGGGTTCAATTCAATTCAACTCAATTTTATTTGATTTGTCAACAGGTTTTACAGAGAAATCAACACATAACATTAAAAACACATCACAAAGAACACAGCCATCATACATATATTTAAACGTGTACAAATAAATATAATATTGAAAATGACACATATGGTGAAACATTAGATCAGATATATTCGATATAAAAATTAAACCCACATCAATACCTGACTGATGATTGTTGCAAAGGCTAACTGTTCATCTCATGATTTAAGCCTGTGAATGTTTATTAAAATTGAGCTTATTTAAAAGATTAATAGCAGTTCAAATGAAAGAGTATTTGAGCACGCTGCTTTTTTATGCTCAGAGCACTGAACCTGTGACCTGATAGCAAGTAATGTAATTGAGAATGTAGTGGATGAGTCCTCTCTGACAAAGTGCACTCGGCTTTCTGTAATAATTGCTTGATAAAAAGGTCTGTGATATTAGAGCATGTTAATATTATTATTTTATATTATTATATTATTTTGCTCTATTTTACAATTTGATTTATTCTGTTTTTGTGGATGACTTCTAAGATTTCCAAAGCAGGCCAGCAGAACATAAATAAAGACAGACTCAAAACAAGATTTACAGAAGACTGACCAAATAGAAGGAAGGACTCTGCTTCCTTAAACAGTCGAGCCACTGCTGTCCCTTTATGCAGATGACTTTCTCTGTATTTTCATTAAAAGCCAGTTTTTAGACAGAAAACACATACTGTATAACATACTTTGCTACATTACATCCACTGTTTCCTTTAAATTTTATTATTACAATGATAATAGGAGGGTCTCAGCATTTTTAATTTTCTAATCTCCTTTGTCATTCTATTATTATTATCATAAAAATAATAGTGGTAATAGTACTTTGAATCAGTTTTACTTGTCCTCAGGACTTTACTAAACACAAGGTTCATATACACAGAATTCTCAGCAAAGCCGAATATTATCACAGCTGATGAAACCATGGAAACCAGAATAAAGTTAAAGGAACACAATGAGAACATCTGTATATACGAAAATATTGACCAGATTAACCTATGAGCATATAAACTCAAGACAGAGAACATGCTACTCTTGGTCACAAAAGCTGTAAGTCAAAAAAATAGGACATGACATCTTAAGTCAGATGCAATACATGGAATCAAATCCACCAGAAGAATAATAATATGTGCAGTAAAAAAATGGAAGAAAGGGTATTTTTCTTGGTTCTCCAGTTTTCCCTTCAAAAACCCGAAAGTCTACATGTTAGGAAACTGACTGTATGATTTGTCATGTGATTTAATGGCGCATCCATCCCTGACTTGCAATCGCTGGAATGGGCTCTGGCTTAGTGCAACCCTGAACAGCATTAGATAGATAGATAGATAGATAGTGTGAAAGCTGCCACAAAACCCCAAACATAAGCACACAAGACAGTGTCGGGTTCAAACAAAAGCACAAAACACAAGTCGCCTTCCTTCCTCCCAGCTTTGACTTGACTGGACAAGGTGGCACAGTCCTTTTTATTGATCTGCAGTGCCCTTTTGCAGCACCCCAGGATGGCAGCAAGGCTGAATTACCGGACTCCATTTCCTGGTATTCTCTGCTGATGTCTGAATGGGCACCAATATCCAGGGTTGCTGCCATCTAACGTCCTGGGGGATTAAAGGCAGCCAGAGACAGTCCTTTACAGGTACTGTAAAGGGAAAGGAAACTTCTTCTCTTCCAGTTGGAATGCCTGTCTGTCCACCTTGGGCTCCCCTTCTGAGTAAGGATTCTTCCACTCTCTTAGCTGAATGGTAGTTACAACACATAGATAGATAGATAGATAGATAGATAGATAGATAGATAGATAGATAGATAGATAGATAGATAGATAGA
>JANRMT010062792.1:40239766-40263031 GCA_026402145.1 Polypterus bichir lapradei
TTTAAAAACTGCATTTTGTGTTTACTTGTGTTATATTTGACTAATGGTTAAATGTGTTTGATGATCAGAAACATTTTGTGTGACAAACATGCAAAAGAATAAGAAATCAGGAAGGGGGCAAATAGTTTTTCACACCACTGTATTTCAAGTCTGACAGCCATTATAAATATTTTCCAACGGGCGGCCTACTGCTTCAAAGCTGAAGAAGCATTAGCCTGAATCCCAGTGTCCATGTGGTGTTTCCGCAGGTAAATTGGTAATTCTAAATTGTCCCAGTGTGAATAAACAGGTGAGTCTGTGCATGAATACTGGATGGACTGGTGACCCATCTGTGTTGGCTCCTGCATTGTGCTGATGCTGTCAGGTTCTATTCAGTCACATCACAACCCTGAGTTGAAGTTTAAGTTTAGAAAATCAAGAGTTATCTCTAGCCATCATTAGTCCACAACTCATATCTTTCCAATGGGTTATTTTTTTCATATATAAAAAATCCTCCCATTTACCCTTCTGGAATTCTGCAGGCACCACCCTTTCCAGTTTACACGCTTTTTATCTTTCCTTCAAAGTCATGCTTTTATTTTCAGTGATGAGTCATCTGCTTCCCTAACCATTTTTAACATAAGATTAAAATAAGTTCCTCACACTTCCTGATAATTACATTTTCCAGTCACAAAAATCTCCTTTACGTCATAAATGTCCTTAATGTCCTGTTCTATTTGTAGAGTTTATATTAATTCATTTCATGGTACCATTTTGCCTGTGGCTGAACACTTGGGCATAACGTTTATCCACCAATCTGTTTTTATATCTGATTATCTTTGGGAAGACTCAAAGTAATGAGAAGTCAAGCAAAATGACACCTTTTATTGGCTAACTAAAAAGATTACAACATGCAAGCTTTCGAGGCAACTCAGGACCCTTCTTCAGGCAAGATGGAAATTCGGATGACTAGGAAGTGCACAGCACTGATCGTTTGTCTCATCACACCAATGACGTTAGTGCCATGTACCTTTGGATGGCATTGAGTAGCATTACTGAGGCAATCACTGCTTGAAAACTACGATGGTGTTGGGAAAAAGATGCAAAATGTTTGAAAGCTTGCATATTGTAATCTTTTTAGTTAGCCAATGAAAGGTGTCATTTTGCTTGATTTCTCACTACATTCATCTCTCCCTGCATCATAACTCACTCTCACCCCTTTTTCTACCTTCACTCCTCTATTTAATACTCATCCCATCACTTAGCCCAAGCCAATAAAAGGTGTCATTTTGCTTGACTTCTCATTACATTTATAATTGATAACACGGTACAGTGGCTCCCCTTAAAACAAAAGTGATCAAAGCACATAGAAACTCTCCCTGGTTTAATGAGAACACTCGAGCTCTTAATTTAGAGTGTCAAAAACTGGAACGCAAATGGAGAACAACAAAGCTACATGTCTTTCAAATTGCATGGACAGAGAGTGTTAATAAATATAAAAAAGCTCTCTTTAAAGCTTGCTCAGAATACTATTCTACAATAATAGATAGCAATAATAAAAATCCTCAGGTACTGTTTAGAACAATTGCTAAATTAACAAATGGGAATTCAGATCTACAGTTCAAAATACCAACAGATACTAGCAGTACAGACTTTATGAACTTCTTCAATGAGAAAATAAAAAATATAAGATCCCAGATATCAGCATCACAGTACAAACCACATATTAGCTTAGCAGACCCTACCTCACATTGCATTCAGCAATTTAGTAATTTTAATCCTGTAACTGAGGAGGAAGTCTTAACTTTCATTTCTAAAATGAAGCCCACTACTTGTTCCCTAGATCCAGTGCCAACAAAACTAGTAAAAAGTGCAGTGGATGTTCTTGCAGCACCTATTCTAAACATCATCAGTAGTTCATTATTGCATGGCACAGTACCTGATGCACTAAAAGTGTCAATTATTAAACCATTACTTAAAAAGTCAGACCTAAACCCACACATACTAAATTATTATAGGCCTATTTCAAATTTACCTTTTCTGTCTAAAATACTAGAAAAAGTAGTCGCCAATCAGCTTCAGTCACACCTTACGCTTATACAATTTATTTGAGAAATTCCAGTCTGGTTTCCGCACTGGTCATAGTACAGAAACGGCACTAACGCGGGTTGTAAACAACATTCTGATATCCTCTGATCAAGGAAACTCCACTGTAATTATGTTGTTAGACTTAAGTGCAGCATTTGACATCATTGATCATTCTATTTTACCGCACAGGCTAGAAAATGATGTTGGGCTTACAGGCACTGTGCTCACTTGGTTTAGTTCTTATTTATCAAATTGATTCCAATATGTACAGAAATGTGCTGACAGTACTCCATCATTATACACAGAAATGAGATATGGTGTCCCGCAGGGCTCAGTACTGGGACCTTTACTGTTTTCACTTTACATGCTTACACTGGGATCTATCATTAGGAAACATAATGTTAATTTTCACTCGCATGCAGATGATACCCACTGCACGCCCAACCTACCTGGAAAGGGGTCTCTCTTTGACCTGCCTTTCCCAAGGTTTCTTCCATTTTTCCCTACTGGGTTTTTTTTGGGAGTTTCTTTTTGTCTTCTCAGAGAGTCAAGGCTGGGGGGCTGTCAAGAGGCAGGGCCTGTTAAAGCCCATTGTGGCACTTCTTGTGTGTTTTTGGGCTATACAAAAATGAATTGTTTTGTATTACAACACCCTAGTAAGACTCAAAGGAATCACTAACTAAAACGAAAGGGATAAATAGCGAGCAGGAATGTGACATCGGTCCATCGGTCCACTTGAGGACAAGGAACACATGGTAGATGAGCTCACTGCATGTCTTTGGACTGTCAAAGAAGATGATGTTGTCTTGATAAACATGAGGAGGATACACAAGCTTCATAAGGAAGGCATCCAGTCCCGGGCCATGCTTGAGGTATGAATGCCAAGGATGACAACTCTGGGTTATTTAAGTTAAATTATTATATTTACATGTATACAATAGAGTCATTGTCATGAAGTAGCATAGGCAAGGAACTTCAGTAACCACTACTGACACACTCAAGTGACCATGACAAAGTGACTTAACCTGTGGCGACTCAAGTGACATAATTATATATGACTAAGGAATAGTATTGGCTGTATAATAATGAGCATTTTTGAATTTAAAACTAGTAAAACATGGAAAAATAAAAGTCTAGTGGATACTGTGGTGTGGTATATTGAGCCACCAGAATCCACAGATGATGCCACATAGTCACTCCCAGAAGAATGTACTTGTGCTGGCTGGTCATAAAGTAATACATTTTAAAATCAGAACCCAAGTTCTGGATCAGAGCCTCGACCACAGGTTTTTGGCTTGCCCCAAATTCAGACTGGATGGCTAAGTGCACTGGTACTTTTGCTAGACCCTCATCTGGGGTCCAGGAGGGGGGAATGACTACTTTGAGCAAAAGCATACTAGTACTTTGAGTTGAGCTGAAAAATAGAAGTGAAGGTTAAATGTGTCCTACGCTTTCTCTAATCCTGCTGCGCAAAATAAGAACAAACTTATTGTAAACTCAGAATTTCAGATCTTGCTTTCAATGCTTATAGTATTTCAAGTTTTGAAGGTGGCATCCTGTTCTCAGTTCCCTAATGCTAATTTATAAGGCAGTGTAACCGCATAAATATGTTTTGTAGTTTTTTAAAGTGTACATATTTATCTTAAAAAGAGACATCTTGCTGGTCTAATGAGGACTTGACTAGTCTGCTCTGTGTTTCTGATAGAAATGCACCTTCACTTTGGTGTAGGGTGAATGGTGTGAAATAAGGGAGGTGTTAGATGCTATGCAGATTCTAAAGATTGCCAGAAATGTTGAGCTCTTTGAAAGCAATCAGAGCGCAATCAAGTCCCCAACATGGGGTACCACTCCTTACACAACATTCATTTCACATGTTAATTAAAGAATCCAGTGTAATTGCTTTTCCTGTTTTGAATTTTCTACATTCAATAAGATTCAAATGTCCTACCAAAAATTTTTCACTTTCCCGTTAAAGTGACGGGTGGCACCGTGGCGCAGTGGGTAGCGCTGCTGCCTCGCAGTAAGGAGACCTGGGTTCGCTTCCTGGGTCCTCCCTGCGTGGAGTTTGCATGTTCTCCCTGTGTCTGTGTGGGTTTGCTCCGGTTTCCTCCCAGAGTCCAAAGACATGCAGGTTAGGTGCATTGGGTATTCTAAATTGTCCCTAGTGTATGCTTGGGGTGTGTGTGTGCCCTGCCCAGAGTTTGTTTCCTGCCTTGCGCCCTGTGTTGGCTGGGATTGGTTCCAGCAGAACCCCGTGACCCTTTAGTTAGAATATAGAGGATTGGATAATGGATGGATGGATGAATGTGAAAGTGACAAGGACAGTGACCTTTTCGCACTTCCGATAATAAATGTGTCAAGCTCTTTTTAATCTGATTTTGTTATTTTTGGCATATTATTTAAACATGTGACTGGAGTTATAAAGGCTCTGAATACTTTTGAAAGAGTGTAGTCACTACACTTGTATGTAAACCATGAATTAGTAAAGGCCATGTCACATTGGGTGACTTTTCCTGTGATTTTCAGTCGCGGCCTTCATTTATAATATAAGATCTTATAAAATTGTTGTTTAGTCTGACATACCCAGAGACTCACTCCAACTAATCTGTGACTTGCTCCGGCAAAAGCAGACAGGTTACTCGTAAGGCTGGGCTGTGTGCGCGTGAGAGCTGACAAGAAAAGAATGGAAGTCCAATGCACAGAAAGCAGCAACGAGAGGTAAGAAACGTGAGGGTGGGAGACCTCACATGCAGAGGAGAAGTGCATCTTGTCTTTCACATGCTGGAAAGTCGCCACTCAGTCCCTAAATATGACATGCCCAGCAATCTTTAGTGGTGTAAACTGATGTGGTCCAGCAACGAAATCAGTCTGACATACCCAACGAATAGAAGTCATGGAATACGACAAAAGGAGGCAAACTGATGACTTCATTCATTTTCTAACACACTCGTAGTATTAGGGGCAGCACAGCTCCAAAGTCCCAGATTCAAATCTCTTGCCTGGTCACTGTCTTTATGGACTTCACACATATTCTTTGTGTTTGTTCAGATACTCCAGTTTTCCACCCAAACCCCAATGCATGTTAGTTTAATTGCGTGAGAGCGGGTGTGTCATTGAGTGGTCCCAGTAATGGACTGGTGTACCCATCAGGCCTGGGCTGGCTTTTGCCTTAGCCCAAATGGTCCCAAGATAGACACCAGCTCTCTGTGTCACTGAATCGAATAACCCAATATGAATTGTTATATAAAAGGTATGAATTGTTTTGTCGTCGTATTAGTAAAGGTCTTAGAGCAGGAGGCCTGAATGCCTGCAGTAAAACTGTGACCAGACGCTTAACCGGTACTCCTTCGCCCATCCGTAACTAATGAATTATACAGGCCAAAGGAAATAGGACAGCTGATGGCCTACTGATCCAACCTGACTTTGACAATCTTCTACAAGTGAAAAGTGTGTCCCACAGAATTGAAGTGGCAGATAAAATCATATCCGGTCAAGTCTCTTGTCTTTCAAAATCTCATGCAAGTCATATAACAAACACAGCCGCTGTTATGCTGTTTACACCCTTTCTGTGGATTGCTTAGCTTTTGCCTACAGTAGAAGCCACTTTCTAAGGTCATTAAATATTTGAGTGAAATTTTACTAATTGCGGTGGGCTGGCACCCTGCCCAGGGTTTGTTTCCTGCCTTGCGCCCTGTGTTGGCTGGGATTGGCTCCAGCAGACCCCCATGACCCTGTAGTTAGGATATAGTGGGTTGGATAATGGATGGATGGATAAATTTTACTAATTTTTTTTTTTTTTAATTTTACATTTTTTGCTAAGAAAACAAACACTGCTTTATAGTCAGCCTTATAAAACCCCCTGGATTTAATTTAACATTTGAAATACATGAGTGCTGCAGCCTAGGAAATGTTTCACTCAAGTCTTCAAATTTCAGCTAAAGAAACGGTCACGTCATTTTTCTAACTTGATTATCCAAATCAGGGTTACTGGGGGGAGAGGTGTGTTTGGCTGGAGCCTATCCCAGCTAGCATAGGCCCTAGACACGGTGCCAGTCTGTCGCTGGGCAAACACGCACACCAAACACACATTTTGGGGCCAATTTAGCATTGTCAGTTCACCTAAGCTGCATGTGTTTGAACAGTGAGAGGAAACCAGAGCAGACATGGGGAGAACTTGCAAACTCCAGACTGGGAGGCCCTGGGACATGAACCCTAAACTGCGAGGCACCACCGTGATACCCATTTAGCCAAACTGATTTTACATAATTATTATTTGTACTCTTTTATAATGGGAGGGTTAACATGTCAGTTAAGTGCGTGTTTAATTCTATAATTCTAAGTAATGATGACCCTTAGTCCAATTCTGTCTAGTCAATGTGAGCCGGGCACAACAAGCTGCTTTCATTCCAAAAACAGATGCACAACACATCCTAAGTCAGTGAACCCAATTCATGCTGCCAAGCACTTCTTAAAATCTGCCAGCTAGCACCCGCTCATGTAGAACTGCTCTCTGAATGCATGCAAGGGATTTTGTCTGGGATGCGACGATCGTAGCTATTAGTGGTAATTTTTCTTGTGATATACTAAACACAGCAGCCAGTGTGTGTTTTTTTTTTAAATTCCTACATTCTGAAAACAGCTCTGATCTGGGATGCATGAAAATACCATGAGATTTTAGCATGCCAAGTCAGGTTTTCAACATTTCAGTCAGGGAGTCATCCTCAGTTATAAATCATGCATAAAGATGGATTTTCTGGATAGTAAATAATTAATTAAAAAGTATCCAAATAAGAGGTCCCACTCTCGAAGATGATACACCATTACATTAGTTTAGAATTTACTTGACAAATGCGTCTAAAAAGTCCTCCACTGCACTTATTATCAAAGACTGTTCAATTGTATTGTGTTGTGCTCTTAAATAACTTAAAATATTTATGTTGTACAGTAGGGGCGCTACACTCTGTGGGGCTTGTATGATCTCGCGCTGAGTTTTTTTTTCATGCTGATGGATACGTTTCCCAGTAAAAAGTTCCAGGGATTAGTCCATGGTTGTCCTGAACTGGGAGAGTTCCAGCTCAGAGTGTCACTAATGTAGTTAAAACAAATGGGTAGATGAGTTTGTTTCAGCATTATTATTATTATTCATATTTCTAAGCTACAACATAGTCATACGCTTAAAAGTCAAAACAAATTCCCTTTTGTAAACTTTACTGATAAGAGTGATATCTCAACAGGTAAGGAGAACTGCCACTGAAATCCAAAGCAAACACAGACCCGCACTCCCTCCACTTGACATATTCCAGAGGTTAAATAAAAGAGGAAGATGATTAACATCAACAGCCATCGAAAGATGTTCCGAAGAAAAGCAAACATAAATAAAACGCGGTGGTTTACAAGGGAGATTTAATAAAGGAAGCAGTATTCTAAACGCTTAATGACGTACTCATCGATTTTCTGAATTACTTTGTAAAAGATTGCTCCAGTCTTTAAAGGTTTTGGAGCAGATTCATCTCCTTGGCCTTTTCGAATAACAGTTACGTTGCGGCAGTTAGCACAAACTACAGATCCGTAGTACAACTGCTTCCATACTGTGACGTGCGAGTCCCTGTCTTTCACCCCGAAACAGTCCTTTAGCAAAACCAGCTTTACTCAGAAACAGGAACAGCGCTGTTATTTATTATAGCGGGATCTACAACTCTCATACACACAGACACAACAATCAGGCAGGGTCGGGGCCAGTCCTGTTCCCTGCATTTATAATGTTCCTTGCACCACCCATCGACAGCAAGCGCTTATAGTGTGACCGCGATCGACTCGGATCTGCTGCGAGCTTCTTCCGCGTTGAGAGCCCGTGGTTGCCCAGGCAACTGATAGCTGTCATCTACAATGCATCCGGAAAGTATTCACAGCACATCACTTTTTCCACATTTTGTTATGTTACAGCCTTATTTCAAAATGGATTAAATTCATTTTTTTCCTCAGAATTCTACACACAACACCCCATAATGACAACGTGAAAAAAGTTTACTTGAGGTTTTTGTTATAGTGTGACCGCGATCGACTCGCATCTGCTGCGAGCGGGGGAGAAGGTCCTTAGTCAGGGAGGTGACCAAGAGTTGATTGTTAATGCCAGACGTGGTAGCCCTTACACTACGTGAGACACTATACTTTGTGAGGTTTATGGAGAACGGTGCAATAAATGAAAACCATCAAGTGCGAGGCAGTTTTGTGGGCAAAATCACTTTTTTTCATGAGAAAGGTCAGAGGAGATTTGTTCAAGCTAGTACTCAAATCACTGCTCTTAACAAGAGAGTGATGTGCAGAAGGGCATCTCTGGACACTCACAGTGCACCAGACCTTAAAGTGGATGGGCATACCTAATAAAGTATATATAATTTTTCCTTTCAGATGAAGTGACATGTTCTCAGTCACAAAGTGAATCAGACATGATAATCAAAGTAACAGACTTGCTGTCAATTGGCACACTTCCTAAATAAGATCCTAAATAGATCCTAATATGATCCTAAATAAGATCTGTCCATCCATTCAATATGTAAAGCTGTTTTTTGGTTTCATGCAGCCAGTAGGATTGAGCGTTAGGTGTAATAGAGTGCTGGTCCATCGCTGAAAAACACTCACAAATGTCTGCACGTGCAGCATCAATGCAGAGTCAGCTTTATTCTAAATCTGCACGTGTTTGGGATGCAGGAAGAAAACTGAGGGACCATAAAAACAACCTCACAAGAGTTAAAATCCACCATGGTACCAGTTAGATGATATCAGTCTGAGATACTGGCTCACGGATTATAAGTTTGTTAATCTTGGCCTAGTCAGGTTTCTACTAGCATGCAAGGTGCAAGTGCTGAAGGAGGAGAAGGACCTGAGGACAGCTTCCGACAGTGTACATATATATATATATATATATATATATATATATATATATATATATATACTCACCTAAAGGATTATTAGGAACACCATACTAATACGGTGTTTGACCCCCTTTCGCCTTCAGAACTGCCTTAATTCTACGTGGCATTGATTCAACAAGGTGCTGAAAGCATTCTTTAGAAATGTTGGCCCATATTGATAGGATGGCATCTTGCAGTTGATGGAGATTTGTGGGATGCACATCCAGGGCACGAAGCTCCCGTTCCACCACATCCCAAAGATGCTCTATTGGGTTGAGATCTGGTGACTGTGGGGGCCATTTTAGTACAGTGAACTCATTGTCATGTTCAAGAAACCAATTTGAAATGATTCGAGCTTTGTGACATGGTGCATTATCCTGCTGGAAGTAGCCATCAGAGGATGGGTACATGGTGGTCATGAAGGGATGGACATGGTCAGAAACAATGCTCAGGTAGCCCGTGGCATTTAAACGATGCCCAATTGGCACTAAGGGGCCTAAAGTGTACAAGAAAACATCCCCCACACCATTACACCACCACCACCAGCCTGCACAGTGGTAACAAGGCATGATGGATCCATGTTCTTATTCTGTTTACGCCAAAGTCTGACTCTACCATTTGAATGTCTCAACAGAAATCGAGACTCATCAGACCAAGCAATATTTTTCCAGTCTTCAACTGTCCAATTTTGGTGAGCTTGTGCAAATTGTAGCCTCTTTTTCCTATTTGTAGTGGAGATGAGTGGTACCCGGAGGGGTCTTCTGCTGTTGTAGCCCATCCGCCTCAAGGTTGTGCGTGTTGTGGCTTCACAAATGCTTTGCTGCATACCTCGGTTGTAACGAGTGGTTATTTCAGTCAAAGTTGCTCTTCTATCAGCTTGAATCAGTCGGCCCATTCTCCTCTGACCTCTAGCATCAACAAGGCATTTTCGCCCACAGGACTGCCGCATACTGGATGTTTTTCCCTTTTCACACCATTCTTTGTAAACCCTAGAAATGGTTGTGCGTGAAAATCCTAGTAACTGAGCAGATTGTGAGATACTCAGACCGGCCCGTCTGGCACCAACAACCATGCCACGCTCAAAATTGCTTAAATCACCTTTCTTTCCCATTCTGACATTCAGTTTGGAGTTCAGGAGATTGTCTTGACCAGGACCACACCCCTAAATGCATTGAAGCAACTGCCATGTGATTGGTTGATTAGATAATTGCACTAATGAGAAATGGAACAGGTGTTCCTAATAATCCTTTAGGTATATATACAGTGGGTACGGAAAGTATTCAGACCTCCTTCAATTTTTCACTCTTTGTTATATTGCAGCCATTTGCTAAAATCATTTAAATTATTTTTTTCCCTCAATAATGTACACACAGCACCCCATATTGACCGACAAAAAAAAGAATTTTTGAAATTGTTGCAGATTTATTAAAAAAGAAAAACTGAAATATCACATGGTTAAGTATTCAGACCCTTTGCTCAGTATTTAGTAGAAGCACCCTTTTGAGCTAATACAGCCATGAGTCTAATTGGGAAAGATGCAACAAGTTTTTCACACCTGGATTTGGGGATCCTCTGCCATTCCTCCTTGCAGATCCTCTCCAGTTCTGTCAGGTTGGATGGTAAACGTTGCTGGACAGCCATTTTTAGGTCTCTCCAGAGATGCTCAATTGGGTTTAAGTCAGGGCTCTGGCTGGGCCATTCAAGAACAGGCACAGAGTTGTTGTGAAGCCACTCCTTCGTTATTTTAACTGTGTGCTTAGGGTCATTGTCTTGTTGGAAGGTAAACCTTCGGCCCAGTCTGAGGTCCTTAGCACTCTGGAGAAGGTTTTTGTCCAGGATATTCCTGTACTTGGCCGCATTCATCTTTCCCTCAATTGCAACCAGTCGCCCTGTCCCTGCAGCTGAAAAACACCCCCACAGAATGATGCTCCCACCGCCATGCTTCACTGTGGAGACTGTATTGAACAAGTGATGAGCAGTGCCTGGTTGTCTCCACACATACCGCTTAAAATTAAAGCCAAAAAGTTCTATCTTGGTCTCATCAGAAGATGGTGAGAAATAAGATTCTCTGGTCTGATGAGACCAAGATAGAATTTTTTGGCCTTAATTCTAAGCGGTTTGTGTCCTCTTTTCACACTCTAAATAAGGCTAGCTTGGCATATGTTTGTATGTTTATTCCTGGCAGACTCAAAAACATCTGTCAATATTTTCACAAAAACTAAAATATACTGTATCTTGGTATGAGTCCAATTTAGCATACAAGTGACAAGCACGAGTACCCAGCACTGCTCGGGAAGGGGACACCAACCAGATTTTGGAATGAAACATATCTTGTGGTTGTCCCCTATAAAAATGGCAAATCTGTCCAAAGATTGGCTGAGATAAGTCCAGCGGTGTGGATTTGTATACTAGACAAACACACGTTTAGCTTTAGATATGAGACATGACCTCCTAATGCAGTGGCAGGGAGGGTTTACTGAGATTGATGTCTGATTTCAGTGAGTGAGCTTTAAGGGCTTCTTTATGATGTCAGACACCAAATGTAAAGCTCAATAGTAGAGGGTGAACAACAGGTCAACGGTGGTGGCGCAGTGCAGAAAGTGCAGCCATAATCCTAATAAAGGACAGTCCGTTTTGATAATTCTTCCCGTCAAATTATCTCTTCCATTTTAAATGGCTGCAGTTGTATGGAAGTCTGAGTTTTGGTCAAGTTGTTAATCTCACAGGCAACTGTATGTTGCTTGATCCGACAAGTGGAAAGACACAGGAAGTTCTAAGGGAATACAGTAGTTTCTTTGCCAGCTTGCTGTCCTGTTCTCTGTTTATAAATCCCTTGTCCTGTGTATGTAGTCCAGATGAGCTCATACTGTATGTTTAGAGTGTAAATTCTGCTTATCTTTGGATGAACATGATGAAAATCGATGGCATTTAACAAGAACTAGATGGATTGGTGGTGCAGTGGTAGCGCTGCTGCCTCGCAGTTAGGAGACCTGGGTTCGCTTCCTGGGTCCTCCCTGTGTGGAGTTTGCATGTTCTCCCCGTGTCTGCGTGGGTTTCCTCCACGTGCTCCGGTTTCCTCCCACAGTCCAAAGACATGCAGGTTAGGTGCACTGGTGATCCTAAATTGTCCCTAGTGTGTGCTTGGTGTGTGTGTGTGTGTGCCCTGCGGTGGGCTGGCGCCCTGTCCAGGATTTGTTTCCTGCCTTGTGCCCTGTGTTGGCTGGGATTGGCTCCAGCAGACCCCTGTGACCCTATAGTTAGGATATAGTAGCAATTTTTCTGAGATGCCAAATGTTATGAGGATGAAAAATGGGCGCAAAAGATGCACTGACCAGGACAAGTTCTGTTGAGAGTCTGCATCACAAACAGCAATGGTCTGGTGAATTTAAGTCCTTATTGGGTTATTCAAGATGAGTCTGGAATGGGCCACAAATTAACAATTTGGAGCAAGCAAAATCAACCTTGAGCCAAGAGGTAGAGGTGGCCAGGATAATCTCTTGTTCTCATTCTCTACAAAATCTATTCCTCCCCATTTTCGCCTGCTTTCACTCACTCCCGCAAGAGTTTCCATTCCGTTCCTGACCACTGTCTTGCTTTGCCATCAAAAAGAACTTGAACTGGATACATAGACATTCCTTCAACAGCAGAATCTTTTAAGAGAAAAGAAAATCACACACTGTAAGTAAATCTGCTTAATAACAACTTTTTCTTTATCAAAATACAATCTACTCCTGTTATTTTCATATAATAAACAGATAGATAAATTAATAGATATACTATGACCTAACGTCCTCTTTCTCTCCGCAATGTCTCATTTTGAGACCTAAAATATTGTTCTTAATTGTATTTATGAAATCCAAAAAATTGGTCTTCATTTAATCTCAGACTGTGCAAACAAACAACAGACATACAGTGCATCCGGAAAGTATTCACAGCACATCACTTTTTCCACATTTTGTTATGTTACAGCCTTATTCCAAAATGGATTAAATTCATTTTTTTCCTCAGAATTCTACACACAACATCCCATAATGAAACGTGAAAAAAGTTTACTTGAGATTTTTGCAAATTTATTAAAAATAAAAAAATTGAGAAATCACATGTACATAAGTATTCACAGCCTTTGCTCAATACTTTGTCGATGCACCTTTGGCAGCAATTACAGCCTCAAGTCTTTTTGAATATAATGCCACAAGCTTGGCAAACTTATCCTTGGCCAGTTTCGCCCATTCCTCTTTGCAGCTCCTCTCAAGCTCCATCAGGTTGGATGGGAAGCGTTGGTGCACAGCCATTTTAAGATCTCTCTAGAGTTGTTATATCGGATTCAAGTCTGGGCTCTGGCTGGGCCACTCAAGGACATTCACAGAGTTGTCCTGAAGCCACTCCTTTGATATCTTGGCTGTGTGCTTAGGGTCGTTGCCCTGCTGAAAGATGAACCGTCGCCCCAGTCTGAGTTCAAGAGCGCTCTGGAGCAGGTTTTCATCCAGGATGTCTCTGTACATTGCTGCAGTCATCTTTCTCTTTATCATGACTAGTTTCCCAGTTCCTGCCACTGAAAAACATCCCCACAGCATGATGCTGCCACCACCATGCTTCACTGTAGAGATGGTATTGGCCTGGTGATGAACAGTGCCTGGTTTCCTCCAAACGTGACACCTGGCATTCACACCAAAGAGTTCAATCTTTGTCTCATCAGACCAGAGAATTTTGTTTCTCATGGTCTGAGAGTCCTTCAGGTGCCTTTTGGCAAACTCCAGGCGGGCTGCCATGTGCCTTTTACTAAGGAGTGGCTTCCGTCTGGCCACTCTACCATACAGGCCTGATTGGTGGATTGCTGCAGAGATGGTTGTCCTTCTGGAAGGTTCTCCTCTCTCCACAGAGGACCTCTGGAGCTCTGACAGAGTGACATTGGATTCTTGGTCACCTCCCTGACTAAGGCCCTTCTCCCCCGATCTCTCAGTTTAGATGGCCGGCCAGCTCTAGGAAGAGTCCTGGTGGTTTCAAACTTCTTCCACTTACAGATGATGGAGGCCACTGTGCTCATTGGGACCTTCAAAGCAGCAGACATTTTTCTGTAACCTTCCCCAGATTTGTGCCTCGAGACAATCCTGTCTCGGAGGTCTGCAGACAATTCCTTTAACTTCATGCTTGGTTTGTGCTGTGACATGAACTGTCAACTGTGAGACCTTATATAGACAGGTGTGTGCCTTTCCATATCATGTCCAATCAACAGAATTTACCACAGGTAAACTCCAATTAAGCTGCAGAAACATCTCAAGGATGATCAGGGGAAACAGGATGCACCTGAGCTCAATTCTGAGCTTCATGGCAAAGGCTGTGAATACTTATGTACATGTGCTTTCTCAATTTTTTTTATTTTTAATAAATTTGCAAAAATCTCAAGTAAACATTTTTCACGTTGTCATTATGGGGTGTTGTGTGTAGAATTCTGAGGAAAAAAATGAATGTAATCCATTTTGGAATAAGGCTGTAACATAACAAAATGTGGAAAAAGTGATGCACTGTGAATACTTTCTGGATGCACTGTACATATGTTGTTTGATCCATGGACAGCAAGTATATGTTTTGAACCTCAAGTGTGATGTACTGTAGGCTTTACTTAAAGAAAAGCACACATGGCAGTTTAACTCAGTTAAGATAAGACCCTGCAGTTTCAGCAAGTGGAACACCCTGCTGACCTGCACACAGATAAGTGAAGACATATACGGTATGAAGGAAAGGGAAAAAAACAAAAAAAACTACTCCAACTAGGACTCAGATCATGCAGCTGTCTTACTGTACATGTGGCTATGCATATGCACCACAGTGCCTGGAATGACTCATTTGTAAACTGAGAAAAAATGAAAAAAGAAAAAATGTGTCACCATTACATCAGACATCTGACACATGTGCACGTTGTCTTTTTTGGCTGCATTGATTATAACATCAGTGATGAATTATGTTAGTAAACAGAGCTATATATACATAATATGTACTGCTCAAAAAAATTGAAGGAACACTTTTTAATCAGAGTATAGCATCAAGTCAGTGAAACGTCTGGGATATTGATCTGGTCAGTTAAGTAGCATAGGGGGTTGTTAATCAGTTTCAGCTGCTTTGGCGTTAATGAATTTAACAACGGGTGCAGTAGAGGGGAAACAATGAGACGACCCCCATAACAGGAATGGCTTAACAGGTGGAGGCCACTGACATTTTTCCCTCCTCATCTTTTCTGACTGTTTTTTCACTAGTTTTGCATGTGGCTATGGCCAGTGTCACTACTGGTAGCAGGAGGCGATACCTGGACCCTACAGAGGTTGCACAGGTAGTCCAGCTTCTCCAGGATGGCACATTAATACATGCTATTGCCAGAAGGTTGGCTGTGTCCCCCAGAACAGTCTCAAGGGCATGGAGGAGATTCTAGGAGACAGGCAGTTACTCTTAGAGAGCTGGACAGGACTGGTATCTGCTCCTTTGGGGAAGGAGGTACATGATGAGCACTGCCAGAGTCCTACAAAATGACCTCCAGCAGGCCACTGGAGTGAATGTCTCTGAGCAAACAATCAGAAACAGACTTCTTGAAGGTGGCCTGAGGGCCTGACATCCTCTATTGGGCCCTGTGCAAGGAGCTCGATTAGCATTTGCCATAGCATATTAGGATTGGCAGTTCCACCACTGGTGCCCAGTGCTTTCCACAGATGAAAGCAGGTTCACCAGAACCAGAAAGGGTCTAGACAAGCCATGGAGAATGTTATGCTGCCTGTAACATCATTCAGCATGACCGGTTTGGTGGTGGGTCAGTGATGATCTGGGGTGGCATATCCGTGGAGGGATGCACAGACCTCTACAGGGTAGACATCAGCACCTTGACTGCCATTAGGTATTGGGATGAAATCCCTGGACCCATTGTCGGACCCTATGCTGGTGCAGTGTTCCTGGGTTCCTCCTGGTTGTGACAATGCCTGGCCTCATGTGGCGAGAGTATGCAGGCAGTTCCTGGAGGATGAAGGAATTGATACCATTAACTGACCCCCACACTCGCCTGACGTAAATCCAATAGACCACCTCTGGGATATTATGTTTTGGTCCATCTGACGCTGCCAGGTTGCACTTCAGACTGTCCAGGAGCTCAGTGATGCCCTGGTCTAGATCTGGGAGAAGATACCCCAGGACACCATCCGTTGTCTCATTAGGAGCATGCCGTTCCCCACCATACCACAACCCGACATTGTCAGGCATGCATACAAGCACGTGGAGGTCATACAAACTAGTGAGTATGATTTGGAGTTGCTGCAATGAAATTTTGGCAAAAGGACTAGCCTGCCACATCATTTATTCACTTTGATTATTGGGGTCTTTGAATTCAGCCCTCTGTAGGTTGATAATTTTTATTTCCATAAAACGATGTGGCATCCTTTCGTTCCTAACACATTACCCAGTCCATATCAGTATAGATATCCAGCAGGATTTTTTTCCTCATTGAGATCTGATGTTTTAAAGTGTTCCTTTAATTTTTTTGAGCAGTTTATATATATATAGCATATATGCAGTTGAGGCCAGTGGTGTCAGGAGGTGGGGCTTTAGGGAATTAAGCCCCTGATCTCTGGGACCCAGACCATGGTTTTCATTTACAGTATAGTACCTGATCAATGTTAAACTGTTTATTTAACATACACATATGAATCATGTGAAAACACAAGTGGGACAATCCCCCGTTCAATTTCACATACTTGAAGGACTCATGTGAAACCATTTGTAACAGTACGTGACAATCACAGAGGGGGCTAAGACCCTGATCCCTGTAAATCCTACAAACCTTTAGCCATAGGTTTACATAAACTCAAAATTCTCAAAGAACAGAGAGAGAAATCAAGAAGGAAAAAAAATGAAAAAGACAGAATCAGGGTGCTCGAGATGGTGCAGGATGAGGAAGCAGGTGGTCGGTAGAGACTCGTGGTGGAGTGAGCAGTCAGAGCTCCAGGGGCCCCATTGAGCACTGGAGAAGGAGCACTAGAAAAGGATGATCCCTCCTAGAGATCCAGTAGATGCCATGAAGGTAGTGTGGAAGATGGAAGGGCAGACTCAGGCAGTCGAGATGAGAACTAGAAGAGAGGGCCGCAACTTCTGGTGTCTCTGCCAGTTGCAAGACCAATTGGGTGAACTTTGGAGACAGGGAATGACTTCAAATGTGCTGGGCTCGGGAAGGACAAAAGAAAGAATCTGTTGACTGCATGGTTTTATTAGGTTTTATCCCATTATTTATGGAATTTTTAACTCACGGAGAGTTCATTGATTTTATTGAAGTATTTATTCATTTATTGACTTTTGGAAGCACTGCACTTTGAATTGCTTTGTTTGTTTTTAATAAAATCACTTAACACTTCTGTGCCAACCCTTTGCGAAATGTGTGTGTCCTCATTTGCCTGGCTCATCTCAGTACATGACTATCAACGGTTACAGTTTCGAGAGGCTCGTGGAAGCACCAGGGAGCACCAGACCGTCACAACATAATGCTGCTTCTTCATGTTGTCTTTTATTTTATGCGGTGCACCAGGCCCTTTCCCAGCAAAACACCTCCACAACATAATGCTGCCTCCCATGTATTTCACAGTTGGGATGGTGGTCCTTAGATTAAGAGCCTCACCCTTCAGCCTGCAGGTTCAGTCATATGGTTGGGATTTGCTTTTACTCGTTCTTCTTTTGTGGTTTATTTTAGTTTACTATAATGCATTGTTTTGGATTTTAAGAGGACTGCTTTTGAGTAACCCCTTCTAGTCAAATCACAGTATTGTTATGTTATCTTCATCATACATTTGTTAATTCTTTTTATATTGAACCATTTATTCTCTAACTTTAACAAGTTCAAAAACAAAAAGAAGAAACAAATCTTTGTCTCTCACTCTAATTCTTCTTAAAGGATACGTTCAGTACTTTTCAAGTTGGATTTATTTCTTCACACACATGGTTTGTATTCATTTACCATACAAATGTGTGTTCTAAAATTAAGCTTTTCCTATAAATTAAAAAAAAAATTATCTTGTTCTCACTGGTGATTTACAATGGAGGCTCATGGAGCATGGAGCAAAATAAAAGCTTAAAAACTTATAGAATACATTCAAGACAGTTACTGAATATAGATCTGTGTCTTGCGAATACACACACAATTTAAAATAGCTTATATATGTAATTTATGAACAAAAAAAAAACCAATATCATTAGAGTCTGTCATTTTAAAAGAAGACCCGCTGTGCACATCATCTCAGAATTTGTCTTCGCTTGTAATAATCTCTCACCTCTTGGAGGGCTGGGTGGTTTCCTCTCGAAAGATCAAATTATAGTAAACTTTTTGTACCACATGGATGGTTTTGTTTTGATTTACTTCAGTATTTATGTGAGAACTCACACAAGCAATTAGAAAACATATTTTTACCACAAGAAAAGTTATACCAGGAATATGCGAGGAAATGATTACTTCCAGATGTCTTTTGTTGTTTCAAACATGCGTCGGAAACACGGAAGGCATGTTTTCTTTTATCGAAACTGAAAGAGGTTGTACTTTCTGGTGGTACCCCATGCCCGATTAGCCTCCATTGTAAAGTGTCAGTGTAGCTAGGTAATTCTTTACATTTATAGAAAAGCTTAACTTTAGAACAAAATTTCACATGGCAAATGCATATATGCCATGTTTGTGAAGAAATAAATTCAACTTGAAAAATATCAAGCGTATCCTTTAACAAACACATATTATCCATTCATTCCTGTTCTTGTTTTCTTTGAAGGCCCAAAACTGGGTAAGGCAGGACCAGCTGTGCCTGGGCTGCCAGTCCATTGCGGGGCACACATTCACACACACACACACACACACTGGAAAGATGGACGCTTAGATTATAATCAAACATCATAAATGTATTGGGAAATCTAACAGTGCCACTGTCCACAGGGACTGGGTGGGGAAGAACAAAGTGATGTTGATAAGAAAGGGCAAGCAAACAAAGCAATAAAATTATAAATATGTGCGCCAGAAGTAGAAAAAAAAATAGTTTCATAATAAAAGAGCACACTTCAGTTTATTATACAAAGCGAGTACCATTACAGAAGTCAGTGAACTTTATGGTGGGATTGATTCTGGCTCCCCGTGACAATAACTGTGTTTAAAAGTGGATGGGTGGTTTAGCATCACTGATGTTAGATGTTAACAGATAGGTCTGATTAGCCCAAAATAAACTGTCACTCCTTATTGCCACTTGTAACAGTTGCCAACCTCACGTCGCACACATGAAAACATGCCACTTGTAACTTAGAAACTGTTCTGTCTGTGGATCAGCAAGGGGTCTCCAATCACTGCTCAGCAAGATGAGAGAGCTTCTATGTAACCTGAAGGCCTCTTGTTTGCCGCACTTCGATATGTGTCAACAAAGCAAATTTCTGCAGTATGCATTATTAAGAGTATTGGCACTCTCAAGAACGCCATTTAGTGTTTAACCACATATATCTGTTCAAATGACCTTATTGACAAAGTAGATGTTGTGTCTGACCTGACCATTAGTGCGCTCTTCACAACTTTTTTTCTTTCTCACTGTTGTTTCGCAGGTGAAGACTTTGGTAAAGCGGTAATAGATGGGCATCCAACGACAAACACAAAGAGCATTTTAACCAGCATCAGTCCAGAACTGGACTATCCGGAGAATGATAGCTTCACTCCTTTCTACATGTTGCCTGCCCCCATGTTTATCCCTCTTCATGCAGACTGGAACACTGCCATGGCAGTTTGGGGTATTGCATGGGAGGTCCACATTTACGGAATAGGATCCCTTTATGTTGTTATTTCATTCCTCGCAGCCCTCAGCCTCCTGCTTCTTCCGTTCAAATGCCCATCAGGAAGCATCTTCTTCATGATCGTCAATATATTTCTTATAATTGTGGGATCCAGTAGAGCATTCTCCTTGTTCTATGATGCCTACAACCATCAGGACAAGCTGCCCTCCTCCATACTGCTGCTCCTCTATGAAGTCCCATTTCCGTGCTTGACATCTTCATTTGGTGTGGTGTTTTTACTTCTCTCCATGCGATCGAGGATGCAGCTGTCTTACTCCATATTTCAGCATCCATGTTTCTTAGCTGTTTTAGTCTTCTTTCACTTTTCGGCTTCCTTGGGCTCCATTGTGCTTGTTCAAGTGCTCAGCCATCTCCCATGTCTCTTTTTTGTATCCCAAGGAGTGTTTGTAGTCTTAATGACTCTCATGTCTCTGGCATACTTCATCTTCTATTGCTACGTAAGAGCAGACGCCAAGCACATCTACCACCTAAACAACACCTCCCCACCCATAGAAAGGTACAACAGATGCCCTTTTGCTGATGCAAAGGACTGGGACAGAGCTGCAATGACAGCAGTGTTTTCGTCCATGTTTGCCTTATTCTCTGCCGCCCTCCAACTCTATGCAATGCTGCATGCTTTGGGGTTTGGAGGCATTGAAGTATTCCATCCTTGGCCCTGGTGGGCTTTCCACCTGAGCTGTAGGATCTGTGAGGTGGGCATGGGCCTTACCTTAGCAATTATTGTAATGTATCCACTCTTCTGCTCTAAGGATGTCCCCCAGCAGAGCTGCTGGCCCAGCATTTTCTGTCTGCATCACAACCACGTCACAATGAAATCTCCTATACTACCAAACAACTATCAGTGGTCTTCTTCGCAACAGGAAAAGCTTGTAATCTGTGATACAATAGCCCGAAGTGAAATAGAATGCCTTCCCTTGTATACGCTTGTAGAAAACCATCTCAGCAGTCTTGAAGGTCTTGACCTTCTGTACCACAGTACGAGGTGCTTAACGTTAAAGGATTTGGAGCTGAACATTAACCCCAAAAAAGGATCGTGCTCATCCTCCTTCACAAGTATGCAGATGGACAGTGACTCCACAGCAGACCTCCATCCTCCCTCACCAATAAACCTGAGACGCAGCATCGATGAGGCTCTTTTCAGTGAAGCGCTTATTCCGGAAAGCCTCTTTCAAAACTCAAAACTTTACAGCTCAAGCAATTTGTCTCTCAACGTTCAAACCAAAGCAGAGAAAAGAGATTTCAAGGAGAATGCCGCAGACTGCGGACTTTACAGGACTTCTTCTTGCATCGAGATGGACACGGCCCCAGCTCTGAAAGAGTCCGTCTTAAGTTCCGACACGTTAGATGCAACCTCTTCTACTGAGCAATGGCGTGGAAGCAGTGGCAGCTCCCTTTATAAACTCTCTCTCAATGGATCGTCATTGGTGCTCTGCTCGAGTCCAAGCAGGACAGGCTACTCATCCCTCAGCAGCAACAGAATGCCAAGAAATGTTTCCCAAACAAGTCTGAACCAGTTTGCTCCAGTTCAAAGACATTATCAGACACTGGGTTCAGTTTCAAGGGAATCACTAAATGAGCCAGAAGAACAAGATTTAGCCCTTCAAGCGGAGTTTATGAACGTCTGCCGACAGATTGATGAACTGAGTGTCAGTAGCGACACCATAGACTTGTAAGACACTGTGATCTTGTTCATTTGTGACCTGACACTGTCATTTCAAACGGATTTCAGCAGTCGAGAAATGAGGACTGGAAAGACTTAAATAAACAGGACGCAGTCTTAAACTCTGTTTGATGGGTTCACCCCACTGCTACGAATAAACGTGGTAACATGGATGATGTTGGAATCCAGTAGCAAAAACTTTTATAGCCTCAGAGGAAATGCAATCCCAAATTTTTCTTTAAGCTTTTTTGCTATAAACAATATATGGGGCTCTTTTGTATACTCATTCTTCCCAGACATCCCATTATCACTACAGAGGCCAAAAGAGATTTTTTTTCCTCCATGGACCGGATGAAATGTTACTTAAATGATAGAAATTCTCACAACATTACGTCACTAAATTTTTACAGTCTTTGCTGCACTTCAGAAGTAGAGGCCCCAGCACTTCTTATTGGGAACTTGTTTAGTTCAGACTTCTCCAGTTGCACTGTTCATTTATTTGAGTGTCGCCTTGTATTCCTGTGTTTGTTGCTCCCAAAAGCGTCAGCTGTACCAATGGTTAAAAAAAAAAAAAAAAAAAAAGTCTTTTGTTAACATATTGTTTGTACAAATCATTTGTCAAAGGTGTTGAATTTCCTTGCTTTTTAAATGCTCAGATTTACACGGTTTTGATATTTATTTTGACGTATGCTCCACTGGACATTTCAGTCATCTGAATTTTTTACTGTAAAATTCCAAACTCTTTGTGCATTGTATTTAGGCTCAATGCTGCCACCTGCTGGCAAACCCTCTCCATGTCTCATAAACGCCAAATACTAACCCAGGAAATAAAAGCTTTTTCATCATCTTCATTATTACTTACATTAGAAAGTGACCATTTTTGGATGTAGCACTAATATAAATTTACCTTAAAATGGTTTTGTTATCTACTATACAGACTGACATTTATGGTGCAAAAACAGCATTCATTCTTCTTATAGGTCATATTAAATATATATATATATATATATATATAATATTTACATTATATAAATTTAAGGAAAATGTATCTTCTTTTGTGAAATGCAATTATAAAATAAATAAAAGTGTTAAGGATTTTTACAGTGATATTTACATTTGCTGTTACTTGATGTGTATTATTTAAAAAGCTGCTCGCATCACTATGGCTACAGACTCTATTTGATATGTTGTGTTAATCATAAAGAATAAACACTTCAACGTCTAAACCCTGTGACAAATATTGACATATATACATACATACATACATACATACACACACATATATATGTATATATATATATATATATATGTATATATATATATATATATATATATATATATATACTCAGCAAAAAAAGAAACGTCCCTTTTTCAGGACTGTGTATTTCAACAATAATGTTTTAAAAATCCAAATAACTTTACAGATCTTCATTGTAAATTGTTTAAACAATGTTTTCCATGCATGTTCAATTAACCATAATCAATTAATTAACATGCACCTGTGGAATGGTCGTTAAGACCTTAACAGCTTACAGAAAGTAAGCATTTAAGGTCACAGTTCTAAAAACGCAGGACACTAAAGAGACTTGTCTACCGACTGTGAAAAACACCCAAAGAAAGATGCCCAGGGTCCCTGCTCATCTGCGTGAACGTGCATTAGGCATGCTGCAGGGAGGCATGAGGACTGCTGATGTGGCTAGGGCAATAAATTGCCATGTCCACACTGTGAGACGCCTAAGACAGCGCTACAGGGAGACAGGAAGGACAGCTGATCATCCTCGCAGTGGAAGA
>JANRMT010062792.1:40263431-40286906 GCA_026402145.1 Polypterus bichir lapradei
TTATATATATATATATATATATATATATATATAGTGGACACTAGAGGCCCTGTTGCTCCTCCAACCCAACACAACAGATGCAGGACATGAGTTGAAAGCACAAGGATCTTATTTATTTTCAGGAAACTCTTCACAAAGCATTCCCACCACCACAGCCACAAGTAAATCATTTGCACAATATTACATTCTTCTTCTTTCTTTATCTCTTTCTCCTCCTCTCCTCCCAGCAAGCTTCATCCGTCTACCACCCGACCCTGGCTTCTCGCTGTGAGGCTGGCAAGTCCTTTTATAGTGGCCAAACCAGAAGTGCTTCTGTTCTTCTGCCCACATGGTCTGTAAGGCAGAAACCCCATGCCATACGGCTCCTCCACAGTACCCCCGGGAGGCACCCACTGTACCCAACAGGGCTGTGATTGAACTCCAAGTTCCATGATGCCCTATGGACATCTGGGGCACCGCTGTAATCTATGGGAGCTGCCATCTAGCATTTTGGAAGAGGCAGTGCCTTAAAGCAGCCACCTTCCCCCAGCTTTCCATTTTTTGGGGGTCCCGGCAGGGTTGGGCTGCTGGCTGTCCCTTACAATATACTGTATATATGAATGATTAATGAATAATTTTTACCTTCTTGTAATGCATTATTCCTGTTGGGTGTCATATGAGTGTTAGTCAGGCTGACGGAGAAGGAGAGCAGTTGCAGGTTATGCCCTGCAGAGAGGGTTTCACATTGAATTAACTTAATGTTATTGCTGCATTTTCTATGGTGAGATTAAGATAGATAGATGGAGTGAAAAACACTGGCATAGGAGAAGTGCTCATGAGGGAGAGATGCCTCCAGACCCAAAGGGTCCCCTCATTCAGACCTACACAAAGCCAGTCACAAACATATATAATTAATTTTTTTCCTTTAAATAATTAATATTTGGGCATTGAGACACTGTCAACAGACGGACGGATGTGATAATAAGTTAGCAAGTATATAACAAAGAGCTCCATCAAATACTTACTAGCAGTTCTCAGAAACATGCTGGCCATCAACTGTCACAACATGGTATTGCTAAACTGTTCTTAACATCTCTCATCAGTGGAACAAGGAGCTGGAAAAGTGTAACTGGTACCATCCATGAAGCACAACATATCAGGGGGTGAACTCGACAGAAAAGGCGTATTCTCCCTCCTCTTCCCATTGCAGAGGACTACGAGCTAATCAATAAGGATGCGTGGAGTGACCTGCCAGCCTCAGAACCCAGCAAATAAATTTAATCAAACATAAATAAGTAAACAATAACACTGTCATTTAAAAATGTTTCATTATTATTCTAACAGCCTGGGGAGGGTGCAAGATATGAAGGAACTGAATCAGCCACTTTACACTGATTGCTGCTGAATGGCCCTATAAAGGACCTTGCTTTTTCAGAAGCAGCTTCGGTCTCATCACTCAGATTTTTGGCGGCAGCATGCACTTGCCAACTGCTGCGCCCCATCGTTCACTCATGTATACCTACTAGCTTCACTTCAATCTGCTCACCTGGCGTCAGAGGCGACCTGTATGCCACACTATTGCCTGGCTCCGTGAGCCAAGCCAAGGCCAGGATGCACATCTGCGACTCACCTGTGGCTATGCATCAGGGCCAATGGGCTTTAGCAGCCAAATAACACATCTGAAGCATTCTATTGTTGTGTCTGTGCCGACCCGACCCAACGTCACTCACGGTTCTGCTTCCTACTTATCTAGCTGTGCTGTTAAGGAACACTACATATGCTCAAAACACAATTATGCAATATTTTCTCATGTTTGTTGACATTAGTGATATGCAATGAATGAACAAACTAGTTATTTTGTACTTGTCTTAGTCTCCAAACGAATGTACAGGTACAATGACATTAAAGAACAAATCTTTTCAAGGCATGCGCAGTGCATGTTACATTTTATATATTGCATTCTGCGACAGTCCTATCATCTTAACTTCACGTAAATGGCTGCTGTCTTTGGGGAAATAGCCTATCAGTAAACTGTTTCAGCAAAACAGTCATGACGACAACTAGCTAATGACTGACTGCACATCTGACACCAAGCACCTCCCACTGATCGGTTCACTCTGACTATCAGTGGCGGTTCTACATTAAATTGCTCCCCGGGCGAGACTCCCTCCCGGTGCCCCCCACCCCCCAAAAAAAAAAATAACATGACAAAACTACACATTTTGTACACACCACACGTTTTATTGTAGTAACTCCATCATTCTGTAACAGACCAATTTTTGCAAAAAAAATAAATAAATAAATAAATAAACTGCTCATAACTTAATTATACTCTGTACAAACCAATATTATTTAAGAAAAAATATTTTAAATTATTAAGAATAATATACAAATAAAATATAGAATAAATCACACTAAAGAAAATTAAATTATTTCACTGCAGAACAGAAAACACAAACTGAAACTAAAATCTGACATTTCTGGCCTTTCTAGATGCAAAGTCATCAATAATGGCATCATATGAGATATGCTCCCCTACTGAATGATTAATGCTTATGACAGCAAGGCCAGTGAGCCGTTCCTGAGACATGGTTGACCTCAGGTATGTCTTGATTAACTTCAGTTTGGAAAAGCTCCTCTCTGCTTGAGCCACAGTCACTGGCAGGGTAAGTGCAATCCTGAGAGCAGTCCAAAAGTTGGGGTAGATCTCAGATAGATCCTTATCGTGCATGAAAGTGATAAGCCCAAGGAGGCTCATTGTTTTTGATGGCAGGTGAGGGAAGTTCTTGATTTCCTGCAAAAGCTCTCTATAGTCCAAATCAGAATGCCCTTCGAAGTGCAGTGTGGTACCTAGTGCATTGCACTGCTCTGCCAGCTCCTCATCTGCAAGACTAGGGAAATTTGTCAAAACCCCAAATTTGTTTTCCACATTTTCCAATGTGGTAAATCTCTCCGCGATGGCTGACAGGGCTGCATCAAGAACAACATTGAAGAATCCAATCTCCAACTTCCTAAGGGCATCACTGAAAGGCTCATCATGTGATTCATATGAGAAGTGGCGCTTTGTGGACCTCAGCCTTTTTTGTTTCAAAACAGCTTCCACATTCATTTCTTCACAAATGTCTTTGGCCGCCATCTGTGCAGTCACAAAGCCACTTGCCCTGTAGCTCTGGAGACCTTGCTCAGTTTTCTTCAAAAGATTCACAGCTAGGTTGACATGCATATTTGGAGACTGCATGAGTTTGCTGACATGCTGTATTGCAGATAGCATGTCATACCAAACAACCGTGCAGATGCTGAAGCGGTACGACCCCACCTCCTCTATTGGTGGGTGGGATGGTAAATCCTATTGGAAAAGTGCCCAAAACACACTACAATAAGGAATTTTGTAATAGTTTCACTGGAAAAAAGTTAATGGTTCACAATGGTATTTAATAGAAACCATTAGAATTTCTGTGATGGTTTGTATATTAGGCTTTTACTGTGTTTTTTTTTTTTTTTTAGCAAGGTAAGCATAGCATGCATCATAAGCAAGAAGGCTAACAAAGTAAGAGTTAACGTTATACCACTAATTAACACAATGACATGAATACCTTAATCATACAGAGAGAATATTGTTGCATACCTTTATCTTTTGCCCGTTTCTCCTCATCATCTTTTCTTTTTTTCCTAAATTGGGCACCTGACAGCTTTGGCCTTTTTCTCTCCATCGCTGTGTTTACTAAGTAATCGGCAATCAACAGATTTCCCATCATCCTCCAACGCTGTCACTCACGACCAGAAGTCAAGACTAAACCAATTCACCTCCACATCATAATCGTTTTTTATTACCTATTTTTATTAGCCATTTCACACAATTAAATAAATAAATAAAAATGTGCCAATTATTGGTCTGTGTTTAAAATATTTTGAATGAAATGTGCGTTATTTGTAAGAAAGTCAGGTGTCACTGACATAGTTTAGCCTCCCTCCTTGTCCGCTTCATTTGGGAGAGGTGAACTGTACTCTGTGCCTCCTCCCCCCCAACGCCCCTCATCCCCTCTCCTCTCCGCTCGCTCAGCTTCTGTGCGGCTCCTTTAGCAGCAGGGGCGGCACAGGTATCATAGATAATAGAAAACCGCTTAGCGGCACAGATGATTTTTTTTTTCCTCCAAGTTCGTGTGCCGCCCCCCACGTGTCATGAAAAAATGCCGCCCCGGGCGGCTGCCCCATTCGCCCATGCCTAAAACCACCACTGCTGACTATCGCAGTACGTACACTGACTGACTGAATGAGCCAGTATGCCCCTTACTGATCTGGAGAAGTTTGTTCATGAACTGCAGACAGAGACTCGCAGTACAGTACACTGAACTAGATCACGGAAAGAATCAGTTCATGTACTGAGCCAAGAATGAATAGCAGACAAGAGACACACCATACATTGAATCACAGTTCAGTTCACTGATGATATATATATGGGATATTACATCAGAAAGGATGGGATATAAAAGAAGGAAATTGTTGTGTCTCTTGCGACATCTCGTCTATAAAACTGCTGATTTGATTATTATTATCATGT
Source organism: Polypterus bichir lapradei (assembly GCA_026402145.1). NCBI lineage: Eukaryota > Metazoa > Chordata > Cladistia > Polypteriformes > Polypteridae > Polypterus > Polypterus bichir. The sequence continues at coordinate 40,267,969 of JANRMT010062792.1, forward strand.
GTGAATGATTTATTTTGCTGCTTGCTTCTTATATTGTTTCTATTGTTTAGTGGTTAAAGTGGTTACAGATATGTAGAGTGTAAATTAGAATATAGCTTGTTGTTTTTGAAGTGAACGACTCAGTGATTCAAAGATTCGCATCATTTTGGTGAACTGAATGAAATGAATCAAACCACTAAAAAGAACCGTTTTGCACTTCACTAATGGACATACTTCTAAAGCCGTGCGGCTGGATGTTTTACAGAGCCACAGTGCAATGAAGTCAGTGCAGTTTTTAAGGTTGGGGTTGGTGTGGTGAAGGTTTAATGCTTTAACTATTGCGCTGCAGACCGATGGATATAACTATTGATTTGTTGCATGATAGTACAACAAAAGTTGACACAGTTGGACAACTCGATTGAACAGCAGCTCCTCCAGGTATTCCTGCTCCCTCAGACAGGTCTCGGCCGGTGGGAAGCGTCTCTCTCTTACTGTAACAAACACCACCTGGAAAGCACACCAAACAGCAGTTCAGCTCAAAAACTTACGTGTTTAATAAATTGTGACAAAATTGTCCCTCCGTACCTCCTGAAGTTCAGAGTCACACTTTCCTGCTGTTATGGCAGATGCCTGATGAAGTAATGTACTCCCACTTCACACAATTACCCTTGCGGCGTCTCCATGTCACGAGGCACAGCCGGGTTACTTTCATGCCGTCTATCTCTCTCTGCAATTCCCCCAAGACCTGCCACTATCTTTCGTGCTGGGCTCATTTTTATTTTCTCCAGTAAAAGTTACATTTTCGCCTGCGTTCTTGAACGTCCTGAATCCAATGCTTCACACACCTGTGTGACAGCTCGCTGTCAATCCTGCATCAAAGTCCCGCCCATCTTTAGGGTTACACTGTGTTAGCACCACTGAAGTTTTCTACGGAAGCCGAGAGAGGACGTGCAATATCGTTATTTTTTTTTAATTGTCTCCTCGAGATAACAGATTAATTTTTATCGAGATCACGAGAAAACAAAGTTTGTTTTTTCGAGATAACGGAATAATTTTATCGAGATGTTGAGAAAACTAAAATTTGTTTTCTTGAGATAACAGAATTATTTTATTACGATCTTGAGAAAACAAAACTTAACCTTTGCTCCTGGCATCAGGCTCGCTTAGATTGCGACACCTATACAGCTGAAACCTTGCTAATCATCTTCTTAAATGACACACACTAACGTTATTAATTTCTAAACATATTTCAGCCTGCGTCAGCCCTTGATTGAACAAAGATATGATGAGCTGATCAATATAGTTCTGCTCTTCTGCCATTTCAAACAGGACATGGCTTCAATAAGTTAAACATTAAATGTTAGATACAATTATTTCATTCTATCGAGAAAACAAGATCTTTTGTTTTATCAAGATCTTGATAAAATTGTTCTGTTATCTTGAGGAAACAATTTAAAAAAATAACGATATTGCACGTCCTCTCTCGGCTTCCGTAGTTTTCCCCTGAATTGCAACAAACTTGCCATGCACAACACGGGTTATTTTAATTTGTCCTCCAAAAACATATTTAAATATCTTCTGACTTCAGTTGAGGGTGTTGTGAAAAAAACCCTTCCCCTATTTTCAAAGAAGTTAGTCATGGAGTTAGGTGAGAATGCAGTACAATTCTTTATTTGCACATACTGTAGATATGCACAAATGTCTCAGTCCATAGAATGAGCAATCATTAATACAATTAATTCCCTTGTATACTTTTCCATTACCATCACCTCATCTAATGCATCACATCGTTGGACTCTTAATATACATAGCTTTATTATTTCATCCAATCAACTAGTGCCACTAGCATTTTCTGACTCCCATTTATCTGAATGGTGCCTTGTTGATAGGGGTGTTCTGCATACTCTTCTTCTTCTTAGTGCCGCTTCATACGAGAGGTGTTTGGCCTTTACCATTAGTCTATTCTTGCTTTCTAGAGGGATGTTCATTACTCATTTACTACATTCTAACCTTGGAAATTCAGGTGGTTTCTCTAAGATGAGGCAGACCTCACCTGCTCAAGGTTTAAGCTACATTTAGTTAGCCGTTTAGTTACCCTCTGTCCTTTTCTTTATGTTGTAATAATTGGCTGTTACATATTCATTTTAGGATATACAGTACTTGTAAAAAATTATAAAAGATTATATAGTAACTAAAAATTCCATAATAGGCAGGCAGGTTTAAAATAAATGAGTTTTTTGGATTTTGGGACCAACCTGAATTATTGTGTAGGTTCTATGAAGTTTGTGCAACACCAGTGGTAAACCTGCCAATGAAGAGGATTACATTTGTGTGGCATTAAAAAAAAAAGAAGAGTCCTACACAATTTTAATTTAGAGACCAGGGGCATTAGAGAAATCATTAACTCCAACACAAAGTTGTCACATAATGTGGTTGTTTAGTAGACTACTGGAGTTTTGTCAATGGTTCTTCATAGCTCGCTTTTTTTTTTCTTGAATTAAATAAACTAAAACCAAAGACATCAAATGTGTAGAGGCACAAACAGAACAGAAATCAACTCCCCGTCTTCTCTGGGTCGGACCTAATTTCCTGCATGTTGGGTTTGTCCACTGCTCCAAAGCACTTGCCTTCTCTCACCCTTTGACCTTCACAGCTCAGTAGTTGTCACAACTCTCCTTCCACCTCTGCACTCAACTGTTGGACAATAAGGTGGTTGTATACTTCACGATGGGATCACTTTTTGCGGACACCAGACCCTTCAGTCTCCCTAGAAGTGCTGAGTCAAAACTGCTAAAATGGCTCAAGAGACAATGATACTCCCTAGTGGATGGACAGGAGACTAACGGCCTGAACTCACGCTTGAATGTATAACTAATCCTGACCTTCCTGGGCAACAGCCAACTGATTTGAACATTAGAAACAACTGTGACAGATTTGCCCATTGCATTCACTTTATTCTCAACCAGTGTGTTTACATGCACCTTAATAACCCAGTTATTCACACAAACCTGGTTTCTAAAATGCCATGTAAAGCCTTATTCATGTAAGAGAAACCGGGTTAACAGCTAGATTTCTCCATGAATAACCTGTGTATGTGGCCATGTAAACTCTTAACTGGATTACAGTTCGGGATTTTGTAGTCTGTGCGTATTCATTACACCTTGTTCACCTGCTTAGCTTCACACGTGCTTAGGGAGAAGCATCCACAAAGATCAACTTCCTGAGGCAAATGCTCAGGTGATCACATAATCTGTTTCAATATTTCAGAAATCTCTAACTTTATCTTGGCGGTCCAATACTCGGCTACAGAAGCTGGCTCTTGGGACGTGGAATGTCACCTCTCTGAAGGAGAAGGAGCCTGAGCTAGTGTGCGAGGTCGAGAGGTTCCGGCTAGATATAGTCGGCTCACCTCAACGCACAGCTTGGACTCTGGAACCAATCTCCTTGAGAGGAGCTGGACTCTCTACCACTCTGGAGTTGTCACCGGTGAGAGGCGCCGAGCAGGTGTGGGCATACTTATTGCCCCCCAACTTGGAGCCTGTACATTGGGGTTTACCCCTGTGGATGAGAGGGTAGCCTCCCTCCGCCTTCGGGTGGGGGGACGGGTCCTTACTGTTGTTTGTGCGCATGCACCGAACAGCAGCTTGGAGTACCCACCCTTTTTGGAGTCCCTGGAGAAGGTGCTAGAGGGCATACCTTCTGGGGACTCCCTCATACTGCTGGGAGACTTCAATGCTCATGTGGGCAATGACAGTGAGACCTGGAAGGGCGTGATTGGGAGGAATGCCCCCCCCCCCGATCTGAACCCGAGCGGTGTTTTGTTATTGGACTTCTGTGCTCATCGCGGGTTTTCCATGACGAACACCATGTTCAAGCATAGGGGTGTTCATATGTGCACTTGGCACCAGGACACCCTAGGCCTCAGTTCGATGATCGACTTTGTGGTCGTGTTGTTGGACTTGCGGCCACATGTCTTGGACACTCGGGTGAGGAGAGGGGCGGAGTTGTCAAGTGATCACCACCTGGTGGTGAGTTGGCTTCGAAGGTGGGGGAGGATGCCGGTTAGACCTGGTAGACCCAAACGTGTTGTAAGGGTCTGCTGGGAACGTCTGGCAGAGTCCTCGGTCAGAAATAGCTTCAACTCCCAGCTCTGGCAGACCTTCGACCATGTCCCGAGGGAGGTGGAATGGGCCATGTTCCGTGCCTCTATTGTTGAGGATACTGACCGGAGCTGTGGCCATAAGGTGGTCGGTGCCTGTCGTGGCGGCAATCCCCGAACCCGTTGGTGGACACCGGCGGTGAGGGATGCCGTCAACCTGAAGGAGGAGTCCTACTGGAACATTTTATCCTGTGGGACTCTGGAGGCAGCTAATAGGTACTGAAAAGGCCAAGCGGAATACGGCTTCGGTGGTTGCTGAGGCAAAAACTCGGGCATGGGAGGAGTTTGGGGAGGCCATGGAGAACGACTTTCGGACGGCTTCGAGGAGATTCTGGTCCACCGTCCGGCGTCTCAGGAGGTGGAAGCAGTGCAGTGTCAACACTGTATATGGTGGGGATGGTGCACTGCTGACCTCTACGTTATGGGTCGGTGGGGGGAGTACTCCAAAGACCTCCTCAATCCCATTAGCATGCCTTCCAATGAGGAAGCAGAGCCTGGGGACTAGGAGGTGGGCTCCCCCATCTCTGGGGCTGAGGTCACCAAGGTGGTCAAAAACTCCTTGGTGGCAGGGCCCTGAGGGTGGATGAGATATGCCCGGAGTTCCTCAAGGCTCTGGATGTTGTAGGACTGTCTTGGTTGACACGTCTCTGCAACATCGCATGGACATCGGGGACAGTGCCTCTGGATTGGCAGACTGGGGTGGTGGTCCCCCTCTTTAAAAAGGGGGACCAGAGGGTGTGTTCCAACTACAGAGGGATCACACTCCTCAGCCTTCCTGGAAAAGTCTGTTCGGGGTTCCTGGAGAGGAGGATCCGTCAGATAGTCGAACCTCGGATTCAGGAGGAACAGTGTGGTTTTCATCCTGGTCGCAGAACAGTGGACTAGCTCTACACCCTTAGCAGAATCCTGGAGAGTGCATGGGAGTTTGCCCAACCAGTCTACATATGTTTTGTGGACTTGGAAAAGGCGTTCGACCATGTCCCTTGGGGAATCCTGTGGGGGGTGCTCCGAGAGTATTGGGTACCGGACCCCCTGATAAGGGCTGTTCAGTCCCTGTACAACCAGTGTCACAGCTTGGTCCGCATTGCCGGCAGTAAGTCGAGCCCGTTTCCAGTGAGAGTTGGACACTGCCAGGGCTGCCCTTTGTCACCGATTCTGTTCATAACTTTTATGGACAGAATTTCTAGGCGCTGTTAGACCCAGACCCAGATCTTTTATAATTTGTTTTGAAAGATTATCATTTAAGCTAGAGGTGATGGCACTCCTCAGAAACAAAGATATTATATATGAAAATAACCACATTCGTATCTTCCCTGACTTCTCTCCAGCAACAGCTACTAAATGCGCAGCCTTCTACAACATTAAACAGCGGTTACAGCAAGCCAGCGTCAAATACAGCCTCTTGTATCCGGCAAAACTTAAAGTGGAATGGCAGGGTCAATTCTATGTCTTCGCTAGCAAGGAAGAAGCAGAAAAGGAATTAAGAAAGCTGATCCTGGGACTATTCTGACACATAATAGTGAGTCATGGTGGTTAATGATATAGCAAGGATTAATAATCTACTGTCTGATCTATTTGTTTAAAATACGGGGTTTTATCATCATATATTCTCATTATTACTTAGTATTACTAGGGCGCTATCTGTTTATGTTTTATTGTGCTTTATTACTTTTTCTTTTTTCTCTCTTTTTTTTCTTCTCTTTTTTTTATGAGCTAATTATTTCATCTCTACCCTAAACGAGACTGTTCAATATCATACCCTTGGTTTATTGTTATTGCTATTACTGCATTAACACTTATTATGCTTATTCTGGACACACTTTTAACACCATCCCCCAGGTTTATTATCTGGGTGTATCATCTTAATGCACTAAAATTGCTGAAGACTATATATATTTTAAGTGCAAAATTCTTTTTTTTTAGACTATATTGGTAATAGATATCTCTATCTTTTAACCCTAAAACGCCGCTGCATGGGGGCTTTTTTGGCTTTGGACGTGCTCTGTCTCTGGGTATGTCAGAGGACTGGGACTGTGTGAAGTGGGCATCAGGATTGATCTATACCTAATCTATCCTATTAATCTTTAGAATTATAACTACCAACGTAATAATAAGATGCATGGCAAAAACTCTAGGGGAAATAGGAAATTAAGGCCGAAGCTGTCTCACTTCCAGTTAAGACTATAAAATGACATCAAAAACTCAGAATCAGTGTCTCCATGATGGGACAGTTAACTTCGTGAGCTGGAATGTTAAAGGCTTGAATCACGAATTAAAGAGAAAGAAAGTACTCTCTCACCTAACAGGTCTAAACGCTAAAATAGTATTTTTACAGGAGACCCATTTACTAAGCAAGGATCAGTTCCGGCTGCAAAAAGACTGGACTGGCCAAATGTTTCATTCTAGTTTTACGAAAAAAAACTAGAGGTGTGGGAATTCTCATACATAGAACTGTACCATTTGTAGCATCATATGTAGTATTGGATCCTGAAGGAAGATATGTAATGGTCATGGGAGACTTATCTAACTGTAAAATGATCTTGATAAATGTTTATGCACCTAATGTTGATGATAAGGAATTTATACAAAATTTATTGGCATCCATTCCCAATCTGAACACTCATAAAGTTATAATGGCTGGGGACTTTAATTGTGTTCTAAATCCACTTTTAGATAGGACTTCTTCCACAGGGGGAACGGCATCTAACACCGCAAAGATAATCACAAAGTTTATAACTGATCACAACTTATCAGACCCCTGGAGGTTTTTAAACCCAAATTCAAGAACATATTCTTTCTACTCACCAGTACATCATTGCTACTCGAGGATTGATTACTTCTTTATAGACAATAACTTCTTGCCTATGATTAAATCTTGCAAATACGATGCTATTGTTATTTCTGACCATACACCTATGATCTTGGATCTAAAATTACTAAGCCCCATGCACTCACCCCACAGATGGCGCCTCAACCCGCTTCTATTAGCTGACGAGAATTGTACGGAATTTATATCCAAACAAATCAAATTCTTTCTAGAGACAAATACATCACCCGAGATCTCTGCAGGAATACTCTGGGAAACTCTTAAGACCTTCTTAAGAGGACAGATTATCTCATATCTTTCCCACAGAAATAAATCCGAAGCCAAGAAAGTAGCAGAGATAAAAAGCAAAATTACAAAAATAGGTGAAGAACACGCCAGACTACCAAGCGAGACTCTACATAGGAGAAGGCAGGCTCTACATTCAGAATTAAACCTCTTGACAACTAAAGAAACTGAACAACTAATCTATAAATCCAGACATCATTACTATGAACATGGAGAGAAAGCTAATAAGCTTTTAGCTCAACAAATTCACAAGCAAGAAGTGCGCAACGCAAACTCGGTAATCACCAACGCGAACGGAGATAAAATCGTCGGACACAAAAATATAATGCACACTTTCAGAGACTACTATAAATCCCTATATACTACTGAGTTTAAAGAAGACAATACACAATCTAATGCATTTCTGGATACATTACAGATACCACAAATAGACACTTTTAGTGCGGAGGAACTTGATAAACCTCTGGCGTTATCAGAATTACTAGATGCTATAAAGTCACTCCAAGGCGGGAAAGCAGCAGGCCCTGATGGCTACCCTGCAGAATTTTACAAGAAATTCTCCGCTAAGCTAGCTCCCCTCCTATTAGCAACATTTACAGAAGCCAGAGATAACGAATCTCTTCCTCTAACCTTTCGCCAAGCACTAATCACCGTTTTTCCAAAACAAAATAAGGACTTATTACAATGTGCATCATACAGACCAATTTCACTCCTGAATAACGACGTTAAAATACTCTCTAAAATCATAGCTAGAAGGATGGAGAAAGTGCTCCCCTCGGTAATATCACAAGACCAAACTGGATTTATTAGGGGCCGACACTTATCTTCAAATCTATCTGTTTAATGTAAAATACTCACCAACTAAATCAAACACCCCAGAAATAATATTATCATTGGATGCAGAAAAAGCATTCAACATGATTGAATGGAAATAACTTTTTACTACATTGGAGAAGTTTGGGTTTGCCCCGAACATTTGTGCATGGATTAAATTACTGTATACTAACCCAGAAGCTTCAGTTTGCATCAACAATATTTGCTCAGACTACTTTAAACTAGAACGTGGTACTAGACAAGGATGCCCCTTGTCACCGCTGCTGTTTGCGATTGCCATTGAACCACTGGCAATACATTGTCGAAATACTGATCAGATAAAGGGGATTAGCAGAGAAGGACTGGAACAGAAAATTTAATTATATGCAGATGATATGGTATTGTATATATCGGACCCAGAAGCAGCACTCACAGAATTTCAAAAGATATCTGAGGGCTGTTCCACGAAGCGAGCTTATAAAATCGAGGATTATTTGTAATAGCCTCGCTTGAGTTAGCCTAACAGTTCACTTCAGGCTCATTGAGTTCCACGAACAAAATTCAGGTGTATTTAATCTCCGCTAATTCAAGCCAAGCTTGATAAGCGAGGCTTGTGCGCGTCCGCGCGATATAAAAGGCAGCCTTGTTAATCGATGCTGGATAAGTAAGAATGGAAACTAAGGAAAGAGCTGCGTTTTTTTCGCAGGCGGAGCAAGAATTATTATTACAAGCCTATGAGGACTACAAAGCTATAATAACTAGAAAGGGGAACACGAGCTGTATTATCAAAGCTCGTGAGGCTGCATGGCAGAAAATAGCTGACAAGTTAAATGTGTAAGAACATGATTTTAGTAACTTTTGTGTTAAGGATGTCAAACTATTTAACAACTAAATGAGAACAGTTTCAAGCCTTCAAAATGTATAGTCATTAAAATTTCCTTTTACATATGCATTTTGTTACCAGTTGTAAGGTACTTTAAGGTTATTTTAACACATTGATAAACAGGACAGCATGTTAATTATATGGGTTCATCTTGGATAAAAAGTGATATATAATTGTAATTATTAATATAATTATTAATAATGCTTGGTTTCAGGAGCAACATGAGTGGAACGAAAAGGTCCTGGCAGCAAGTGAAGATTAAATACAATACAGTATTGCCACATTATGCAAAACTGCACAGGCTACTACAATGTCACACGCTCTGTCTGGTGTAACTCTGAGATGCCGCAGGCAGTTAAATCTGGATTTTAACTGTCCAAATGTCATTTCAATGCGTGCCCTTGTCTTACAATGGGGATGGTTGAAATGTCTTTCTGCTTGTGTTGCAGGATCTGTATATGGTGTGAGAAGAAACGGTAGACATGGGTATCCTCTGTCACCAAGCAGCACACCAGGAAAAATTCCTATAATGGAAAGTAGACACATTAGACTGTAGTATAATAAACTATAGTATATTTGTGAATTTTAGTTGACTTGCCTTGTCTGAGGCTTTGAGCGAGTGAAGACTCGCGAAAAATTCTGGCATCATGTACTGATCCTGGCCATTTTGCCACAATGTTTGAAATTAGATGTTCAGCAGTGCATACCATCTGAAACATTTTAGGAAATGGTAATGACATACATTGCTAATGTTGGACGACTACACTTTCACCTCTTGTACATGAATGTGAGATATTATCAGTACTTACCTGTACATTAATACTGTGATATGATTTGCGGTTTATGTAATCAGGCTCTGTTGGACCTGCTGGAGCCTTTATCCTCATGTGTGTACAGTCAATGGCTCCAATGACGTTAGGAAAGCCTGACAAATTAAATTCAGTTACTTATCAGGTAATGATTTATGTGCTGTAAATGAGTAGATGTTTAAAGATTAAGCACCATTAATTCCAAAGAAAGTTTCCTTAATGGCAAGAATTCCTCGGTGGCCAGGAAAGGTAATGAATATATTTAAAAAGGACTTTAATGCAACGCAAACCTTCCTGATTTCACGGCACACTGTAGCTTTGCTTAAATGTTCAGCATCCCCCACACTGTACAGAAATGAACCACTGGCAAAATAACGCAAAGCGATACACAAAGACTGTGCAACCGTAAGGGCTTTAGAGCGACGTGTGTTTTTAGAAATGTAAGGTTCCAATAACTGACACAAATATGCAATACTGTGTCTACTAAATCTATAGCGCTCGTATAAATAATCATCCGCAAAATGCAACGGATCTATCCTGGGCCGAAGTAATTGTGGAACCTGTTGCCTTAAAGCTCTACGAATGAGCCTCGCTCCCTCATCAACTGGATTATGAATAAATGGGCACGCCATGGTTATTCATGTAAAAGCCTTCAATGCACTCCTTGTCATTTTATACTTTCTAAGTAATTAGAATCGCCTGCATGTAATCTGTAATAATTTTATATTGGAGGGTCGATGTGTGCGAAAGAGGGAGAGAACAGCAGCAGAATAATCCCAGCCCCGCAGAATGTCGTGCTGTGACATCACATGGCTTGTCCAATCATATTCATCAAGCTAAGCTTCACAACTAACCTGCCACGAGCAGGCTTGTCCAAGAGCATATGTTGACATGGTAATTAAGCGGAGCTTCAGGTTAGCCTCGTTCGTGGAACCGAATTTGGTGAAATTAAGCCGGGATTATCGAAATAAGCCTGGATTTTGAGGTTAGCTCGCTTCGTGGAACAGCCCTCTGGTCTCAGAATTAATCTGAATAAAAGTGTACTCTTTCCAGTGAATTCTCAAGCATATAATATTAGATTAGATACCCTACCTTTTATCATTGCAGAACAGTTTAAATACCTAGGGGTAAACATCACAAGTAAACATAAAGCTCTATATCAACAAAACTTCGCCGTCTGCATGGAAAAAATTAAACAAGACTTGCATAGATACTGTAGTCAACCCTTCATCTCACACTAGCTGGAAGAATTAACACTGTTAAGATGAATATTTTTCCTAAGCTCCTTTTTTTATTTCAAAACATTCCAATATACATTAATAAATCATTCTTTAGGCAGGAGTCAGATGAGGTGGCTTGGGCATCTGATCAGGATGACTCCTGGACGCCTCCCTGGCGAGGTGTTCCGGGCACGTCCAACCGGGAGGAGGCCCTGGGGAAGACCCAGGACACGCTGGAGGGACTATGTCCCCCGGAACAGCTAGAAGAAGTGGCCAGGGAGAGGGAAGTCTGAGCATCCCTGCTCAAGCTGCTGCCTCCACGACCCGACCTCAGATAAGCAGAAGAGGATGGATGGATGGATGGATGGATGGATGGATGAACTGAATACAGTGCTACGCTCAGGAGCAGTGTGAGGGTAACTCATTAGGCCAGGTTTATATTTCACTCGACACATGCGCCAGTGGACTCTCCTATTGTTTATACTTGCGTGTGTACTTTACGTAAATCTGAAAGAATCCACCAGGTGGCAGTGCCAGATATTATCACGGTGAGAACAGGTTCAGTTTCATTGTGCGATGAATTGCCTGGAACACCCATTAAATTCCAAGGATACCTTGCCACAATATCTCTGAAAAGGATGTTTAGCGATGAATCCATCAATCCAGGGATGTGCCCATTCCTGCTAGCAATGGGTACGAGGCAGAAACAACCCATGGACGAGGCATCAGCTCATCGCAAGGTGAATACAAGCACTCACACATACACTGGAGTCATTTTAGTGTCACTAAATCTGCATATCTTTGGAAGGAAACCGGTGCACAGTGTGGAAACCCAGCAGGAAAACATGCAAACTCCAGGCAGAGAATACCAGTGACGTGACTCCCTGCGAGACAGCAGTGCTACCGCTCCGCCACCATGTCACCCCATGTGTGTAATTATTAACAGTATTCATTATTTAAACGAAATGATCAGTTCATCTGTAAAATGTATATATCAAGTATAAATCTAAGGATTCTAAATGTGCAGAGAGTTGGAATATCATACATTTAATGTGTTGTGATCTATTGCTGCTTGCCGCTGCTGTCAGGTCCAGGAAGCCCCAGAAGTTCATAGCGATTAAGAACTGGGATGACGTTTACGACGGTCTGCTTTAATGATAAAGTAAACTACGAGATTAAAGTGGGCATTTCAAGATTAAAGCCGAAATGTCCACTTCAATCACAAAATACACCTTTTCATTGTTTAATTTTTTTTCTCTGTGGCTCAAATACAGCGCTGTACATTATGTTGCTGTTGTGAAAAAAATATGGCACAGAAGGTGGTATGTGAGACTTTTAAAATGTATCGTGTCTTTACGATCGGGAATACGCGACATCTGAATATAAAAGCACCACGAAAGCATTTGTATGTCGGCATTTTGCTTCACCACGTCAACCCGTTCATCAATCATCACACGCACATCGATCCTGTACGATCCTCAAAGCGGCTTTTTGTCACGTGTAGATAGTAAACAGAGACTCTGACGTCACATTCCAACTTTTATCACACTGCGCCCCCTGACTTTTTGCTGGTACTGCAACTCGTGCAAGCGCCGTGTTCACTTCTGAGGACCTGCTCAGAGGACGCGTCAAATGAACGCTGGGAACGCGTGGCAGCCACGATGAGTGCACGTACGCGTTCTGGGCATGAAGTATAAACGTGCCCTTAAACGTATGTGTGTTACGTAGATTACCTTTTAAATGTGCTAGTAACCCAAAGCAATACCTACTTTATCGAAGTAAAACTACCTGCATTTTTATTAACATAGTAGCACTGGGTATGAGGCAGATAGCTGATGTACAAACAGAAAAGAGTGTGCTGTGTGTATTCCGGTAGCAGAAAAATATGCATAATGTGTCAAAGTTTTATTTTAACCCAGCTATTTGCTATAGACTGCAGTGGGCTGGCGCCCTGCCCGGGGTTTGGTTCCTGCCTTACGCCCTGTGTTGGCTGGGATTGGCTCCGTCAGACCCCCGTGACCCTGTAGTTAGGATATAGCGGGTTGGATAATGGATGGATGGATATGTTGAAAGGTGACGCAGCACCCAGTGTTCATAGCGCAAGTCATCAGGGGCTCAGGTAGGTGATGTAAAAAATGCACGGATGACATTTACTTCACAGCACATGAAGGATGAAATTGATTTATAAAACACAAGAAAATGATTCATGATGGGTGATGAATACCTTAAAGTCCTTTTAGAACAGTTCAGTGACGCAGTTGCACAAGTGAATGCACATTTTTAAGAAACCAGGTTTCTGTGCGTACATTTAAACACACTCGCCGTTTTCTGAACTACAGGAGTTGTACTGAATTTGAGGGCACATACATACAAAAGAGGAACACCTGAGCTTTTTTTTTCCACTCAGTGCGTTTTCATCCTTGTGAATATGAACCAGAATAAGAACTCTGGGAAAAATGTATCAACAGGAAGTTTCACAGCCCATTTCGTATTACCACAAAGATCACATCATCTGCGGCAAGAGAAATATCGAATCAGACTGTCTCGACACTGCCGTCTGCCGAGATTCAGAGGCTGCGACTGTCATTCACGCAATCACAACTTGTCAAGTGTAGTTCAACACCCACAATGACACCTGGCTTGATCGCTGCGCTATAGTAAAAAGGAAGATACTTATATTTCAAAGTCATTAGTGGAGCTGGGAAACTAATCACAATCGAAGTCATTTTACATCGACCTGTGGCTCAGACAATGGTAAAATCTAAAAGAGGTCCACCCACGTTTGAATTTACTAGTTTGGATGGTGTCAATAATGGAGCACGGAGCAGGATTCAGCAGCAGCCATCTCTGAATATACTGGAGCTCAGTAGCTCTCAGTCTCGGTCCTGGGGCAGGTTTTTTGTTCCAACCAACTTCTGTTTTTAACTGGACTGCTAGCCAAGTGAAGTGATTTGTTACTTCACTTCACATCCAGTTTCCGTGTTTTGAAGTCAATATAAAAATTACAGAACTAAGTTTGGTGAATTTTTATTAAAATGCACTAAGTAGTTACATCTAGCGTTTTTAACAAAATTTTCATCCCGATTTTTATTGTTCTTCTCCAAGTTTTCTGGTTATTTGATCCATCCATCCATTATCCAACCTGCTAGATCCTAACTACAGGGTCACGGGGGTCTGCTGGAGCCAATCCCAGCCAACATAGGGCGCAAGGCAGGAAACAAACCCTGGGCAGGGTGCCAGTCCACCACAGGGCGCACACACACACACGCACACGAAGCACACACTAGGGACAATTTAGGATCGCCAATGCACCTAACCTGCATATCTTTGGACTGTGGGAGGAAACCCACGCAGACACGGGGAGAACATGCAAACTTGATGCAGGGAGGACCCAGGAAGAGAACCCAGGTCTCCTAACTGCGAGGCAGCAGCGCTACCCACTGCGCCACCGTGCCGCTATTTGATCCATTATTTACTAATTAGCGGGTCTGACGCTAAAGTACTTGCAGCCTTTCATCATTCAGTGTTGTTTTGCCAGGCATCTGCTCAGCTTCTTTTCAATTGTCATTAAGATACAACGAAAGAAGCAAACTACACAGAAAAAGGTCAAAATAATAGAAAAAAATGAGTTAAGCATTTAAAGATATTGAAAACATAGAAATAGATCTAAATATTTTATAAACGTAAAAAATTAGACTATTGTGCTTTCCTGAATGTAAAATAAGAGAAGAGAAAGAAGACCAGCTAATTAAATGAGATCAGTTATTATCACTCATTGTGAATCTGATTGGGACAAAAGCCTGCAGCCACAGAGGGTCCCCCAGGACCAAATTTGGGATCCCCTGCTATAACTAATTATGCGAAGATGTAGTCATTCCATAAATAAATAAATAAATAAATAAATAAAAAAATTTACCCAAGCAATAAACTCTGGGTGATCCCTGAATTAAAAGAACCTTTAAACAGGCAATCATAGTCTGTTTCAATGTAGGGACTTGAGAGTAGAAGAAAATTGTGCAGAAGATGATTAAAGGTTTATACGGTGTCACAATTCAGTTCTCATTTGCCTGTGCTAACCAATATGTAGTACGTTCACGCACACCAGCACCACAACTAGTAAACGTGGCTGCTAGTGATGAGCAAACTCCGCGGGGTTTGCTTTGCCTCGAGTTCAGAGAAATAACGGAAGTGTTTGCGAATATCGACAAACTTGCCGAAATGCATTGAAGTCATTGGGGAAGGACTAACTGAACTGGATTTGACTGAATTATAATGGCGCAGTCATCTTAAAAGTGTTCCCTGAGGGCTAGGGAAACGTCTGCCAACTATACTGGGTTGATTATTATGGCCAAAAAGGTGACTTGAGCTGTGAGGCAGCAGTGCCAACCACTGCACCACCATGCCTCTGTGAGATCAAAAAAGAAAGAACGCAGTCAGAGAAACACAATCATAGATCAAAACAAAGCAGAAATGCCGAAACCATAGTCAAAAGTCAGAAAAACATATGTATGTTGTTTAAAGTGGATTTATGTGAGAAACTATTGCTTTGTGTGCTTTTCAGAAAACAACCTGGCAGCCACTCACCGCCTCCTCGTACCCCCGCAGTGCCGCTGGGCAGCCACAGACTACTAACACACTGCGACAAGGCACTGCATGCAGCAACAGATGTTCGATGTTGATTAATGGCAGAAACTAATGCTTTATGTGCTCTTCAGAAAAAGGAGTTTATTGGAAAAATATACAGCCCTGGGAGAAAAGGAGAAAGAAAAGAAAGAGTTAAAGGCAGAAAATTCAAAGAGGCATGTCATGATTGAAGGCTCTCCAAACTGTCTGTGCTGAAGCTTTTCATTTTTGTTCCATCAAAAAAATAAAATCGTTTTATAATTAGTATTAAATATTAAGTTATTATTTCATAGAGTCTCCTGTGTTTTTGGGGGCTTCAGGCTTTTTCTCACCATGTGGCTAATTATGCATGCATAGGGCACGTGCCGCCTTCTTTTATATTGACGTGAAACTCAAAGATCAACCTGCATATTTGGCGAAAAGCACCGATAACTCAGGTTTCTGGACATTGAGCTGGAGGATGACCTGACCCGGAGTGCCAACACTAAGGAGCTGCTGAAGAAGGCGCAGCAGAGACTGCATTTTCTGAGAATCCTAAGAACCATCTCCCCAAAAATCTGTTCCTTGCCTTTTATGCTGGATTATGTGAATTTCCCCTTGGGATTAATAAAGTATCTATCTTTTTTATCACTGTTCCATCGAGAGTGTGCTCATGTACGGACTGTGTGTGTGTGGTACGGCAGCTGCACTTCCTCAGAAAGGAAAGCACTCCACAGGGTCGTCAGGACAGCGGAGAGAACAATTGGTTGTACCCTCCCAACTCTGGAACAAATCTACACCTCCCGATGCCGCTAAAAAGCAATAGACATTTCAAAGGATTCATCACATCCCGGTCATTGCCTCTTCCAGCTTTTACCATTGGGTAAGAGATACAGAGCAATGAAAACCAGGACAAACCACCTTAAAAACAGCTTTTATCCAAAAGCAATCATGGCCCTGCACTCAGAATAAAACTGCTCCATATCATTCTCTAAATGTGCAATATAGACCTTAAGTCAACAAGTGCAATTTGTATATTTTTTAAAGTACTTTTATTACTATTCGGTTTGTTATTATTTTCTCTCTTCTTGTCTTTTTACCTCTTATTTACTATTCACAGTATTAATTTGCATTCATGGCTTTACATTTTAGAGCATTTGATGTTATGGAAAAATGTGAAAAACTGGTATGAATGCTGATGCTATAGTAGTTCACCAGCTATCTGAGCTCCTTTGGTTTCCATGAAGTCTGCATGTTCTGTTCATATCTGCTTGACTTTCCTCTGCTAACCCCAAGTTTCTCCCAGTGTTCAAATCTGTAGGGCATCAGCCAGTAGACCATCGTTACTGTGAACTTTATTGTGTGCCCCTTCATAGTGTCGACGTCTGTGCCTCCGTGAGATCAATGATGAATGAACCAAGTGAGAGATGAGCAAGCTTCATAACCTGTCTGTAATGCAAATGAGCAGCATTATACTGTATACCTGGGGGGTCCTGTCCAATACTGGCTTTTACAACTCTGGGGGATCCTGGTCTTGCAAAGCATTATGGGACATTAGAGAGAGAAAAAAAGCTCTCCTTAACAGGATAAATTATCAGTATATAGTTCGACAAACAAGGGCGAATGCAACAAATTCTCTGTGAATAATGCTTTGGCGAAACCTCACTAATCAACACTAGTAACAACCTCACCTCAAAACGGGTTCTTTAAAAATCCACGGACAAGAAGAAATGCTGCCTTGCATTTCTTGATGACAACATTGAACTGTTTAAAGAATGATGCCAAAAGAAATAAAACTTGGCAAGAATTACTGACAAGCTAGAAGGCCAAAACCACGTTGTATTACTTTTGAAAATGACCAGAATACATTTTTATTGAGGATTGATATCAACAATTTTATGTGAGGACAGACAAAGGCCACCCCCAAAGCCTGACAGATTCCAGCTGCTGTATCTGTGCATTCTGTATATTCAGACTCGGCAAGGTGCATGGCCCAGATGAAATGAGCTGGAGAGCTTGACTAGCACATGGGGACTGATGCATGCCAGTTTTATTCACAAGATGGAAACTGAAAGAAATCCTGATATTCGTATACACTGCAAAAAATGAAATCTATGTAAGTAAAAAGTATTTATATCATGACATTACATTTTGTTTTCCTTATTGTAAGAATTATTGACTCATCAAAAAAGTTATATTTACGATTATTTAGCTTCCTTTTAAGAAATCTTGTCAAGTAAATTCTGCTTGCCCCACTGGCAGATTTGCTAAATAAAAGCAAAACAAATTACATTTAAAGTTTTATTGTCTAGTTTTTGCATATGCATTTTTTGCAGTGTAAAGTCGGTAACCTGATGAGTAATGAGGAGTAAGTAGCTCAAGAAGAACTGGGTCTTGCTAAACATATTCTCTTTTTTTCTCTAGTGTTCTTTTTTTTTTGTAACTAAACTGTATCGCGTATGATCAATTCAGTTTCTCTCTTGGGGACAATAAAGTTCAGCTCCATCTTGAGGAACACTGAAACAGCTGTAGAACAGTTGCATTCCTTTGACTAATCATTTGCTACACAGCAAAAACCAGAAAATTGGGGAAAGCAAGACATTTGCAAGATGCAACTTATTTTCACTCAGGCTCATTTCCAATCACAAATAAATATAGTTACAGTTACCATATTATTTTAAATATGAATTTCTAAAAATAGGAAGTGACTTTAATTATCTTCTGTGATAACTTTAGATTTAACCAGTCAGACAAAGTGAAGAAAACAGTAGGAAGACGTTATCAGTACTAACATAACTAGTGTCGATTGGCAGAATTTGCGAAAGCATTTCTCGCAGTGAATATTCTGTATTCGCTTGGTGACCTTGTGTGCTAGATATATTTCTGAAAAATTCCCCTTGCAGACAGCTAAGATGAACAATTTTTTCTTGGTACCCCAAAATGCTTTGCGAGGCCACCGTGACAGCACAGAGCTATAGCAGCTATGTGCAGAACCTTAACACATGCGTAAGGTAAGATCAATGCCAAGCTGCTTCAGACACGC
Organism: Polypterus bichir lapradei; assembly: GCA_026402145.1. Lineage (NCBI taxonomy): Eukaryota > Metazoa > Chordata > Cladistia > Polypteriformes > Polypteridae > Polypterus > Polypterus bichir. Next base: position 40,286,589 of record JANRMT010062792.1, read on the forward strand.
AGGATGTCAGGACTTGAGCAGTACTCCAGTCTTCCCTGTCTGGCATGCAAAGTCAGCAACTGATCTTCTTGACAAATTAGTTAGGTCACAAGCTTGTATGTACAGTGGTGTGAAAAACTATTTGCCCCCTTCCTGATTTCTTATTCTTTTGCAAGTTTGTCACACAAAATGTTTCTGATCATCAAACACATGTAACCATTAGTCAAATATAACACAAGTAAACACAAAATGCAGTTTTTAAAATGATGGTTTTTATTATTTAGGGAGAAAAAAAAATCCAAACCTACATGGCCCTGTGTGAAAAAGTAATTGCCCCCT